>CM040454.1:31261124-31280170 GCA_022758105.1 Pangasianodon gigas | reverse complement strand
TCTTTTTTTAAGGTGATAAAGTCATTAAATTGTAGCGAGAAGAGACTACTAACTGTTACGACAACAGTTTTCCTGCTCCTTTACTATTATTCTCTTCAGATTTCTAAATAATAACGAACAGAATCCAGCCAGCAGTATGTGAATGAGGCTGTACTACCCCATCAACCCAAAGGTTTACTTAATTCTTTCTTTAAAAAAAAACAATAAAGTCTTTATTTAAGGAATGAGCAACTGAGATTTTGGCAGGTAAAAAGTTTAAGAAGTTCAGAACATAGAGTGACAATAGGACATTTTCCTGACGATAAGATACAGATATGACAATCAAAATGGACATCTGACTACTTTCCAGAAAGTTGGCTTGACTCATATACATTACAAACAAAATAAATGAGAAAATGGGCTCATGAATTGCTCCAATGTGTTATTTCCAGAAACATCTATAATAACAACTGAATACAGTTAACATTGATGCTAACAATGATATGGCCGATGTCATCCGTTAATGCAGAACTTTGAATCTTTATGCAGACAATCCTTCTGGGAGAGGCTAAAAGCTTGTGGTGGTCCAGACGGCCCTCTTCTTCAGACTAACTCGATTTGTTAAGCCATGCTTAAGTGGCCATGATACATTTATCATACTGATGTTTTATCTGTCTTCTCCGATGGGGCTCTTCTGCTGGCTCTACAGCTGAGATAAGCATGTGAATAAGGTTAAAACTGTTAGCCCACACAGTGTAAGGGGCAAAATTAGGTTAAAGCTACCGATCACATTTCTCTGCCTCCACTGAGGGTAGAATTGTGTTTCCAGGGTCATCAGTGTTATCAGGGCTAACAGAACTATCAGAATTACCGTGGACACTCAGCTAACAAGGTTATCAGGGCTCCGTCTTTATCAGGGATACAAGGAATAACAGTGTCACCAGGAATACCTTGTATGTCTGAGCTTCCAGTGTTATAAATCTGAACAGAAATGCCTGGTATCCAAAGACTAGATCTTCTAGTCTTATAAAGTTTATCAAGGTTACCAGCATTACCAGGATTATCAAATCAAGATTATCAGATGGATCACGGAGCGCCATGTTATCAGTCATAGACTGCCATGTTACCAGGAGTTATCAAAGATACCATGGTTGTCATTCATTTCATGATTACCAGGGTTGCCATCACTATCAGCAATATCAGTGTTATAAAGGCTACTTAGGGTTGTCAGCAGAAGTTTAAAAAATGTTATCAAGTGTAATAGGAATACAAGGCTTACTAGAGCTAATACAGTTAAACAGATTATTAAGGTTTCAAAGTTACTCTGTTACTAGGAATACCTGGGCTTCCACTGCTGTCAATTTTACTAATAATGTCACAGTTACCAGAATTACCAGGACTTGACATGACTACCAGGAACCTTGGCATTACCATGGTTACCAAATTTTATCATAACTTGCCAATGGTCAAGTGCACCACAGCTACAAAGGTTACCAAAGGTTACCAGGACTTGCCAGTGGTATCAAGTTTGCCAAAGTTACCAGGGTTATTAGATAAATAAAGGATACTATGGCTATACTAAGGTTATCAGATCTACCAGGCTTACTACTGTCCCCAAGCATGCCAGGACTATCAGGGTTGCCAGAGTTATCAAGTTTAACAAGCAATCAGGGTTACAAAGTAGTATAAATAGTAGAACTAGTAGAGTTACACAGGTTATTAGGGGTACAGAGATTCTACGTTGTAAGAAATACAGGATGCCACATTTACCAGGGATACCAGGAACTGCCATAGCTAGTATGGGTTGCCAGGGTTACCAGGCTATTATGCCTAAAAAATTTATCAGTATTATCATAGTAAACCACAATTTCAGAGGAACTTCAGGACTGCCAGTATTGTCAATTTTAGCAGGATTCCTTATGCTATCAGGCCCTGATAACAAGGCAAACAGGATGATCAGGGATGATGTTTATTATAAGTAACAGAACCGGGTAATGTATAATGTCTATACTCTCAGAAAAAAGGTACAACACTGTACCATTGCTTCTCACTGGAGCAGATACCCTCAAGAAGACATCCTTTACCAATAGCATGCATCTGTCACTTTGAAAAGGTTAATGTACTTTTAAAGATGATTTAAGGTACAAAGTAGTTTTTTAGGTCTAATTATGTACTTTTAATGCATACCAAAAAACATAAATGTACTCCTTAAGGTACCATCCCAGTGACAAGCAGTACATTAACAAAAGTTTAGTACCTTCTGTAAGTGGACCAGGATTATTAAAGCTACAATGTCCTCCAGAGTTGCTAGTGTTGGCAGGACAGTGTGTGGCCAACTAAAAAAGACAAATCATCTTTAGTTTATTAGATGAGGACTAAGCTTGTTGGCTATCATCACAAGCCACTCCTAAATAGCGAGACAAACTGGACAAGATGGTCAAAATCTCAGGGAGAAACACCTGGCCAACTGCCATTGCTTTGCACACTGTGTGTATAAATGGGGGACACACAACCTGCCAAATATCAAGATTCCTCTTGGAGCAACAACACAAAGTAAAGATACAGTTAATCAGAGGAGGGAGATACCATTCGATGTTCATGCTAGATGAAGAAGGATGTAAAAGATGGTGGAAACCAAGTGTGGATGGACAGGATGAACAGAGCTGAACTGTCCTGTGGTATTGTAGAAATTTCTCTAGCTATGATAGAGAACTTCTAGGCAAATCACAGCTTATGTTGTCCAACAATTCTGCGCTGTTCAGCATATCTTGCATGTTTACTACTGTACTGCCCGACTACAGAACCTGTGAAACAAGTTCTTTTTATAGGTCATACTACTGGTTCAATGACAGCAAATATAGATGGATAGTTTCTGGGCGCTGCTATTTAAGTGGTCTGGTTGGGCTTGTCTATGGTTTACTAGCCATTTTATAATCACGTGCATTTTATTTCCCATTTATGCCCCCTTCTGTGACTATATAGCTGGTAATACTACTCAGGAAGGTTTTTCACCCGCATTAGAAATGAACAATCACACGAATAAGCATGAAGCCACCTGCACTTTGCCTTTCCATTGAATTTAATCCTGTCTCAACCTGTTTGTCCGAGCGCTTTTGTGAAAACAAACAATCTGGGCACTTGTTTGATTCCTCCGCCCACATCGCTATGCCACGCGAACAGAAGCATGGCATTGTTTTAAATGTTTTGTCAGGCATTAGACTCTATAATCAACGCGTGTCGAGGTGTGTGTGCTTGTGCACACCATCATTCTTTGCTTTTGTGTCCTTCTGTATGACGACATGATAAAAACACTCAGGCATTTGTGTGTGTGCGTGTGTGTATACACTCGGTAGGCGGTATGCTGGCGTGTGTACTATCTCAGAGAGCCAGAGAGACAAACAGCTTGCATCAACAGCACCGAGTGTTGACAGAGGGCGGCATCTGACAACGTTACACAGTCTGTCACACTCAAAACTACACAAACACACACACACGCACACACACACACTGATAAAAAACACTCAGGCTCCCTCATTATTACTTCAGCCATTAGCAAGCACACAATCCAGAGTATACCCAGTGACGCCAGGATGGAAGGTGCTAGTGTCCAAAATTCAAATCCTAATATAATTATTTTCCCAACTGCATTTCTTTTGGATCAAAACAAGTTGATTGGAGTTGATGTAAATGAGAAGTGAAGGGATGCAGTGACTACAAATAAGACTCAGAGATGGTGTTATTCTTCTTTTTCCCCCCTATACTAAAGCATTATCTTTGTTTTTTTGGTTCCAGCTTTGCTTCTAGTTGCAGCTCCTGAACTCGCCTAGTGAGATTCACCATGCTGCTATGGGTTTCGATTTGATTTGAAGTGTGTGATTTACCAAAAATAGCATGACACCGATGTTATTTGCCTCAAATAGATGGAATTGATTGGGAAGAGCAAACATTTTTCGGTTGATTTTGACACTGTATTATGCCCTCGGAGACGATTCTGTTGTGCTACTCTGAGGCACATTTTCCTCTCAATCTTGATGCTACACTTTTCTACATATGTTTTTTCTACACAAATTGCACGACAGTGTATTGTTCAGAGTTTATAGGCAATTGTTCCATCCAGTACTGGTCTTCTGTCCTGTTTATTTAGCAGCCACTGTTTTATATTTGTATTGTCCTCTGAATTTAGTGTACCATGCTACTGTAGTTTGCATTGCACCATGTTTTTGATGAAACAACATTTCCAGAGATGGAAAATACTCGAGCAATTTTACTTCTTTTCTGTGCATAAGTATATTTGTACATTTTTCAAGTGTTATCGAAATTGAATACTTGTACTCTTAATCAAGAAAATTTCCACAAAAAAAAAAAAAATTTCTTTTCATTTTGACCTTCAAAGTAACTGTTAAAAATCTCAAATGCCACAAGTCTTTTGAATTAATTAATTAATTAATTAATTTATTTATTTATTTATTTATTTAAAAGCCATCCATCCAATCAAATTCAAGTTAATGTCAAAGGAAACTGCATAACTGTCGTAATCAGTCTTTGTTAGATGCTAGTAAGATCTTTTCTTTTGCTGGATTTATTAAGGATTCGTGCAGGATAATATGTCTCCTTTGCCTCTCATGTAAAAACGAAATTAATATTGTCCATCAAATCTAAAAAAAGGTGTTGAGGTGGCAAATTTGCTAGCTAGTGTTGCTTTGATTGCTAACTGCCGTCTCTTTAATTCAGAGTTATTAAACATTAGCTAATCAGCAAGTCAAATGCTAGGTTTGTCTGAGTTAGCCGAATATTTCATACATATTTGATGAGATAAATAAAATTTCATGTCTGGATTGTTCATTATTGATTGATCAAATAAATGTTTATTTTAATCATGAAAACTTGAGTGTGATAAATGTGGATACTTTGTGAATTTTTTGGTTCATACCTGCCACCAGGAGCTGTGCAAGTCTGCACGGATCAGCTCGATGATGTCACCCTGCTGGATGTTCAGGGCGGGGCCACACTGCGGGACGGGATCTCCACGGTAATTCCTAATAGCCAACATTTTTGGCAAACCTGACGGGAAAATAAAACCTTATCAGTAAAGTAATAAGTGAAAGTTGTAGTAATTATGAGACTTAAGAGATCGACAGATAGACAGACTGATAGACAGACAGTTAGACAGAGAGTTAGACAGTTAAACAGACAGACAGAAGGTAAGACACACAGACATTCAGAAAGACAAACAGGCAGACAGACACACTGACAGACAGTTATACAGATAGACAGACAGACACACACAGAGAGACAGACATTTAGACAGACACACAGACAGAAACTCATACTGACAGACACACACACAGAAACACACACAGACAGAAACATACACAGACAGACACACACACAGGCAGAAACAGAGACAGTTAGAAAGACAGAAAGACAGACTGAGAGACAGACAGACAAATTGACAGTTAGGCAGACATACAGACACACAGTTAATCAGTCAAACAGACAGGAAGTTAGGCAGACAGACAGACAAATAGTCAGTTATTGTGTGTGTTTGTGGGAAGCAAAGAAAAAGGCAAGCCATTGTGTGTGTTTGTGTGTGTGTGTGTGTGTGTGTGAAATGATCATATTTCGTCTGCAGTCTATAATATGAAATATAATCTCTGCACTGACATTAATGTACCAGACGAGCAACTTATCAAGCTGTAGGCTAGTGGGTGTGTGTGAGAGAGTGTGTGAGAGTGTGTGTGTGTGTGTGTGTGTGAGAGAGAGAGAGTGTGTGTGTGTGTGTGTGTGTGTGTTTGTGTGTGTGCGTGTGTGTGTGCCCTACATATGTTAGGTATGTGTCTGTGATGTGTGTGGTCCTTCTGATTGCACTACAGATAACAAGCAGCTAATAATGCATGAGAGAATACAATCTCTTTCTCTCTCTCTTTCTCTCGCTGTCTTGTTTTTTGTGTGTGTGTGTGTGTGTGCACGTGTGTGTTCTAATGAAGGCTAGGTTATAAAGAAGTGCACTCATGACCCAGAACACAAAGAGCTTTCCACCCTAAACACTACAAACACAACTATTAGCGTTGCCTGGGGTCACCACAACAAAGAGAGTGAAACAGAACACAGCCAAGGTATGTGTGTGTGTGTGTGTGTGTCTGTCTGTCTTATTTATGTCTTTTTTGAGCACCAAAATTCCCCTATGATTTCTTGTAAATGTGTTACAAAACAAACAAAACAAAAAAAAAAAACAAGAGTAGAGTTAGAGGTTAAAGGTTAAGGATAGGGTTCAAATATAAACATTAAGGTTAGGGCTACTGATGTTAAGGTTTAGTTAGAGGTAAAGTTTTATTTATTTGTAATTAGGGTTAGTGAGATTGTTGTACTGACTCCAATTTAAGGGTCCAAAATTGATGTAGCTGGAGGCGTGTCTAATGAGAGGACTGGGATTGTGCGTCCCACTGCAGCGTCTCAGGAGATGTAGTCGAAAACATGTGTCTCATCATTGCTCTTACATTCTTGGGGAGGATTTTTTTTATTGCTGTTTTGTCAGACTAAATGAAATAACTGCATTTCCTATGCCCTACAGCAGACGGTGCAATTTATTAAGACTAGCTACCAGTATTTCAAAAAAACATGCTACGGATCCTCACGGGTGTATGCAGTGTCTGTTACAGTGACAGCTGGATGACAGCGACTCGCGCTTAGAAAGACAAGATTAATGCAGTTCTGCAGCTCATCGCTGTAATTGTCCAGGATTTATAACAGCTGAGGAGCTGTAACTAACATTTGTAAGATAAGGAACGTTAAGATGAAACAGTTGCAACAAAGCAGTTTATCATCTTATCTCACAGGAGAATGAACAGGAAAAGCGTAGAAGAGAAAATGAAAGAAAATGATGAAAACATCCAGCCAGATTAAAAAAAACAAACTTGTATTAAAAAGTAAAACTAAAATGTGGTAAAAATATTACTGTTTAAAAATACCTTTATAAGTTATTCCCTAACATTTGTTTTTTATATTTTGACTTTGTCAAATGTATCTAGTATTTCTGTTATCAGCTTACAATAAACCAATATGATTATTAAACCTATTTCTAGACATTCTTTTATTAATTTCAAGCTTGAAATAGTCTTAAGATAATTTTCTAATTTTAGAATAAGAAAGTTTAAACCTTGAAATGAGTAAAAATGTCTAGAAATAGGTTTATTGTAATCTTATGACAGGAAACACAAGATATATCTGACTATAATGAAGATATTTCCACTTGCTATGAGTTTTTTTTTTTTTTTTTGCAGTGTAGACTTTTTAGCAAATACAGTTATAACTTAAACTGGCATTTAACTCAGAAGTCATATGCAGTCTTATTTTAAAAACTTTTGCATTATTTGTGATTTCTGATATGTTTTCATTGTGTACAAATTTTAGAAATAAAAGCCTGGAATGTGCAGAAATGTCACCATCAGCCATGTTGGATTTGGAGGAGCAACACTCAGGATAATGTTGTATTTAACATGAGAGTGGTTTGGAGGCAATTTATATCTAATATATATTGTATGTACATGAAAGGGTTAAATACATGAACATGGCTGCCATGTGTGCGTGTGTGTGTGCGTGTGTGTGCATGCTTTTCTGTAACACATTCCTTCTTGCAAGCCATGGTGTCATGCTAGCGTGTGGGAACTTGTCGTACTCGGGAATGTTATTGGAGACCCGGGGCTGCAGAGAAGCGAGCATGAGGAATTTTCAGTCTGATAAAGAAGAGGAGAGATTTGATGTGTGTGTGCATGTGTGTGTGTGTGAGAGAGAGAGAGAGAGACTCTGGAATCTCACCTGGATCTGCTCTCCGGCCGTGTAATCGGTCCTATGAAGAAAGTAAACACACTGAATAAAGCACACACTGCAATCGAACCTGCTGCAGTAAAGCACACACGTCAGCTAACAGCCTCAGAACAAGCTGCTTATCAAACTGTGTGCAGAGTTCACGCTGCAGTCACGAATCCAGAGCACAGCTGCAGAATCAGAGAACTGCATTTACACTGCACCTAAACTACAACTATACTACATCTAAACTGCATCTAAACTACAACTAAACTACATTTAAACTGCATCTAAACTGCATCTAAACTACAACTAAACTGCATCTAAACTACACCTAAACTGCATATAAACTGCACATAAACTACAATCTATACTACATTTAAACTACATCTAAACTACAATCTAAACTACATCTAAACTACATCTAAACTGCATCTAAACTACAACTAAACTGCATATAAACTGCACCTAAACTACATCTAAACTACATCTAAACTGCACCTAAACTGCATATAAACTGCACCTAAACTACATCTAAACTACATCTAAACTGCACCTAAACTGCATATAAACTGCACCTAAACTACATTTAAACTACATCTAAACTACATCTAAACTATAACTAAACTACATTTAAACTGCATCTAAACTACAACTAAACTGCATCTAAACTACATCTAAACTACAACTAAACTGTGTCTAAACTACATCTAAACTGCATCTAAACTACAACTAAACTACATCTAAACTACATCTAAACTGCACCTAAACTGCATATAAACTGCACCTAAACTACATCTAAACTACATCTAAACTACAACTAAACTACATTTAAACTGCATCTAAACTACAACTAAACTGCATCTAAACTACATTTAAACTGCACATAAACTGCACCTAAACTACATCTAAACTACAACTAAACTACATTTAAACTGCATCTAAACTACAACTAAACTACATCTAAACATCTAAACTGCACATAAACTGCACATAAACTGCACCTAAACTACATCTAAACTACATTTAAACTACACCTAAACTACATTTAAACTGCATCTAAACTACATCTAAACTACATTTAAACTACATCTAAACTTCAACTAAACTACATCTAAACTACATCTAAACGACAACTAAACTACATTTAAACTGCATCTAAACTACAACTAAACTGCATCTAAACTACATCTAAACTACAACTAAACTGTGTCTAAACTACATCTAAACTACAACTAAACTACATCTAAACTACACCTAAACTACATTTAAACTGCATCTAAACTACAACTAAACTACAACTAAACTACATTTAAACTACAACTAAACTGCACCTAAACTGCACATAAACTGCACCTAAACTACATCTAAACTACATTTAAACTACATCTAAACTACATCTAAACTACACCTAAACTACATTTAAACTGCATCTAAACGACAACTAAACTACATTTAAACTGCATCTAAACTACAACTAAACTGCATTTAAACTGCATCTAAACTACAACTAAACTACATCTAAACATCTAAACTGCACATAAACTGCACCTAAACTACATCTAAACTACATTTAAACTACATCTAAACTACATCTAAACTACACCTAAACTACATTTAAACTGCATCTAAACTACATCTAAACTACAACTAAACTACATTTAAACTACAACTAAACTGCACCTAAACTGCACATAAACTGCACCTAAACTACATCTAAACTACATTTAAACTACATCTAAACTACACCTAAACTACAGCTAAACTACATCTAAACTGCATCTAAACTACAACTAAACTACATCTAAACTACAACTAAACTACATTTAAACTACAACTAAACTGCACCTAAACTTCATCTAAACTACAGCTAAACTACATCTAAACTGCATCTAAACTACATTTAAACTACATTTAAACTGCATCTAAACTACAACTAAACTACATTTAAACTGCATCTAAACTACAACTAAACTACATCTAAACTACAATCTACACTACATTTAAACTATATCTAAACTACATCTAAACTACAACTAAACTACATTTAAACTGCATCTAAACTACATCTAAACTACAGTTAAACTACATCTACAACACCTTATGTGGAACAAATCCTTAAAAATTGAAAAAAGATATATCGCTAGCTATAAATACGATAACGTGTATATTGCTTCTTAATTCTGATATCTTTCTTAATCTTTCTTAATCTTTCTTAATCTGCTGTTATAGAAAACTAATCAACACCTTCTGACCAATCAGAATCCAGAATTCAACAGCGCTGTGTGCTATCTATCTATCTATCTGTACATATATATATATATTCTGAATTCTGGAGTTCCTGAGTTTAAGTGTTAATGTAAATACATCAAACAAAAGAAACTCGACACACCAGTAGAGTGCACAGAGTACAACACAACAAAAGATAATAGTAAGGGCCCCACGGTGCACAATGTATTATCTACACACTAAACACACACGGTGTCATATACACACCAGTGTACCTGAGCGTATCTAATGTATGCAGGTGAGGTAACATGAGATAAATGTGTGTATCTGTGCTGAGATTAGCTCCGGTGAAAACAATACGCTGCTCGTCAAAGCTTTTTGACGAACCTGTATTACCGTTCGGGTGGAGCGACGTGACAAAAGCATTATTTCACGATACTCAAAGGCATTTCTACGATACCTGATATGCATCATGATGTATAGTTTTGCCAGCAAAACAGAAGTGTTTAATCCATTAAAAATATATTATAAATAAAAAATAATTTTTATATTATTAAACACATTTTAAATAAATTTCTTTGCAAAATTTTTTACATAATTTGCACACTTTGTCCAAAAATATTGTCAAAATATTTTGTTAAAAATTATATTATCATTTTAGCCAACATAAAATATTTTAGATCTGAATGTTAAAAATTTTTGTTGATAACACGTTGTATTTAATTATTTAATTTATTATTATTATTATTATTATTATTATTATTATTATTATGTTTTATTCTATTTTTCACTCATGGTATTCCTAAACATAGACAATCTTTTTTACTTCTTAACATAAGCGATATTTAGAAAAAGTTAAAATTAGTTTGACATGAAAGTAATTTAAAAAAAGATAAATAAATTGAAATAATTTGGATGTTATTTTTTGTTATGTTTTTGAGTAATGCATGCATGAAAGTGTTAATGAGCCTAAACCATCTATTCGAATATTAGGCTCCTTATTCCAGTGTGCACAATCATATTTCTGGCTATTTATTGGAGCCTTTGAGTTTTTTAATTTCTGAAATATTCACTGAAATAACAAATTAGGTCCAAATTGAAGTTATTAAATGTTTCAGATATTGAGGTTGGGATTGAAGTGAGCAGTCAAACATGCTAATAACCATAAGAAGTCGTTATTAGTAAATTGAACAGATTTGATAATAGTGGATTGTGATTTTAACTAACAAAATTATGAACCACTGCCACACATCATTAAGCCAAGACTCTAAAGACTACAACAAAGTTATGAAATAGTAAAATAACAAAGCAGGTTTAACGACGTCTACATCATCACACACTGCATTGGGCTAAATTAAAATTCCAATTTGATGGAACATTTTTTCCATTCCAGATTTTTTTATTTTTCTAATTTATTTGCCAATAGTGTGTAAACAAGCACTTTATCCCGGTCAGTGTGAAGGTGGATCCGGAGTTTATCCGGGGAAGGCCGGGTCTATCCCGGAAACACCCTGGATGAGATGCCAGTTTGCCACCATGTACACACATTCACACACTCTAGGGGCAAATTCAGTGTAGCCAATCCACTAATCCATATTTATGGGAAGTGAGAGGAATCCGGAGAACCCGGAGGAAACCCACACAGACGGAGGGAGAACAGGGAACGCTCCAAACGGAGTGTATCAGGACGCTGTTTGCATGTATGCATATATATTTACATTTAAAAGTGACATTATCAGTACAAAGACCAGTACAATAAGCTTTTCATTACAACTGTGCAATTGTGTTTTTACACTGAAAGCAGTTACTCTACAGTCAACATGCACTCCGCTGCTAACGAGACATGCAACACACACACACACACACACACACACACACACCCTGCAGCACAGCAACAGGTTACTCCTGTGGTGCAGTACTGTGTGTAAGTGTAATAAAATCGTTTGCGCTAGTAAGCCTTACTATTTATCCTAACTCGAAATGCATTGCAGAAGGAAATTCAACAATCTTTGATTCTGGAAATACAATAGGATTAACCTCCTTACACACACACACACACACACACAGTTTTTAGAAGTTGTTGGGTTCTTACCTGTGTTCGAGAGGATACCATATCTGCAAGCATGTTGAAAACAGGCATAGTTAGGAGGGAACACACACTTTACACACTCATGCACACGTAAACACACACACGCACACACACACAGGTATGTGCGTATATACACGCTGTGGTGCAGATGAGATCGGTCTGACAGGTACACGACGTTTTGCTTGAGACTTGTTTTGCACAGAGGTGTGTGTCCTGACAGCAGGTATGAGGCCCCGCCCCCTCAGAGCAATGTGTGTACCAGAGCAAACTTTGTTCCATGATAGACAGATAACACACACACACACACACACGCACAAAACACACAGAGGCTCAACAGAAACCAGTTGTAGAGTAAACAGGTATAAATCTCTCAGAAAAACACATTTGAAATGCACAAGAATCACGCAATGTTTAATATATACATGCAAATATGCTACAGTTAATAGTCAAGGAAAGCAAATGAAGTCAATAAATAAATAAATAAATAAATAAATAAATGTTCTACGCTTGTGTTGTATTTTTGTCACAGCTTCCCTCATTTCCTTGTGGTTCATAGCTATAATGTCTGACTGTTTTTTTACTTGCTGTTTACACCCTAACTCCAATGATCTGGTAAACGTCCAAATCAGATAACGATCATATCATAATGTGGTCATAAACACACTCGCTGTGGTCATAAACACACTCGCTGTGGTCATAAACACACTCACTGATTTAATCCCTGTATGTAAAAATGTTTGTTGTGTTGTTTATGTGGCCGTTGTAGTGAATTATGCATGTGTCTGCGTGTCTGTGTGTGTGTGGTTTGCAGTGATAGTGAGCAATTTGCGATGGTGTTTATAGCGATTATCAGATAGTCAATATTGCAACATGTGGTGTATGAGGACAGGACGCAAGTGTGTGTGCTCAGCATATGTTTTATTGTGGGTCAGTAGACAAGCAGGCAACGGCAAACAAGGATATTCATAAACCGAAAAAAAACAAGCGAGGGTCAAAACACGGAGGCTGAGAAAACAAGGCACAGACTTTTAACAGGTGAACACATTAGAGTAGTAAACCAATGGTACGACAGGGGCGGAGACAGGACTAAAACAGAAACAACAGCACATGGCAAAGTAAACAATGAAAGCACCACAACATGCTTGCTGCACTGGGGAATTCCTGAGCGGGGGAAATCGGGACGGATATTTGTTGCAAAACATTTTAAACTGAATATGTGTGTGTGTGTGGGTGGGTGTGTGTGGTGTGTGGGTGTGTTTGGGACTCACCGGATCCGCTGCCTTTTCCGCACATTAGCACTCTGGCCAAACATTCCTTATGAGCTCCTTCTCCGCATTTAGAGCACTGATAACCCTGATTAAAGATCCCTCTGATGAAGAGAAAGAGACACACAGTTAATCCACACGTTGTAGTTTTTTATTCTTAACAACTCCAGCTTCAGATTTCACAGCAATACAACCCCAAACCTGTCTTCTTTACCTCTTAATATAGACATACAGGGTCCAGTTACTTCTTGCTTATAAAGGTGTGGATATGCGACTAACATGACTGAATGGTGAGGACTGAACCTTTTAATGAATTACCTTTTAATACTTAAATATTAGTGATTCGTTTATGGCTATAAATAAAACAATTGAAAGATAAGATAAGATAAGATAAGTTAAGATAAAGATACCTTTACTGATCCCCTGTAGGTTAATGGTTATGTTTTGTTTTGTAGTAGTGCTTTATGTTACCACTTTATGCCAAGACTAACGCCATGGACTCTGAACCGATGAGGCGTTTGTTTGGAATTTGATGCAGAGAGAATAAATAAATGCACATTTTCCTGTCCAATCATCTTTAAACATTCTGTTTTCATCATTGTCCGGTCGGTAATCAGACCAGAGAGAATAAAGAAAATGGAAAATCCATGAAAATCTGCGAAAACGGTCTCCTTTCTGAAGTAATGTAGCTAGTCTCTGGTCTGACGAGCTTCCTTAATTAGGAATAATTTACATAAATTCATGTGATCGCATAAACGGCAACCGAGGATCTGCTACAGAAGGTTAAAGTTTAGAAAAGGTGAGTCGCAGTACTATGGTCATTTTGTGTTGTATGTTTATTGATTCTGTTTTCAAGTACTTTCTACATCTGGAAACATCTGGTCCACCAGGTGATGACCCCGGATTTAAACAATCCTGATGTACAATCCTCTGCCCTAAAATCCCCAGCAACTTCCTCCATCTCCTCCTGGATGATTCCCACACACACACCCAGGCCAGCTGAGAGTTTTCATACTTGCCGTTTTTTTTTTTTTTTTTTTTTTTCTCAACCCGCCAGAATTACATTTCCATTTCCATGTAATTCTCAGGAAAGTGGCTGCAAGGTGGGTGAAATGCTGTGGCTTTGAAAAAGCGCTTGCAGCTATGTTTTTGTGGTAAGGCAAAGCTTCCAAAAGTTGGAAAAAGTTTTTTTCAGAAAAGCATCGAATGACGTCAAACGCTTTTTTTAAACTTTCTGATCAACAAGTTGAGGGCAAGTGAAAAAAAAAAAATGGAGGACAAAGTGTCAGAAAAAAAAATCTGTCTTGTTTGTGCATATGATGACATTTATGACATGGTGAATTAAAAGTATTTAAATACAAATATTTCAATGCTGCAATGTAACTAATTTTTGGGACATAATTTTCAGTACGTGATGTGACGTCCCACTTTAACTGTAGCTGCATGCAGTCAAGTCACACAAGCAGCTCAAATTCTCTTATTTCATGTAAATAAATCTAATCTAGAGGGCCAATAATAGCTAGGATGTTGTTAGAGCGTTGTTATACTGCATGCAGTACTGTGCAAAGGTCTTCGGCACTCTATTTATTTAATACAAATTTGGCAATAGATGTTTACTTTGTGACTTATTGAATTATTAATCCAGTTATTGTTCATTGTTTGTATGTCAGTACAGAAAGTGATTGCATACTGCATATTGCATAATAAACCACTTAAAAAAACATTATGAAGTCTGTCGGGTTTTGCCTGCAAAAAAAAGAAGCATAGAGGAAGAAGCAGGGATATATTTGTATACCATGTGACACACTTTACTCTAATCTAGGTCGCAATTAAGCACAATTACTACACTTATTACACAGATAAGGAAATACTTCTTGTTTTTCTGCCTTCCGGTACACGTTACGATAATCAGTTATGTAACATACCTAAGGTGGAGGGTTGTCATGTAGGCCAACTGTGACCTATTTATTTTCAGATCGACCTACCATAAAGATCACTC
Organism: Pangasianodon gigas; assembly: GCA_022758105.1. Taxonomy (NCBI): domain Eukaryota; kingdom Metazoa; phylum Chordata; class Actinopteri; order Siluriformes; family Pangasiidae; genus Pangasianodon; species Pangasianodon gigas. The sequence goes on along the minus strand of CM040454.1, from coordinate 31,264,806 downwards.
TGTCACTCTGCACAATGTATTGGCACCCCTCTATGCCATCCATCAGTGGAAAGGTGGTATGGTGGCTTATTCTCAGTATAGCAGTGTCACTGACATGGTAGTGTGGGTGTGTGTGTGTGTGGTGCTGATACGAGTGTACGAGCCACATCCCTCAATATTTTTCTCCCCAATTGGGTCACCAAAAAATTCCCCCCACCAGTCAGCTCTCCCCTATCATATGACAGCTGGCAGCTGGTGAAGGTGAAGGCTTACATGCGCTTCCTCTGAGACATACACGTGAAGCTGCTGGTCATGCCGTGTCACAGAGCAGCGTAACACACTCAGAGAAGAGCGCTATCCGCCCTCTTCCTCATACAGAGCTCCAAAGCTATGATTGGTTAGTGTTGCTGTGAATGGCTCCCAGCTACAGATGGCTGAGGCATCATTGGGAATCGAACTCGCGATCTCCCGATGTGTGTGTGAACATTTCTCTGTTGCGGCACTCGAGAACCTAGCATGCGCTTATACGTCATAACACCTGACACTTGTTTATTCATTTCTTTTTCACTTTATAGTTTACTTTATGGCTTACCTAAGGATTCGATATAAATCAGTTGCATTTATACAGTGATTTTAATAATAAACATTGTCACAAAGCAGCTTTACAGAAATCCAGATCGAGAACTAGATCCCTAATGAAAAATCCTGATGTGACACTAGCTACGTTTACATGCAGCATAATAATCTGCGAATAATCCGAATAACAGAGCAAGATGAGGCCAATCCAAAATTTCTCAAGTTTTTATATAAATGAAAAGTGCAGCCTTGCTCTGTCGTGTTTGGTTTTTGTGATGACTCCTTTTCTTTCTTATTTATTTTGTTGTAATATGCCTACAGCTATACTTATTTAAATTTCATCTCAATAAAAGAAAAAACACATTTTTCTATTCTTTTGAATAAGCTGGGTAATCCTTTTAATGCTCCATTAGCTTGGAGTATAATAGCCACATTAACAATGTCTTTCAGTGTGTTTGCATCATGACGCACAAAAAATGTCCTGTAGGAAAGTTCACACTTTAAAAGGTTTCAAAATAACCGAGAGGTTGTATGGGTGCTCAGATGGGCATCAAGCTAACATTTCAAAGCTGATGTGGTACACGACAAACATCTGTCCATGTGGCTGAACATGAACTAGTGACCAGACTCCTGTTCACTGAATAACGTAGCTCCAATTAGACCTAGTGGCTACAAACTAGCAGCATAAGTCACATCTAGTGAACAGAATTATGGGATTGTCTAGACCTAGAAGGATACCTACAGTGTTGTCCTCAAATTTATCCAATATGAGAAGCTCAGTGAGATGGGATGGCTGTTATTTCATAATAACTCAAATGTTGCCTAGAAATTCTGCCTAAGTAAAGAGCTTCATTCTGATTGGAAGGTAAGAAATTTCTCAACAGCAACTAATGGGTTACAGTCATTAATTATAAACCTAGTAACAGATCTTTACTGTAAGCGGAGATCTTATAAAAGGTCGTCCGACCCTCAGCTCACCTCAGCAACATCTTGCAGGAGCTGCAGGCCGTGATCCTCTCGAACGTGTGCATGCGGAACTCGTGCTGGTTGCTGGTGCCGTTCTCCGGGCGAATGTTGGAGCTGAAAGAGTGATGAAAGACAAACAGATAGAAGAGGAATGAGAGGAATCTCTCAAGTGTCCCAGACTGTGTGCATTACCATGACCTGTTCTTATGTTTAATGTTGGTATTTGGTGGCCGTTCTGAAAGGAATAAAACACTGTGTGTCACGCTGTTGTAGGAAAATCATCAGCAAAGGCGTGGTGTAGTGAAGCAGAGTTACAGATAACATCCTAAAGTTAATTATTTTCCTGTTACAGCATGTCACAAAGTGTTTTAGTTCTCTTATACCACTGCATAGTTTTCTGTTTATTGAAGAATGAAGTTGTACTTTTTATCTCTTTATAGTTACATTTAAAGTCATGGAACATCTGTGAAACGAGTTAGTTTTTTGTTCTCATTTGCTTTATAGGAGTTATAAACAGTTGTTTCCTCATCAGTCTCTCTTTCTTCTCTCTCTTGAAGTTAATAAGACAAAAAAATGTAGCTTGTCATGTTACTCCTCTATCCTGAAGAATTCGGAAAACTTATTTAACCTTAACCTCTGACACTGGAGACTCCTTCCTTAAGGTTAAATACACGTCTCCTTACAGAAAACATCTCCACATCAACGATTACACACTTGTTAAAAATCCGTTTATGTTGTGCATTCAGTGTACAAGTCCCTGTGAATGAGCTGTTACTATAGAAACGATAACGTATTAAAACGAGTGCATTAATATCAACCTGCACTACTGTCAGAGCTGCTGTTAAAGAAAACTAATCAACACCTCCTGACCAATCAGGATCCAGAATTCAACAGCGCTGTGGGATTAGTACATGAGCAAAAAGAACATTTAGTGTGGAATGTGAGTGGAACAGTGAGTGTATCCTTTCTCGTCATAAATCAGCCATGTACTGTGACATGCAGGCTTGCATAAAGTGTGTGTGTGTGTGAAATTATGTGGTTGTGTGAGGAGATGAAAGCTTGTCTAAATATATCTGATAAACAAGCAACCTGAAAAACAAGAGTCGCAAGATGTACATACAGACACACACACACACACACAGACACTTACATGGCCATGCCGAACTGCTCGAGCCACTTCTTCTTCAGTTCTTTGGTCTTGAAGAAGAACTCGAAGCCGCTCCGTCCCTGATTGTGTGTGAGGTAAAACCCATACGACCACTGAGGGGAAGAAAACATGATTTACACTTTATTAAACAGCACTCTCAACTCCAAACGGCAACTCCAAAAGTATTGGCACCCTGCATATGAATCAGCAAAAATTCTAACCAAAATATGTAACATACGCAGTAAGTTAACACGTTAACAGTATTAAAAAATAAACTGAATAATAATAATAATAATAATAATTTTAAACTTATATTATGCATTTATAGTGTTTTTAATACATGTGGTAACTCAAAATAATAAAGAAATATGAATTCAATGGAAAAAATAAGGTAACAGAATCAGCATTAAAATAAATAATGAAGTGAAAATATGAGTACAAATATAAGCACAAGGAGATAAAACGTGCACAAATATAGAAGAGAACAAAATACAAAAATAAAATAAAATAATATAAATATACCAAGAATAATATAATTCAACGAATGTAAAAATGATTATATAAAAATAAAATGAAACTATAAAACCATTATGTGCCATGAGCTTTTGTTTTCTGTTCTTGTCCTGTCTCCACCCCTGTCCTGTCATTGCTTTGTTATCTGATTGTGTTCACCTGTTTTGTGTTGTTCATGATTACTTTGTTTGTCCTGTCCTATCCTGCTGTTTCTTTGTGTTGTCGCAAAGCATTATCATATTAATGTGTCTTTAAGTTGTTGTTTTTTTCGAGTTGTGTACAGGTTTGTACTTCCTGGTTTTTATTCACCTGTGCAATATTTCTTTTATTAAATAGTGAATTGATTACGTAGTGCACTGCTTGTTTTGATATGGATTACTGTATATTTGGGGCTGTTATCTTATTAAAAGATTAATCTACAGTCAAGTGATAACCTCTTGGCAGAGGTAACCATGTTTTGTGCTAAATTGTGCTGATACTTAGAAGAATTTGTGATACCTT
>CM040454.1:31237253-31253681 GCA_022758105.1 Pangasianodon gigas | reverse complement strand
CGCGGATGATACTCAGCTGTATTTTCCCTTGCAGCATAAAAGTAAAGAATTCTTAGGACCTCTGTTGGATTGCCTAAACGAATTACAAATATGGTTAAAGCAGAATCTTTTAGTGGTAAACGAGAACAAAACCGAAATCATTTTGTTTGGTTTAAAGTCATATGAAGACTGTGCCCTTCATTTTGGTCATCTATCTTCCGACTTTACACCCTGTGCTAAAAATCTTGGTGTTCTTTTTGATTGCAACCTGGGTTTGAGAAACAAATTAGTGCAGTGGTCAAATCAAGTTTCTTCCACTTACGGCGTTTATCAAAAATCAAATCTTTACTCTCTGTAAAACAGTTTGAACAGATTATTCACTTGTTTGTTCTATGTCGTTTAGATTACTGTAATTCACTATACTGTGGTATAAGTCAGTCCTCTATAATGCGTTTACAGATGGTCCAAATTGCTGCTGCAAGGTTGCTGACAGGCAGACGGAGGTTCGATCACATCTCGCCCATTTTTATTTCACTAAACTGGTTACCAGTCAAATTTAGAATTATTTTTAAAATTTTAACTTTTTTTTAAATCTCTGCATAATCAAGCCCCACGATATCTCTCTGAGGCAATCTCCACTTATAAACCAAATAGGTCCTTAAGATCCAGTAATCTTGGTCTCCTTTCTGTCCCTAGATCGAGGTTCCATTGCAGAGGTGATCGAGCCTTCGCTGTTGCCGGTCCTAGTCTATGGAACAAATTACCAGCTTCTATTAGAGCTGTGCCCTCTTTGCCAGTATTTAAATACCTGCTTAAAAAACATCTTTTGTCAATAGCTTTTATTTAGCCATGTCAATTGTATTGCTATACTGTGTTTTGATGTTTTGTGGTTTCTTATTTGTTTTTTAGCTCTATTGTACAGCACTTTGGATCAACCGGTAGTTGTGTGAAAGTGCTTTATAAATAAAGAAAGAAGTAAGAAAAAAGAAGATGTTAGTGACTGTCCTGCACTCGATACAGGTCTCCAGCTCATATCACAGCTGCTGAGAGCAGGTTCACTCGTCTTACCAACAGTGTATAAAAGCAAAAACAACCAATCACTAATCACCATTGTTCCTAACGACCAATCACTGATCACTATTTTTTCCCCAAGACCAATCACTGATCACTATTTTTTCCCAACTACCAATCACTGATCGCTATTTTTTTCCCAACTACCAATCACTGATCATTACTTTTCCCAATAACCAATCACTGATCACAATTTTTCCCAAAAACCAATCACTGATCACTATTTTTTCCCAATGACCAATCACTGATCACTATTTTTTCCCAACGACCAATCACTGATCACTATTTTTTACCAATGTCCAATCACTGATCATTATTTTTTACCAACGACCAATCACTCATCACAATTTTTCCCAAAAACCAATCACTGATCACTATTTTTTACCAACGACCAATCACTCATCACAATTTTTCCCAAAAACCAATCACTGATCACTATTTTTTACCAACGACCAATCACTGATCCTTATCTTTCCCAATAACCCCCCGTTTGCTCCACCCATGCACCCCTTGTGTTTTTTTTCTGTTTTAACTCTCTGCTTGATGATATTTACAGTAATAAAGTCAGTTATTTGACCTGTAACTGTTTCCTTTGTGTGCTTTATTTTATCTGCATTCTTGATAGAAATTACAGAATCTTCAGAAAATCTTCTTCTTCATGCAAAACACTTCGATATGGAAATGATAGTAACACATCAATGAATATGCAAATTAGTCTATGACATCATTCTAGCCACTTTTTCCACATGCATTTAGCTACACAGCTACTTGCCCCTAAAAAAAATTGGCAACTCGGATGTGGTTTGAGCCTGAGATTTTGGGTTTTACTTTTCAAACAGACTCACCTTCATGGCATCGAGAGCGCTGCGCAGGTTGCTCTTCTCCACAGCATCATTCGTGTGTTTCACTAATTCCTGTCAAAAAAAAAAAATTCATTTCATCAAATCATTTCATCGCAGTTTAACTAATAATGAGGAGTAAAACACAATGTCATGCTTCGAAAGTTTTAAATACGACGATGACAACGCAGTGACAACGAGAACGAGGTGTCAATCCCATAATTCATTCCTACAGAATAGAGATGGAAAGCATTAGAAATCTGTTCGAGATACTGGTTCCTAATAGGTTTTAATGTGTTTCTGGTGGTCTGTAATGGAAATTTAACCCTTTCATGGATCCATGGTTTTAAAACATTGGCTCTATTCGGGTCGGATGAGTTTATCAGGGGGAAGTCCATAATAAATATTTTACATGTCTCCTCACATCCCGACAGCCATAAAATGACCACTAGCAGATTGTTTTCTACATCACGCGGTCATGTGATTACGCTCCGTTCACAACGCGGCGTCCAAGCGGTCATAGAGGCGCTGGAGTAGAGAAGAGATGCTGGCTCTTATTTCAGTTTGGGGCAAACCAATATTCCAGCAACAATTTGAAAATACAATGAAACAATAATCACAAAGTATAAGAGAAACATCCATTTTTTCATTTTTGTGACTTGAGAGGTATTTAATATCTGGAGGAGGGGCACTTATACGCGCTTTACAAGACTAAATACAGCAAGAAGCAGCAGTCAAACATTTTATTTTTCCAAAGCAAGGCAACATCTGCATAAAAAAATCACAGACATGTCTATCCGGATTAAAAAGATCAGATGATCGCTGAGTTTGGTCTGTAATTTTCTCAGAGGAGGACGGAGAAAAACAGACAGAAATAAAATCACAGAGGCACTCCTGTAAAATAGGAAAACACCCCAGATCCCCAAGTATATTTAATCCCATCGGAAAAAAGCTTTATACAGAATCTTCTATGTGCTTTGTTACTTAAAATTGCATGTTATGCGCATGTTAACTTTGACTTTTTTCTAATTACTTATATTAAAAACTTTAATTAAATTAAAGGATTGTGCGTGTGTAAGAATAACAAAGCATTATACCTGAATTTAAGAAATAAAAACATCCAATGTGATTAGAAACAAAAACTGCCAGGATTTGGGTCTAAAATATTTAACGTTGATAAGCAAAAATATAAAAAAAATATCATTATTCAATATTCAATTCTTCAATGTATAACTATTCAGTATCAATAATTTGATGTATATAAATTTTATGTAGAGTAGCACTGTTTTAAAAAACATCAACAAAAAATAGTTTTAAAAATGCATTCTATGGATTCTGGCACAAAAATATACAGTTTTTTAATGTAATATTTTTTTATATAATTTGGGATTTTTGTGTAGAAATTTTGTAAAGAGCAATTCATGTTAAATTGTTAAATTATAATAATGGTCTCATTTTCTCCTAAAAGCAGCTGTAAAGTGATTGTATGAGGGTTGTATTGGGTTGTAAAGGGTTGTATTGTTGCAAAGTTCTGATCCTAATGGTTCTAATGGATTATTTAATTCGATCCTATTTACGGTATCGTGGTATTTACTAGAAATCTGATGGAATTCCCATCTGTTGTGATTTCTGATGGTTTTTAATGGTAACACCTAATCGTGTCGCCTAATGTTCCTTAATAAGTATAATGGTGTATTGTATTTTTAATGGTTTAGTGGTCCATGGACAAAAATATTGAAGCTAACCGTTCTCCATTCACCACTTTATCCTGATCAGGAACAGGAGGTCAGGATTGTAATGGAAACCATTAAGGCGTTAAATTTAAAATGGACTCAAGTTGGAGAGATTTTCTAGGATTTGGGTCAAAATGCAGCACAACGTAGAAACTGCTGTTTACAAACTGAACGCTTTTACATCTCAACCCCAGTTTTTTTATTTTTTTACACAAATCACAGATTCCTACAAAACTATTTATACACATCATTACTAAAAGACTGATAAATGAGGCGGAGTCTGCGCAGGAGCTCAGGACCAACTGGTGGTGGTTTAAATGACGTTATCTTGTCGTAGGAGTTGATGGAAACTCACAATGATATCATTTTCTGGCTTTCCATAAACATGCGCTACCATTTTTCACATTATTCATAAACATAAACACACACACATACACACACACACACACACCAGCAGTGGAAATGATATCTCAGAGTCAGCGTTTTGGGAATGGAAATGAGAAATAAGATTCTTTGAGGAGTGTGAGATTGCCTTCTTGCTTCTGGGCGGAGTAAACGAGGCATCGAGGCCACACTGAGGGATAAACAGGTGTGTGTGTATGTGTGTGTGTGTGTGTTCACCCCGGCTGATAAATGGCTTCCCTTTGGCCTGCTGTATAGATTGCCACCCAAACTGCAGCTGAATCCCCCTGAACGTGTGTGTGTTATTATCACCTGCGAGACACACACATCTTATTTTTCATTTTCCTGCTCAAAGAGAGAAAAAGTGAGAGAGGAAGCAGGAAAGCTTGGATTTAACACTGGGGAATACATCAGTGCTGTTCGGAGGAAAGAAAGCAGAGCAGAGCATGCTGGGATTTCTTTCGGGAGATATGTGGGTTCACTTACAAACAGACATGTGCTGATAATCACTTATACATCATGTTCTACAGAATATACTGAGAGAGAGAGAGACAGACAGAGAGACAGACAGAGAGAGAAACAGACAGAGCGAAAGACACACACAGAGACAGTGACAGATAGAGAGAGACACAAAAAGAGAGAGACACAGGCAGAGACAGACAGATACAGAGTAAGACAAAGAGAGACAGAGAGAGACAAAAAGAGAGAGACACAGGCAGAGAGAGAGACAGATACAGAGTAAGACAGAGAGAGACAGATAGAGAGACACAAAAAGAGAGAGACACAGGCAGAGAGAGAGACAGATACAGAGTAAGACAGAGAGAGACAGATAGAGAGACACAAAAAGAGAGAGACAGGCAGAGAGAGAGACAGATACAGAGTAAGACAGAGAGAGACAGATAGAGAGAGACACAGGCAGAGAGAGAGACAGATACAGAGTAAGACAGAGAGAGACAGATAGAGAGAGACACAAAAAGAGAGAGACACAGGCAGAGAGACAGACAGAGAAAGGGACAGATAGAGACAGACAAAAGGTCAGAGAGAAAGAAAGAGCGAGCGAGAGAGAGAGTTAAACAAACAGAGAGAGAGAGAGAGGCAGACAGAGCAAGAGACAGAGCAAGAGAGAGACAGAGAGAGAGAGAGAGAGACATGTTCGTGACCAGCACTAAAAAGTGAACTAGAGGAGGAGAGAAACAGGTTAACAGGCACACACCGACACACTCCATCTACCTGACTCCCCCTCCACTGGAGCAAAGAGCTCTGTGACACACACACGCGCACACACACACACACACACACTCACTCACTTTTATGCCAATATTAAACTTTCATACAGTATAATGCCTTTAATCAGAATATTCTACAATACAGAACATTGCTGTGTTTATCACTCTGTTTGGAGAACAGAAGGGAATTATGGGATTGACGTTTCTGCGCTACTCAGAGGCAGGACACAAGTGTGTAAAAACTCAGTGTGACCTTTATTAACGCAAATCCATGAATCACTGTCAATCATCCAGACGGCAGGCAGACTGTAGCAACCAAGAAGAATCCACAATCATACAGTATAAACACAAAAACGGGCGTGGCTCAAAACTAGGAAGTAGAACTATTAGACAAGGAAGAAGGAAACACGGGTAAATAAGGCTCAGATGCTTACGATAACATCGACAAGACTTCGCAAAAAAACAAAGACTACAGGAGCGTATAAATAGACAAACTAATCGCAAGAAAGGGGCGGAGCCAAGACTCAAACCCAGAACAAATCACATGTTCAAAATAAACAAAACAAAAGAGAGCAGCGCTTACTAGGCTTGGAACGACGGATGAAAGTATCACTAATAGCCAACAGACAATGTTAGTTAGACGATTTAAACGTCTGGAGGAAAACGTGGCGTCTGCAGCTTTAAGATCTTGTCTGATGTCTCATATTAAGTGTTTCCTTTTCGTCTGTTTTGTCATTTTTTGTGAACATTAATAGCCAAAACATCTTTCTCTGTTGCATCTTATCTTCTCTTGTGCGTGCTGCTGAACAGATAAAGCCGTAAACGTCTTCGAGTGGGGGATTAAGTTCAGGAAGTGAAACAGCGTGTTGTTTATCACGGCCACGTTGCTATATAAGAATTCAGTATCTCCGCTGCTGTTCCGCACTGAACACATGCACGTGGAGTTTATTTCAGTTTTATATTCAGCCTAGTTACAGCTAATAACTCATTATGTTTATTTACAATCCCGACTACAGACTTGTGACCAGCTTGTGGATTATTTTCCACTGTAATGACACACACATTATGTATGCCTGGCCACGCCCCTTTTCCTTCTTCAATGCCAGTGACGATGTCATGAATCTGCGATAGTTAGGGAGCATGAAAGAAGCTGGTCCTACTAGCCATCACGTATGAAGGCTCCAGTACTGCAGGTGGCGCTGTTGCAAGTTTAATGACAGTTTTCACAACTAAAGCCACACCTCAAAGTCATCCATCATAGACTGAATGAACATCCTCGTGTTAGTTCATGTTGGGTTGCGTAACGTGTTCGTACGCAGAGTTCACCCAAGACACGCCGAGCGACGCCTCTGTGCAACGTCCCGTCTGTTCCTCCCACAAAATGACATCATGCTGTTCATGGAAGCTGAATATCGTCTCTGCATGAAGTATACATGGTACGTGTGTATGTGTGTGTGTGTGTGTGAGACATGTGACCTACCGGACAAAGACACACATCAGAGTAGAACACGCACATGAACACTTCTTCATGACATTGTTTATTCTCTTTTACTCACAAAGAATCTGGATTTAAGTCAGATATTAGTATTCACACATTATACTCTCTCTCGCTCACACACACACACACACACACACACACACACACACTCTCTCTCTCTCTTTCTCTTGTTTATTTTCAGATCTCGGCATGCCTCAGTCACACAGAGCATAAACTACAGACTGCATGTGACATCTGATGGACAGCGAGAGCCTCGATATGAAATATTCATGCCAGAACACACCGGCTGCCCTCTCTCTATCTCTCTCACACACTCACACACACATGCATACACACTCTCACACACTACTGAATGATGATGCTGGCCCCTAGTGGCTGATTTTACTGTTTACTCATCTTCAGAAAGAGCTTTATCCCAGTCAGGGTCGCGGTCTATTTCAGCAATGCTTCAGTCTCTACTGAAAGTACTCTGGTTTGCTCTATTTGTTATTGTTTATCAAAATTTACTTCACGGTTCATCTTCATATTCTTAAATTTATAACGTTATATTTGGTACATTTCTAGAGTAACAGCTCATTCACAGGAACATGTACAGTGAAGTTTTTTGTGAAGAGATGCTTAAAATTTAAAATGTTATTTAAAATGTTTATGGAAGGAGTCTCCAGTGTCAGTCCTTTGTAACAGTCAGAGGTAAATCTGTAACTTTAAGTTTTTTCGCTTCTTTGCGGTTTCTCTATAATGCAACAAGCTGGGTTTCTTTTTGTCTTATTAACTTCAAGAGAGAGAAGGAAGAGAGGCTGGAGGCTGGAACGACTGTTTATAGCTGCTATAACGTAAGCAAGAACAGGAACTAATTTGTTCCACAACATTAAATGTAACTATAAATGTATAAAAAGTATGATGTGTCATTTATGAATACGTGACACAACGTAATTGTTGGCAGAATGCTATGGTATAAGAGGAATAAAACACTCTCGAATGTGCCGTTATAAGAAAATAATAATAATAATAATAAAACTTCAGGGTTAGCTTAGGGTCATCACACCAGCCTGTTGTTGATTAATTTCCACTGAGTGGTTTATTCACTATAATTCTCACCTGTGTCTTAGCTATGACTTTAATGAAATGTGTAATAGTCATATGACAATGGCTGAAGTAAATTAAGAGAAATGGAGGATTGAACAGGTAAAAGTGTATACACACACACACACACACACACACACAGCTCACCTGGAGAAGCAGATGATACTTCAAAACCCTTTGCATTGGCACGACGAGGAGATCTCTCAGTGTAAACTTCCCGTTATTCGCCCTTTTGGAACAGACCTAATAACACAAACGGATCATTCCAGAGTTACTGATGTGACTCTGATCTGTGTTTACATGTACACAATAATCTAATAATGGTAAAAAATCTTATTTTGGGAACAATCCAATCAAAGCATTTGCATGCACTTCAGTGATCTGATAACGGGGAAACACTGAGTCTACATGAGCCTCTCAGTAATCAGATTTCTTTCAGTTATGTCACTATTAGTGAGCAAAAAATCTAACTAAGAGAATAAATAACTAGTTAAGTGAGAGAAACAAAGTAGGAAGTGCAGCCATTAGTTCAGGAATTCATAACAGTGCTGAGTTTCAATATAAATAAAAGCAGACAAAAACAATTTGAGCTAATGTAATTAATAATAATTTTATTATTATTATTATTGTTACATCACTCTAACACCCGCTCAGGACATTACCCCTCCCCGCCAGCAGAGGTCACCTCTCCTGGCCGGGGGAGTTCTAGCATGATCTCTGACCCCAACTTCCTGTTCAATCCCTCAAATTTATATATGTATATGTATGTATGTATAAGTATAAGCACATTTTTCAGTAGTCCATTGCGAAGTCTTGCCAATCCTCTAGTTGTGTATGCTTTGAGCCTCGATCATCCTTGTCATTAATGACAGCTAGACGGCTAGAAAATTCATTCAGTGCAAGAGTCTCTTGGTTCATTTCTTGAAGCTTCGAGAGCACATTAGCGACCTCTAGTGGTCAAAAGAATATTGGCCTGTGTAGCATGAGAAACTATGAAACTAATGTGATCATATTAAAAACTAATGTGCACAGAGATACGGTGCATTTTCATTCTTTTGTTTTTCTATGTTGTAGATAATAAGATAGTGGGAATAATGGGGCTTTTAGATTTATCTGAATATATCTGTATTCAATCAGAGGGTAATGAAATGTTTGTGTAACTGGGCAGATGTAAAATTAAAAAAACAAGAAGAATTTAGTAATTTCATTCTTCATTTCAGTCCAACTGTCCAATCTTAACTGCCAAAGCTCCAACACTATACTACCACTGACAACAACTGCGAATTGTATAGTAACATTATACAGACTACTCGAAACACTCCGTCAAATCTGGACCTGTTCTCAGGCATAAAGAAGTGACCTGAAGCCTTTATCGAACGATTAATTTGTTCCTTATGGTGCTTACGATGGCAACAGGGTAAATGACGACCAGGGCATATTAAAACAGTCGGGGTGTAAACCTCAGGCTTCCACACGATACAATGTGATTTCAATTCTTAAGTCACTGATACACTATTTGACGATATGATACAATATGATATGATAAGATTTAATAACCGATGCACTGATCCAAATATTCCAATCATTACACCCCTATAAAATGATGCTAAAGAAAGATTTTATTTGTTTATTTTTTTCATGGTAAAGTCAACATTTGCATTGAATGGCCAGGAGGCATAAAAAATTAAGAGGCTGTAATACCACTGACACACAGCAGAGGGCAACATCTGACTGCAATGGTAAAAACCTACAATACAATTCTACAAGGGTGAGACAAATGTAAGCCTTTTTCAAAATTTTATTTTATTTTGTAGTGTTTATTGTAAATAGGGGTCACAAAAGTGTATCAGGTTTAAAGTCGCAGTAGAAAAGGAAGAAGAAGAGAAGTGAAGAAGAGAAATGTACTGACGATTCTCTAATTTGTGTCACATTTTTAAGGTTTTTATTTGACTCACTGTCATATTAAAAACAAGCTCCTGACCTCTAGTTTTTGTCTCACATCCTCTTTTTCTTTACAGAGTTCATCCAGATACGCGATGGCCGTCTCTACCTGGCTACAGTACTTCCCATAGATCAGTAACCTGAAGGAAAGATGATGCAAAAATGATCGGCAATATTCAAACCAGAGCAATGCAGTGAAAAATCCTTCTTCACATATAAATAGTGATTGAATAGAGTGGGATCTCTTACCTCTCCTTGTAATCGATGAAGATCTGGTAGAGGTTACTGGCATTGTGGTGATTGATGGAGTTCTGCACGTCCTGCAGCAGGCTCTTGTGCACTTTCACTAGATCCTGTTCCAAACCACACACAGCAAAGTGTGAATTATTATTAAACCTGAGCTCAGTATAGTGTAGATGTCACTACAGTACCACACTGTTTAATATAATTCATTACTCACTGAACTGCCCACATATTTCAGTCCACTTAGCTTAATCCACTTAGCTGTCCTCTTGCATCAGATCAGGTGAAGTGTCATTATAAGTCAATACAGTTGTCTCATTTGGTCCAATACTCGCTTTGTGTGTGTAAATCCTACAGCGCTGCCCTGCTAACTAACCCGCTAGTTTGTTAACTTAACTTTCAAATCCATATAAAAGAGCAAAAATGAAATGACAGCATGTTTATGATGGAATTGTTGAGAACTCCCATCTTCCTTTTCATCAATTTTGCATAATTTGACTGACTGATTGTATAAACGTTGATTAAAACAGGTGCTAATTATCTGGCTTGTTTTGTTTCATTAAAAGAAAAAGTGTTAGTTACTTTGTTAATGTTACTGATGGTGTATTAATACTAAACTTCTCAGTTAATGTTAAGTAATGTGTTAATTATTATCAGTTAAAAGAAACTTAATTTAAAGCATAAACCATCGTTATTAATGGCACTTACAGGAATGTTGATGAACACCTTGTTGATCTCGGACGATGTGAGAAACTGCTCCAGCGGCCTGAGGAAGAACTGAGAGCGCAGAAATGTTAGAGCGGAAGAGAGACACTCGAGAAGAACAATTAGCATCGCAATAGCAAAGATTAGCCCGTTATTTATGATCGTTGTCATAGTAACATTCCAACATGATTACAAAGGAGCAAAAATGAACAGTGATATAAAAGTAATCAGAACTGAGTAACGCACGCTTAGCGAGGACGTAACACCAAAATCACACATCAGTATTCAGACCTCAGACGTAATTACTGACTTTTCAGAAGTTACGTGAATGTTACAGACACGGGGGCGGAGTTTGAGTAAAACAGAGGCAGGTCAAAGGTTACTTGACTTAAGAACATTTTTCTTGTGTGATATTGGCTCGAGTGAGGAGCAGTATAAAGTCCAGCTCCACTGTCACGCTGAAATCTAAGCTGTAAATGCTGTAGACTCAAAACAGCGCTCAATATTAAATACACAAATACGACACTATTGAGTAATTAATTAACAGTATTGTAACTCTAAAGAGCCAAATAAGGATTTCATTTATTTATTTATTTTGCACTGAGAACATCTGAGGAGACAGCATCCTAACCGGACATTTCATCATTATTTTATCAGTAAAAATAGGAATTAACTTAAAGTTCATTAGCAGATGAGTGCTTGGTCAGCTTATCCTTCAAATCGTGGTCACGTGTTCTTTCCTGGAGCTTTTATGTTATTATATATTAATGAAAAAATGCCATTCCCTTCTTCAGTCTGCAATTTATGTTTTTTACTAGCGGTGGTCTTCTACTGAAAAAAAACTCTGGCAACCTTGGAGGCGTGACCCACACGTGGGTAATTTGCATAATCTGAGTGTAGAAACTAGAAATCCACATAAGCAGGTGCGTAACCCGACTCTGAATACACTTAACTTTCCCAGCCTAAATACTGACGTAACTTATTGACTTTTGAGGTCAATTTTGACACCTGCCAGCCAACAGTGGATGACTAAATGTGGGGCAAGTTCATGTATGTTAGCGTAAATTTATATTTAAACAATTCAGGGTGATGATGAATAATAAATAATATTCATTAATTAATGACAGAATGAAGATTAAAAGTAATAACTGAAATAGTGATTTCTCAAAATTAAATTAAATCTTTATTTAAAATTACAGATTCATTTTTTTAAAGGACTTGCTAAGTAACACTGTGCAGAACTGATGAAACAAAACCGATAATAATCGTTTTATTAGTGAATATTATTATTTTTTTTGTTTTATTTATTTCTATATTTATGTAATATTTGGAACATAGCTTGATGGGGAACTGTACACTGAATCTCCTTGCACTTGTACAATGACAAAAAAGTCGTATTAGTTTATTTATTGGACAATGTTTGTAAATTAGGTTGTTAGATTAGACTTGACCAGTGTACAGGAACTAGTGTGTCACTGTTGTTAAGTGTGTATTGTGAAGATTGTGTACTTTCTCAATAGACTCCAGTGTCTCGGCGTACTTCTCCTCCGTCTGTCTGATCTCAGCCAAGCAGCAGCTCCTGATGTCCGTCTCTGCCTGTTTCTGTAATCACATCACATCACACACACACACACACACAGCCTTGGTTTCAGCACAGATCACACACAATGGGATACAGGGTCCAGTGTTGGATGGTGGATGGTGTGGTGGGCGGAGTCCGTGTGCGACTCACCGGTGGAGCTCCAGCTTCCATCTTCATCAGGTCTTCGTAAACTTCACCACCACCATCATCATCATACACACAGTCATACAGGTCCTCTTCATCATCCACACCATTCTCACTGGAGATCAGACAGTCAGAGATCAGACATTAACACACACACACACACACAGTCATACAGATCCTCTAAACCATCCACTTTGTTCTGACTACAGATCAGACAGTCAGAGATCAGACATTAACACATATAGTCTTATATTCTACATCTTCCACACCATTCTGACCGCCGATCAGACAGTCAGACCTCAACAAATACAGGACATCAGATAATAACACGCTTAAAAGACCAGGCTCTGATGCACACAGGATATTAGACAGATATTACCACATTAAGACATCAACACACTTTACTGTGCAAATATTGGACTAGGGTTTTATGTGTCTGTCACGTCACAGTCCGTTTATTGTGTGTGTGTGTGTGTGTGTGTGTGTGTGTGGATCTATTTTACTGGTGTTAAGTAATTCCAGAAAGACCCAGTTCTCCAAAGAAAAGGGTCTCTCTCTCTCTCTCTCTCACACACACACACACACATCTGGAGAAAACAATATCCAAACTACAAAAGCAGGACATCTGGGTACACACACACACACACACACACACACAAACACGTCATTTGAGTGAAACAGCTGTGGCCGTGTGCTATCAGTGCCTCCAAGCACAGCTGATCCCATGTTTATGGATGAGTATTAATAATCAAGCGTGAGCGTACACACACACACACAAACACACACACACACACACACACCCCAGATCAAATTTCAGTGTAGGACTGGGATATTATGATGTAATTAACGATTAGCTAGTTTAATTTTCTAAATCTTGCTAGCTGGCATTGTTCATGGAAAACTAATTAGCTATGGCTTCGGTCATGTAATGCTAGCAAGAAAACACACCGCTAAATCTAGCAAAAAACAATATTCAAATTACAAAAGCAGCACATCTGAGAGAACACACACACACACACATATACTGTAGTGAAACAGCCGTGTATGTTCATGGATGAGCTTCGTTTAGCCATATTGTCTAACATTACCAAGTTAGCATTGTTTTGGACAGCTAGCTGGCTAGGTCATTAATTACGTGATGTATTGCTGATCACCTGCTGCTTTAATGTTCTGATTTAAAACAAATTTAAATGTAATTCTAACACCGTTAACTCCTCACAGAGTAGCATTAGACATGATAAAGGGTTTTAATGTGTTTGTGGTGGTGTGTAATGGTGGTGTAATGGAATACACTGTTCCTAATGGTTCCTGGTGGATTTTCTCATATTTCTATGATTGTAATCATCTACCTATAAAAAAAGCTCTCCTGGGTTCTGGTGGTATTCAATAACAACCATAAACTCCTTAATGGAAACCTTTAGGAATGTGATGGAAACCATTAAACCAATTCCCATGAAGGTTCATTACATTAGAGATTTTAATCCATTTACTAATCAACTGTAATTTGTTGTTGTTGTTGTTTTTGTTTTTTTTTGTTTTTTTTCCCTCAACAGGGCTTTATGAAAAATATGTGTACACTGGACACATTTTCTAATCACAATACACCACACACACACACACACACACACACACACACACAGAGTCATGTTATTAGTAAAATAGTTCTTACTCTATGAGGTCTTCTAGATGATTGTAGATGTCCTCGTCTTCCACACTTTCTTCTGTCGGAAACGGCCTTCAGAGAGAGAGAGAGAGAGAGAGAGAGAGAGAGAGAGAGAGAGAAGGAGAGAGAAGGAGAGAGAGAGAGAAGGAGAGAGAGTTTTCTGGTATTGTAATCATTACATCAGCCATGAACATCTACAATCAAAAGAACACAAACGCTACTATATTCATCTTTTTTTCTAAAAAGTGATCAAAAATTGATGTAGCTATTGATGTGTTGGTTTCACAGAAACATCTCTGAAGAACAAATTTAAATTTTATAGTTATTTTAGAGAAATAAGACTGGCCCGTTTTTGACATTTTTATGTCCTTATTAAACTGACCTGAGCATAAAACACAAGAAAAAAAAAAGAAAAATGAAGAGATCTCCTGGTTTAATGCTCTTGATATTCATTATAAACAGATACAAATCCAGAAATATAATTTAATCAAACACATACTATTCCTAACAAGTGGGATTTTTAAAGTACCTGTCTTTATGTGTCCTTTTTGTAATTCATAGAAATATTTAATTCACACCAATTATAGCAGCTTTGAACAGTTTAAAACTAAAAATTAATCCTGTTTGTTGGATTTTGTGTTTTATGAATTGAAAATTAAAGGGGTTTTACACAAAAACAGGTTATTATTATTATTATTATTATTATTATTGTTGCTGTAGTCATCGTTGTTGTTGTTGTAGCGCGTCACGTATTCCCCCTCGTGCCAATGTTGTCTGTCTTGTTATCAGTTGTCTCCTAGTGTGTCATGATTACTTTCACCTGTTTTCAGTTTGCCATTTGATTCGTCTTTGTTTTTACGCCCTCGTGTTTCTTTGTTCATGGTGAAGTATTCACTCTGTGCTCTCGTACCAGTCGTACCCAGCCTTGTATTTAGTCATAGTCTCGTCTGGTTTTGATCTCATTTCTGGTTTTCACGTTTTCGCTCATTGTCTTGCCCTGTTTGTACATCGCCTGACCTTTGCCTGTTCTCTGACCTTGTTTTTTTGTCACATGGTTTGGATCTGCTGAAGCTTGATTAATAAAGCTTTTGTTTACCTGTACCTGCATCCGTATCTGCCGCCTGACGTAGCGCTGTTGCACTTCTGCTCTAGCAAGCACTATTACAGTTAGTGGTTTGTGTTAGTGTAAGATTGTGTATTGTGTCTATTTGTGATGAGTGTGTTGCTTTAACAGTGCTTTCAGGTTGTGTGTCTTCCTCACAGATGCCACATTTTTATTATTATGATGATGATAATGATGCTGCTGATGATGATGATTATTATTATTATTATTATTATTATCATTACATGCTTACCGTATTCCAGTCTGTAGTGCGATTGTTGTGTTGGACAGTTTGGACAGCGTGTCGATCACCTGAAAGGAAAAGAACAACCTTGTTAAAAATAATGTAATCAATTCCTGACACAAAAATCACCAATCTTTCACACAATACTAAACTCACCATTATATACAGTATATCACACTTATTATACATTATATTATTATATCACACGCTTTTCTTTCACACTGTACACCACAACCCTGTCATGCTTCACCTGACTCCTTCCACAAACACGCACATCCAGCAGAAACCGTACATGGAGTCGAGAGAGTACAACACCAGAGCATGTATATTAACCACATGCTAGTATAGAGGCACACACACACACACACACACACCCAGGCTCAATGGGTGGAATAAAAAATAAACACTGATCTGTTTATATAAGAGTGTGTGATCAGTTTGAGCGCTGAGTAGCAAACGATTTTTCCAGCATATCAGAAAGAAACCTAAGAACTTCTAGAACCTCGGAAATTAGGAATAAGGGGAATGAAAAATGAAAGGATGCAGAATGAAGGTATGTGGAATAAAAGAATGTGGAGAAAAGGGATGTGGAATGAAGAGATACTTAATTAGAAGAGGAGAAATGAAGCGATGTGGAATGAAGACATCTGGAATGAAGGGATTTGGGATGAAGTTATGTGGAATTGGAAGACAAGGAATGAGTTATTGTGGAATGAAGGGATGCGGAATAAAGGATGAGGAATGAAAGGATTTGCAATGAGCAAAATATGAAATAAGAGGAAGTGGAATGAAGTGAAGCAGAATGAAGGGATTTGGAATGCAGGAATGTGAAATGTAGAAATGTGGAATGAAGGGATGTGAAGTGAAGAGATGAGGAAAGCTGGGATGTGGAATTATGGGATGAGGAATGAAGGGATGTATAATGAAGGGATGTGGAATGTAGGGATGAGGAATGCTGGGATGTGGAGTGAAG
>CM040454.1:31195115-31217535 GCA_022758105.1 Pangasianodon gigas | reverse complement strand
ATATATATATATATATATATATATATATATATATATATATATATATATATATATATTAGAGTAACTAAAAGATACAAAATTATTTATTTATAATATTTGCAGTCTGTTCTGTGTGTGTGTGTGTGTGTGTGTAATGTGTGTGTGTATATACATATATATATATATACACACATAAATGTACGCACGCAAGCAAGCACTTCTGGGAATCAACTAAATGTCTCACAAAGGACTAGAAAATGTCTCTCTCTCACACACACACACACACACACACACACAGCTCTTCGGAAGCCTTCACAGGGCCTTGGGCTCCAACATGTTCACAGATAAGACAAGCATAAATGCCCACAGTGTTTACGCACGTTTATTTGGTTTCCTCTCGTTATCATCTGAGCAAATCATAAAGACGCCCCTCAGAGACGTCCGACAGTGGCTGGGTATCAAAAGGAAGCACACACATACACACGCACACACAGACGCACACACAGACGCACACACTCACAAAGCAAGAGGAAGAGGCAACGCACAAGCGTTTCAAAATTGTAGGGGGGAAACCAAGAATGTCCTCACTGAAGAGTTTTACACATTTACCCATCATCACTTATACAATAACTGGTTAATAAAACACACACACACACATATCACACACACACGCACACACACACGCACACACACACACACACACACACTTTAGCCCATGTCCTAGTAACGGAGTCTTGAGTTATATCGTCATCTTCGCATTGATTTACGTCACAGCAAACACATAAAGAAATAACGATACCGTTACCATAGCAACCACAATCAAGTCATCACTCAGACTTACGTGCTAGTTTAGCCTAGACATTTTCTGGCATGTGGTAAACTCTCTAATCATTTGCTTTTCTGATTGCGAGAGATTAAAGATCGGTTAATTTCATCGCGGGCTGAGAAGCAGACACTAATCTCCTGTATCGAATTTTACACGTGCGGTGTTAGATTTAACTCCATTACACACTCCTGAGAGAGGAAACACACACACACTAGACAGACAGGAGAAATAACAACTCACACTATTCAGTTTTAAGTTATGCTATTAAGTTTCAACAAAGAGAGAGAGAGAGAGAGAGAGAGAGAGTGATAGAGAGAGAAAGGATGAGAACGGGAAATAATGCAGACATGACCATATAGGGTATGCAGCACAATATCTCATGTTTCTAACAGAGAGACGTGTAGACGTTTTGTGCCGTGAAGTTTTATGTTTGAAGACGTCTGGTACAAACGTGAGAATTTGATTTCGTGCTAAATCTTAATGACGTTAAATGCTATTTCCTTTCAATCCACACCACACTTGCATCAGGATGCTGTGGATGAAAATTTAAAGAGAAGATCAGCAGTTACTCATTGAGAACGTTCACTTCTTCTAATTTGTTTACGCTAAAATACCAAGCTTGCTCGTTGGCACGAAAGTGCCGTCCCTACTGCAGCAGTCTTTATATAACCTTCTCAATTCACACAGATTAAACACACAGCTTACAGCTTAACACCTACTTATCCAAACACTAAAATATCCTATTGTCTCTCCTTTTAGATAGAAAATATCAATTTTTATCAATATCATCATCTCTTTATTTCTGTTGATTCTGAAAACTGATCTTTTATAAAAAAAATTTCTGGAACTGATTTTTCCTCAGTATTTATCTGAAAAAAAAAAGAAACTAATCACAGAATAATTCTCTTTTCAATTCTCTTTTCAAATCTCTTCAAAAAGAGCAAATCTCCTGTGGTGTACCTCAGGGCTCCATTTGAGGCCCGATTTTATTCCCTCTATACAAAAACATTGCACTTCCTACCACGGCTATGCTGGTGAGTTATGCGTATAATTTATATAATATTAAATGGAGTGGACTGAATTGAGTTTAGACACTATAATCAGATTTATGCAAAAAAAAAAAAAAAAAAGGAAGGATCGGCAGTGTTGCAGAACTGTTGTGAAATTAATAACAATAATAACGGTAAATTTATTTAGATAGCACTTTTCATACATAAAATGCAACCCATAAGCACTTTACAGAAATAACAGACAAAGAAAGAGATTAAAACATATAAAATTAATTAAATATTTTATAAATTATTAATGTTTTTAATTTTATATATATGTAAAGGGAATTCATTAAATATTTAATAAATTATTAATGTTATTAATTAAATATATATAAAGGGAAATGCTATTAATTAAATATATATAAAGAGAAAATTTTATTAATTAAATATATATATAAAAGGAAATGTTATTAAGTAAATATATATAAAGGGAAATGTATTTGAAGGTGAGTGTACTGGCTGGTGATTAAAAAAAAATACATTTTTATAAGTGAGCACCTCAGTCAATAATCCAATAAACAAATATGATAAAGAAGGACAAAATACAGTATTACACAAAAATAACATTAAAATAATCATATTGGATGTTACACAGATGACAATATAGTTACGCCTTAAACCGTCTCCTCCTGCTGTTTTATAAAATGAGATTAAATGAAATTAAATGAGATTACTGATGGAGTTAGATCTCCATTAGCTAGATTAGATTTGTAGCTCCAGTGTGAAAGAAACTCGACTTCTATCTTTACGTTTCATTTGACGTCACACGGTATAATGGCCGCCATTCTGAGGAGTGAACAGTGGACAGACGGCATCGATCTCACTGTGTCTGCGCTTCATTTCCTTTCATTTATACAAAATATAAAAAAATATTTTAAAAAAACAAAACACGAACTAACAAAACTCAAACCTAGATACAGAAACATGACCTACAATCTCATGGCAAGAAACATACACGGACTAGATGGTGCACTCGACAGCAAACGACAACAAAAGACAAACGCTAGACAATGTGTGATGTGCAAACGTGACTGAAATACTAGTGCTTATTAAACCGAAATGTGAATCAGATACAAACAGTCATGTGACGGGATCCTGTGAAGTGCAGTGGCTGATGGGAACCGCAGTCCCACACCGAAGTCGGCGTAGCTTTGACACATGCAGGATCGTAGCTATGTTAGCTAGCTAGCTCTGCTATGGGAAGTTAATCTTGGCAGTATTGCTAACATCAGCAAAAGAAGATTTTTTCCTTTCTGATAAAACACTCTGGGATCCTTTACCTTTAGGCTTCTGTGCTTTTAAATGCTTTGAGGTGCTCAAGAAAGGGCTGTGAATCAAATAAATTTACTTCTCAATCAGGAAAACACAAATCTGAAATAATAAATCAGCCGGTTTAAGCGGAATTAGCAGTTTGGGAGAAAGTACATAATGATCATAATGTTTTTATCGGCTTTGTTGAAGTATCGTTTATTCCGTTCTGATGTACTGTGAGTAATTTTAGCCACCTCTGGTTAGGTTCAAGCTGTACAACACATCACCTGACTGAAACGCTAGGATACATCTAAGGGAGACTTTGCGCTTTCCATTAACTCCCGAAACCTGAGGAACAGTTTACCCTTTTTATATCTGCTCTGTCTCCACTCCTGACAATTTCAGATCCTTTTTTAAGACCCATCTTTACATTCTGAGTGCACTTGAGGTCTGCAGTGTTTAAAAAGGCGAGTCAGGAGACCTGTTTGGCACCGAGTCACTGAGCTCGGCAGAAAAAAGGAAGTGTTCCCTGCTGACAAAAAAAAAAAAACAGCTTACTCCAGCACGAGAGGTAAAATGCAATGCAAGGCAAGCAGAGCTGCGCTCAAAACTGACAGCTGCTGAATGCATCTTCTGGATTTTGGAGTTTGAAACACTGGACAATAAAGTAATACAATCTAAAGAGACATGGAAAAAGCACACGGTTTCTTTTACTGCCGCCAATCGATGTTAAACAGGACGTTAAATATTCAGAATGCAGTACAGGCAGTCCATTGGGTAATGCTAATAGCTTTTCTGCTAATATCTATGTATCTGAAGTAAATCTAAAGACTACAAACATTTATACAAGGCTAATAGCTATAACTATTAGCCTATAAATAGAACTAACAATTAGCCTATATATGGAAAGTTGATGTTAGCCCATTAGCAACTCAGCTAAGAAGCAGCATTAGCAAGCATTCACTTCAGCTTTAAATACAAATAAAGCTATTTTATATACATTTCATTTATATATGCTATTATATATACATATACTTTGTGTTCTAGCCCTGGTTTCTTGTTAGCTATGTTAGCTATGTTAGCGCTAGTTGAACCTTGCGTATAGTGTGCTGTCTTTTAACATTTATTTCTACCCAGTTATTTTATTTTCTCAGTTTATAATGTTTAAAGTGTCATGCTAATCTCATTAATCCAACTTTTTAAAAACAAATCAGTCATTTTAACATTTAAATACTTTGACTTAAACTATATACTATTGACTCTACTGCTAACATTTAATATCACATCATGTTATCTCGCACCGAAGCCTCACAGGACTGAAGCCTCGACCCCACAGCGCTACTCCACCGTCTGCTCATCAATTCATGACCATTTTGTGGCTTCTGAGAAACCGCTCTGCTTCCAGGCTTATTAGTTAATGGCCTTCACTTAATGGCAACAACACAGACGACCTCCTACAGGAACTGGCCGCTCTTCAAGCTAATTTAATTAGCCGTCTGATCAATTTATTCACTAAATGCAAAGCAAAAACTGTAGCCTCCCAGAGAGACTCTGACTTTTACTGTAACATGCGAACGGAAAAGCAATAGCATGAAGAGTTTATAGATGAAATACACATACGTATTATCGTTGAATAAAATATATTCACAATGATCAAATATTAAGTTTATTTATTTCCGTAAATCAACAATTTCAGCCAATCAGTAAATTCTAAATATTGCATTCTTTTGATCATAATTAAAAGCAAAATATTAACACGCAGCAGCCGTTTTAGGTTTTATTTCTTTAATAACTTTACTGAATAATAAAACATTAATAAAGATTTCTACTTATGTGGACTTTTGTTTGTTTAAAAGTTTGCGAATGACATCTTACATCTTACTACATCTTTCATAAAATGCTGTAATCGCAATTATTTACATTAAAAACTAAACTGATCATTTATTCATTTCAGTGTGAAGTAAGTAAGTAAGCTAGTTAGCTACAGTGTTGTTGAAGCATTTAACCTGAAAAATGTGTAGAATTTTAGAAAAGTTTTCTTGCCGTTATGCTAAATACAGACAACGTTGCTAACTTTATGCTTTAATTTATCACACATTCAATGATTTTAATTTACGTTTATGACATTTTATCTCAAACTGGGCTGTCACACGAGTATTATCTAATCATTTCTGTGTTTTTGTTTTGATGGAGATATTTTCGGGAATCGTGTGGACGGGACATTTTTTAAAATACATTAAAATACGTAAAAATTTTTTAAATACATACAATTTTTTTTATTTATTTTTTTAAAATACATTTTTTTTAAATATCCATACACGTGTGGACAGGGCCTCGTGTGAATGTCGCTCGCAGCCATTTCAGTGTTAAATCTGACAAATGCTGCGTTATGAATAGTGCATTATGGGTAAAAAAAACACACAGATGTGAAGAGAACAGATTCTGTACATCTAAAGACTGTTTCTACACTCGAGTCCACAACCAGGAAGGATTCTGGGATCTTTATAGGCGGGGCTAATTATCACAGGTTCGGTTTCACATAGAAGAACCGTGGATGGATTGTGTATTTCCATACATCATGCAGGTATGGATGCAGGTTTGCAAAATGGAAAGCACTTCAAGATTCATCCATTTGCTGTTTTTTCAACACTCGTGCGGAGAAGAACGGCACTTTTTGGACGCAAGGCACGTCATCATGCAGGAAAGCATGCAAATGAAGAGCCATTCTCGTCTATGAAGATGCAGATTGGGACAAGATGTAGATGTTTCGTGATGTATAATAACCCTTTCCGCAGCATCACGTAAGAAGTAATGTGGCAAGTTGAACCAATCGTGTTACTCAGTGTGCTGTGCTGAGAGCATTTAAGCTTCCACACCTCATGCAGCACATTTCTGTGAAAGCGAAACCCAGCCCGTTATTTTCAAGAGGACCGGGGATCAGTTATCAGGACCACTCCCGGGATCAAAAACAGCCTTCACGCTTTCACACTTCACCAAACACAGCTCAAACGACTCATATGTCGGCTCAAACAGCCTCAAGTCCTCAAATTGGCTGAGGCTCTACTAACCGGACGTTAATGTAATCCAGTGTCAGTGTATGTACACAGGATTAGTGAAAGTGAAAATGGCCATAAATGGTGAAAGTTATTCAAGCTAGCATAAACAGAGCCACAACTGTACATGTACATGATGTGAAACAGCGTAACAGAGACGAGAGAGACAGAAGAAATGTGCAGGGATTTGAAGGGTGGAGATGTTTTTGTAACTCAGGAAACACACACTGTCCTGCCAGGGCAATATGACGAGTGAGCAGAAACAGCTGTGTCGCACTGCGGGCCAGTTCGGGCTCAAACGAAGCGGACTGTTACACGCAACACCCACACGACCCGCCTCGGCCTGAGAGGACAGGGCTACTCCTCAGCCGAGAGACTGTAAAAGATTTCATTTTGATTGTAGTTTAATTGTGGTAACACTAAGTGACTTTTTTGCTGACTTTGCATGTAATTGTGCATGTGTGTGGTAAATATTTCCACAGGGGCTTGCCATAGACATGTGGGTGTACACGTGCACTGGGTGTGTCAGTCTCTCTGCTCTTGGTTTTCCCGCACGTGTTGTACCTAATAAACATGGAAGAAGTTCGGATGAAACCTTGACGGGTATCGTTTGTTATTTCCTTCTTTACAAGCGTTTAGGCGAACCCACTACGAACACTCGGTTACATTCATCTTTTATTTGAAGTCTTACGTCAAGCAGTCTTAAGTGATTTTGGACGGTGAATACTTTATTGCTTTACACCTAAAACTCTCTAAAAAGAACATTTTCACTAGACTTTTCATTCCCAGTCAGTGGAAAACACACATTTCAGGACAGAAAAAATAGAAAAATAATCAACGCCAGGCTGGAGTGATGAAGCAGAGTTCCTGGTACAACATCGTTGATTATTTTCCTATAACAACATGTCCTAAAGTGTTTCATTCCTCTTACACTACAGCATTTATCCAATTTCTTATTTATTAATAATAAACGACAAGTCATACTTTTTATACTTTTTAGTTTATAGTTACAATTAATGTCGTGGAACGTCCACAAAACGAGGTCCTATTCTGACGTACGTTACAGCAGCTATAAACAGCCCTTCCCTCGCCAGCCTCTCTTTTTTTCCGGTAAACTCCTCTGTCCTGAAGATGTCACAAAACATAAAGTTACAGCTTTACCTCTGACTGTGAAAAAAGCGCTGACACTGGAGACTCCTTCCATACATGTTACAGAAAACTCACACTCATAGCAACGACTACACACCTTTTTAATCCATTTATGAAGCGCCATACACATCACTGCGAATGAGCGGTTACTATGGAAACGGTAACGTATTAGAACGAGCGCATTATAGGAACGTTTATCAGCACCTCCTGACCAATCAGCATGCAGAATTCGACAGTGCAGGAATTCTAAGTGGATAACTGTGTGTCTCAATCAGCTCCCTAGTTCAGTAGTCAGGGTGCTGATCAGGGAGTCGGCCATTTTAAGGGCTGTCTCAATCACAAAATCCTTCCAGTGCACTGGAACGTTCGGTCCCTAAAAAAATCCCACAATGCACCGCATAAAAACCAGGGAGCATCGATCCTCACTATGCTCCCTTAGTGGAAAAAAAAGACGCTTGTTATTACTGTTGTAGCTCTCAAATGATTAGCGATTTTTAACTTTATTTGACGTTCTATCTACGGTTTGTCTTTTTAAATCCACTAGCTAGCCTATGATCCTGCTTGAAGCACCATGACAGAAACACGTGTGATTAAGCTAACAAATTTATATGACATATAATGTCAGAAAGATATCAGTCCTGCCTGTTGTTTATTCCGTCATTTCTGTCATTTCTGTCATAGTTGCTGGAAATATTTTCTATTCGTCCAACAGAAATCTGTCCCCGTGACACCTCATGACCTGGTCTATAAATCTAACCCTGTCTGAACAGGTCTGATTTCTGTCTGGCGGTCACTGTGTGTTGTGTGTTTGACACTTTTCTGTCGCTTGGGCAATACTGTGAAGCAAACAGTCACACCACTGAGGGACAGAGAGAGATAGAGAAATGAGAGAATAAATGAGGCACATCCGCTGACTCACTGCGAATCAGGAGACCTGTTTGGCTCACAAGTGCAGCAGAACAGGAAGTGTTTCAATCGCATCTTACAGTACAGAGTACAGTCCTGCTTCTGCTCTAAGTGCAAGTTTAAAAGGCTACAAGAACAAACTAACACAATCTAACCTGCAAAGTTAAACCAGGAATCAGTGCTAAAAAATATTAAATATTATATTAAAAATATAAAATACCTCAGACTGTCTTTCGTGCCTACAAAAGTATTAGTAAGAAGCTAGCATTAAAAGGTAAACATCTTTTTTTAGTTATTAGCCAGAAAATATCAGTAGAAAATGCTATTAGCTTTATCCACTGGCATCTAAACAAGCTATTAGCCAAAATATTAGTAAACACTATTAGCATTAGCCGGCATCAGCGTTGTATTACATGAGTCAGTTTAACGAAGAGCGTTTTAGACTTCATTAAATCATATAAATTACACGTCACAGGTCTTCATATACATTAAAAATGGCTTCTTCACTCTTTAGCTGATTGGAGGAGTGAAGTGTGAAGTGTGTTTATTTGAAGTGCTTTAAAGTATTAACAAAAAACTAGCATTAGCTTGCAGAGTTATTCAAAATATTAGCAAAAATGTCAGCTAGTTACCAGCAAAATAAACTAGCAGCATTAGCTAGCAGAGACGTCGTACTTTCTAACTACTAGCAACTGTTAGCAAAAGGGGTATAAAGATTTATTACGTTAAGAGCCGTTGATAAGAGGTAGCTTTGCAGTTAGCTTTCACTCATTCCTGTCACTTGTGTGTGTGTAAAGATTACCCAGTATCACCCAGCCCCACACACACACACGCACACACACACAGACTCCACTAATGTGTTTATGACCTTTATATTCACAGACGTGAGATGTTAGCATGATGTGAGAACTCTGCCATGGCCACATTCAGACACATTGGGTGATTGTGAGAATGGTCTGAATCACACGAGCTCACCAGCATCACTCTTTTTCTCTCTCGTTCCGTGTCTTTCACCCCCACACGATATCTCCGTGTCGCACATGCACGCACACACACATGCACAGGACGACCTTTCGTCCTGTCACCATGGTAACGGTCACTGATGGGGGCGCAGGAAGGAGAAACGCCGGCGTGGAGCAACACACGCTCCTTCATGCGTCCAGTCAGAGACAGAGTAATGAAAATGCGAAATAGGTTGAATCGGATGGTTATAGCTGCATTGCTAATATTTATTTCAACACACACACACACACACACTTTCTCTCTCTCTTTCTTTCTTTAGATAATAATATGGTCAGAATTATTACCTAATCATTTTATTCAATGCTGTGTACTTAAGCTAAATTTGATTTTTGTTAAATATTTAGTATTGAAATATGTTCAGTTATGAATCAGCACCTTGTTTTATTCTGCTACACACAGCAAACATTAGCAGTAGTGCTAATTTGATCGTAAACTTTAATGTTTATTAATTTATCCATTTCCTTGTAACCTACATTCAGCTCGATTTTTCACACCAAGTAAAGTCGACTTCTAAAGGACATTCTGTTCACTACAGATGCTCACTACATCGGATATAACATGGCGGCATTGCAGTGTACACGAGTGCTGTATTTCTAGTAGAAAATCCATTTAATGTCCAGCAGAAGGAAGGAAAGTGACTGCAATATATGAAGCTGTACCTCCATTCAAACCTTTCACAATTTTCAAAATGAATTTCCGAAAAGTCAGAGTAGTGAAGGAATCTGTGTTTACATTAATTACAGAATCAATTCTACAAATCCTGAAGATGAAATCAATGCGATTAGGGAGAAAATGCCACAGTACGCAAAGTGCGTTAATGTTCATACGAAAAGAAAAGAGACAAAACAGGAGCATTATACAGAGTTTTAACTGTTAATGTTCATTCATCCCTTCATCATCGTTTGCTTTTTATTTATTTCGTCGTCTGTCCAAACTCCTCTGTGCCCATGTTCACGTTTCAGTATACAGTACAGTGGTGTCTGAGAGCATGACTTCTCACGTCTTCTGTTTGGTGTTCGTCTGAAGAATGATATTATCAGCAACAACGTGAGTGAAAAGTAGAATCTTTGAAATATTTACATGAATTTCACAGTTTCTTAGTATTTGTTTTACATCCCCTTTTTTTGCTTTAATGACAATGTGTACTCGAGCTGGAGCTGGCATGGACTCCACAAGTTTGTGCAAAACTTTATGATCCAAAACTTTAGATCAAATCCATCAGAGTGTCATCTGATCACATGCTTCAGGAGAAGAGATCAAACATGAGGAAAACCTTGTACAAAGCAGTTAACATGCTCAATATCACACATTTGCTTACGTTAAAGAGGGACCTAGAAATAGCACAGAATATTAAATTTGAACTATCCAGTGGTCCCTGGAGGGCTAGTGGTTAGGCCACAACGCTCTCACTGCTGCGGCCCGGGTTCGATTCCTAGCCAGTGAACCACATGACAGTGCACTCCCAGTGCTGGTCCCAAGCCCGGATAAAATTGGGGACGGCTGCGTCAGGAAGGGCAAATCAAATACGTGGACCAATGATCCGCTGTGGCGAGCCCTGACACGAGCAGCCGAAAGACATTGTACATTTACTTTCTTTGTATTAGAATTTTCAAAATTCTAAAACTTTGGTTTTTCTCATTTTAAATAAATCCCATATTTTTAATGTGGTCTCAGACTTTTGGACGCTGCTGTGTGTAGATATAGTGTGACTGATGTGTGTGCGCTACATCATCTCTTACCAGCCTGCTCACAGCCCGAATTAGTACGTATTTCACTGAAAACCATTCCTGGCATTCGTCTAACTTGCACGAAGCGCACTATTTTCGGCACCTGTCTGTTTCATAAATACGACAGAGGACCCAAAAATTCCCAGAATTCGTATGCAGCGTGTGCACTCAGCGTGTGCGCCTAAGTGACTTTACACTGACGTTCTTAGGCGTCTACAGGAAAGCATCAGGAAGAAATGTCAGGAGAAGTGGTGCACCCAGAACTGGATTACACACCACGACAATGCACCTGCACACACTGCACTGTCAACCAAGGAGTTTTAACCAGAAACAATGTAGTTATCGCTTCCCATCCACCGTATTCGCCAGATCTCACTCATTGCAACTTCTTTTTGTTCCCGAAATTGAAAATGAGACTGAAGAGGAAAAGATTGACCACAATGGAAGAAATCCAGAAGTCTCTAGACATGATGACAAAAGATGACTACAGGTAATGTTTCCAGGAATGCGAGAAATGCTGGGACAAGTGTGTCGCATCACAAGGAGAGATTAAAGGAGAAATGCTGTAAGTTTTATAATGCTAGTTTTTTTTAACAATTCCAGGAATTTTTGGTTCCCCCTCATATTCTAGAAGAGCCTTGTAATCGTCAAGTTACTACGAATCACAAGCAGACTTGGTACAAGAGATACGTAAATGCTGGCTGGTCTCTTAGCCCTGCAGTATATGTACAGACTTCTGTGAGACTTTCATGCATTTACTCAATAAACCCGTTTCCATCACTCTTTTTTCACTTCATCAATAGACCACGTTTTCCACTCTAGCTAAGCGTTAAAACTTTTACTTCCGAATTTCAGGCTTTTCCATTCATGTGTTTTTTTATTTGCATAAAAGAGCTGGATGAAAAGCCCATAACTGCAATACGTATGGAATAAATCACTCAGTGTCATGCTGTTATAGAAAAATAATCAACAACATGGTGGTGTGAGGAAGCGGAATCACAAGTTGGTTACTTATATTATTTTTAATATAATTATAATAATAATATTTTAGATTATTTTTAATAACAGCACATCCTGAAGTGTTTTATTCCTCTTAAATAACAACAATTTGCCAATGATTACAATTTTATTTATTAAAAGAAAGACACATCATATATTTTATCCATTTATAGTTACATTCAATGTTCATAATACAAGTTAGTTCGTGTTCTCACTTACGTTATAGCAGCCACGTATATACAGTCACCAGCGTCATTTTTCTCCTAATCATATTCCCATTTAATATACAGATTTATTTATCTTTCGCATATTATTTATTTTGCTCTTTTTACTTTTCAACGGTGCTGCATGTTGTAATTTATGCACCGCTATGATGAATTTCCATTTTGTGGGATTGTAAACATCAAATGTATATTTTTTTATTGAAATTTAAAGTATATGAACAAGTGAAATTTATTCTGAGAGCCCTGATATATAGCGGAAGTAGAGAATAAATAAATAAATAAATAAGTAGATAAATTAATAGATAAATTAATATTTAAATTAAATTAAAGCACCAAGGCACCAGTTATCAACACCAGGAGAAATAAGAAGACATTTAAAAAAGTGCCTCATGATTTTTATTATCATCACTGAAGCAGAACCTTCAAAACATCACACACGTTTATCAGAAAGTCTGGTAGCTGAAGCGAGCTCTGAGCTCTGATCCATGTTTATTACGTTTGAGTAACGTGAGGCAGGTCGGGTTATGAGCGCTGTAAGAGCCGTCTGTCTTTACTGATGCCATTAGAGACAAGGAGATGGATTACTAACCACGAGTGTTAACTTCACTGTGTTTCTCTCTCCATGAAAAAAACCATGAAAAAGTAATCTACATCCATAACCACGCTCATGTAACAATGCTGCGTTTAATATGGCTCTGTGTGCATGTGTGCGTGTGTGTGTGTGTGTGTGTGTATGTGTCAGGAGATCCATACGATGACCCTATTATCATTGAGGAGCGGATATTGGTGTATCTGATACCACACACACACACACACACACACACACATACACACACACATAGCATCAGGCTGAGTACAAACAGGACGCAGTAACAGGACAGTGAACACACACACACTTCAGAGCCACAGCAAGTCATGACAGACATTGACATAAAAAGCACACACCCACACACACACGCACACACACACACACACACACACACACACAGAGAAAAATCTCAGTGATCTCAGTGGCATTGATTGTGGCTTGGCTGTTGGTGCCAGTTTGAGTATTTCAGAAACTGATTATCACACATCTCTAGACTTGTGCAAATAAATAAATAAATAAATAAATAAATAAGTAAACGTCTAGCAAGCAGATGTCCTGTGGGTGGAAATGCTTGGTTGATGAGAGAGGGATGAAGATTGGTTCAAGCTGACAGGAAGGCTACGGTAACTCAAGTAATCACTCTTTACAAACGTGGTGAGCAGAAAAGCATCTCAGAATGCACAACACACCCAATCTTGAGGGAGGTGAGCTACAACAGCAGAAGACCACTTTGGGTTTCATTTCTGTCAGCCAAGAACAGGAATCTGACTGTTCACCCAAACTGGACTGTTGAATATTGGAGAAAGACACGGCGCTGCTATGACCAGGCTACATAATCAGCAGGAGCTACCATAATGTATGCTTTGCTAATTGTCACAATTAGAAAAAGGTATCAACATTTTGATTTTGGTATTGCTGTTAAGGTGCTAGGCAAATGATACTATGTAAAAAAAAAAAATAAATAAATAAATAAATAAAAAATTTAAAAAAAAAATGGAGTCATGTTTTACAAATTTTGCTCATTTTATCACAAAGAGCACAGTAAGTACAAACTGTGTGTAGAAAGTAGAACAAAATAATTGTGAAAACGTTTTCAGTGTAAAACTACAGGAAGAAGCGTGACTTTAAAGGGCGTGCCACTTACAAGCTGAAAAGTGCACGGGTTACAAGTACAAGTTCACACACATATACTGTACATGGGCTAGAATTTTATTTCACAGGTTTTATATTGTAGAATTAATTAAACTCACAACCCCAAACAGTATAAAGTGCAAAGTATACATATTTGTCCATATGTTTATAATTGCTTACATATCCTTATTATGAGAATTTTTGGGATTCATTTGGCAAAATTTTCTACCATCCATATATATATTTTTTGTGCCAACAGAAATGTAGGTTAGATATTACAGTTAATCTTGTAAAGTCAATACACTGACACAATCACATTTTAAACACTGCTGTTTTTTGGTATTGATGTGACGTAATTACTATCTATGATGTAAAATATGTGTATTATAATATTATTATATTATATTATTATAAAGCATTTATTTTAATACCATATTGACACAGTAATATTGTCTGTTAGTGCTGCTATGTCTGATTTTAAAAATGTCCAATAGATAAACATAAAAATGAGTAAACACACAGGCGCGCACACACACACACACACACACACACACACACACGAACATACACACTGTGTGTGACCCTGACTTACATCCTGTCTCTACTGATACAGACGGTAATTCACCACAGGAGGTGGAGGTGGGGGGAGGAGCGGAGGAGGGGGAGGGGGAGATATGGATGAAGGGGATGTGGCGGTGATTCACCTCTCCACATGAGCCCTAAGGGTGTTTCCTTTTTTCATCAAAATGAAACCACTTTTAGGCCTTTTTTAATATTTCCAATTTCTATTCAGATTTTTTTTTTTTGCTGAGTGGAAACAACCAAGGTCAAAATGTTTTCTTTAGAAGCTTAGCCACTAGTTTAACATGGAGCAAACTGCATGTCTAAATAATCACTCACTCAAAATAATCACATAAAGAGAGGAATTAGTCAGAGAAGAGGCCAAGGGTAATGCTCAAAATGATGCTACCATCACCGTGCTTCAGTGTGGGGATGGTGTTCTCAGGGTGATGAAAAGCAGCCCCACACCATGATGCTACCATCACCGTGCTTCAGTGTGGGGATGATGTTCTCAGGGTGATGAAAAGCATCCCCACACCATGATGTTACCAACACCATGCTTCACACTGTGCATGGTGTTCTCAGGATGATGAGCAGTGCTGGGGTTTTTGGCAAACGTAGTGCTTTGTGCCAAGGCAAAGGCATTCAATTTTGGTCTCATCAAACCAGAGAACCTTTTTTTCCACATGTTTACTGACAGTCTCCAACATGAATTTTGGAAAACTCCAAACAGGAAGTCAAGGCTCACCACTCTTCTACAAAGCCCAGCTTTGTGGAGTGTCCAGGCTATGTTTGTCCTGTGGACAGCATCAGCATTGTGCCATATTCTTTCAATAAACAATTTTGATTTAATTGCGTTCGGTGAGAGATTTTTTTTAAATAACCAAACTCTGATTAATACTTTTCCAGGACTGTGTCCTGGACTTGTTCTGATAGTTCCTTGATTTTCATAATGTTGTTTGTTTAGGTATGTTTTACAAGCTCTGGATTCTTCCAGAAACAGGTGTGTATTTATATTTAGATCATGTGACACTTTACTTGCACATAGGTCAACCCCATTCAACTAATCATGTCACTTCTGCTGATAAATGGTTGCACCAGAACTAATTTAGGTGTATCACAGGAATACGGGTGAATACTTATGCAATCACAACTTTTACGTTGTTTATTTGTAAATAATTTTGCAAACTGTGTAGATTTTTCCTTCCACTACAGTATTATGAGATATTTTAAGTCCATTTAAGTCCAGATTAAGTCCATTTCAGTGACAGGTTTTAACACTACGAAATGTGGAAAAGTTATGTATTCAAGGGGGTGAATACTTATTCACTGCACTGTATATTCGCAAAATATCTAAAAAAATTCAATATTTTATCATCTGAATCCACCTTCAAACTATGTTGTGAGGAAGAAAGTGATTCAACACGGAGCAACGACTGTCTTCAGCTCTGCAACATTGTTTTTGTCCATGTTTATATATAACCATGTATCATTCAGTGGCAGAAACCACATCAGCCAATGTGTGCGAGACACAAAACACCTCAACAAAGCCCTAGACATAGCTGACTGTTTAGAACAATGAAAGCAGGACGCAGAATTGAGCTCTATGTAGGCAACTTCATTTGCAGCTTTGCTAATTTACCCATAATAACAATGTACAGTAGTTAGCTAGCAACCTGGAAAGTTAGCAAAAAAAAAACAAAGAATACCGGCACTGCTACTGGTGAAAACTCCGCTTTCTGCACTGTGTAGGTGATGCATGTTATACGTACAGTTGAGTAACGAGGGGAAGTTGACAAAAAGGTGTTAAAAACAATACTGAAATACAGTCTGGCTCCAGCCAAGCTTGTTTCGAGATGACTGTACAAAGCTGAGGCTCTACATGTATGTATATACATACATACATACATACATACATATGTACATATATATGTGTGTATATATATATTTTTTTTAAACTGCGCTTTACAAACAAAGCAGTAGCAGTAGCGACGGACAAAAATTTAAGCCACAGAATGAGGAAAAATCCCGAAAATTCTGACTAAAGACGTTCCATTTTGTAAATTAAATACAAGATATAAACATAGACAGTCTTACAAATCATTGTACTGAAAATAAAATCGTAGCTAAAATTGTAAAATATAGCTAAAATAAAACTGACTGTACATATTTTACAGCAGTTGCTGATCTGACGCACTAATGTTTTTTTTTGTTTGTATTTTTTTTTTTTGCAGTGTTGAATTAGCGTTTTATGCTACGTGCTGTTCAAATAATTGTTCATTCATGTTTTATTTTATTACTTTGTCATTTCAGTTCAATTTCATTCAGAACTATTAGTTAAAAAAAAAAAAGCTAAAATAATAATTGAATCAGTGGCTTAAACTGCAATTCAATAATTCAGCAATTCTGGTTTCGGTTCTCTGGTGGGTCTGACTTGAATTTCACTTTCAGCCGAGTATTTTCATTTCAATGCGTCACGACGTTAAATGAGCAAACCTGCTTTGTTTTATACAAGTAAAATGATCATCGATTTAAAGAGAAAACTGAAGTAGAAAGCTAAATCTGTCAGACGTAACTGTTCGACCAGATGTGGGCTATCAAGAGGATTGTGTTGTTGTGGCGTGACTTATATTTCATTCCTTGTCATAACAGAAAATAGTGAGATTTTGTATTTGGGATTTGTACTTGATATTTAAGCCAAGTTTACAAGAACATTTTGGCATCTGTTGAAAAGCACAGAGATGTACAGTGCTGGTTTGTGGCCATGTTTGTGGTTGGAGATTTATGTGCCTCATTCGATCATGCAAGCTGCAGACCATCTCTAAACCTGCGTACGTTGACACAAGTGGGCAACAAAGCGACAGACGCTCAGACCTTTTCTGCATACAGTACATGCATTTCAGCAACATTTGAACTGAGATGGTTTTTTTTTTCCCAATTCTATGCAAATTAGCTATGACGCTGTAATCCAGATGTTTGGATTGAATGATGGTTTGTGTGGTGTGACGTTTTTCAGTTCCCTGCTGACAAATTTAGTTTTACCTGACATTAGTTCCTATTTACTGTCTGACACGCAAAAACGAGATTAATGTTAATAACTACGACTATACATGCAGCAATATATTGTCATCATTCTAGACTCTTATTAGATTATTTCAATACTCGCCATCTTCTCATTCATATATCATCTTAATTAGTCTTAAGCATGTGCGTAACCCGACTCTGAATATGAGTAACTTTCCCTGCGTAAATAGTGACGTAACTTTCGGCAACTTTTTGCCAACTCCCGTCCCAGGGCTTGTGTTTATTTTCAGCGTTTACAGCTACTGTATATCTACAGTATATAAATATATGTGAAAGAAAATCCAGATTTCTGTTGGGGTTAATTTTTTTTTATAAATTATTGTGATTTCAATACCAAATAAAATAATCTTGATTATCATTTGCGCCATTATTGTGCAGCCATATTCACTGTTTGAGATGAAATATCCCATTTTTATTTTGTCCTAAAAGTAAAGTGATATTAAAAAAAAAAAAATTCCAACATGCGTTTGGTTCAGTTTCCCTTAGAAACCAGAATTTTCTTAAAGATCACTTTTTACACTTATTACAGAGGTGATGTTGATCTCATTTTAACCCAGTTTGACAGTAACAGGGTTAAATAAATGAGAATGTCTGCTTGGTTTCACTTCCTTCCTCCATCCCGTTTCCTCATTTCCTGGGCGTGGCTGCTCGGAAAGAGTGTGTCCGATCATGCAGTGTGTTTCCCCCTACAAGCTGACGTTCTTCTCATCACTGCAATCCCCCCACCCAACCCCCACACACACAGACACACATACACACACACACACACACACACAGACACACACACACTTAAAATGAATATTTATAGTAGTTAAATAGATCGGAGTTAATGCACATAATGTACAACATTTCCACTGTACATTTATCATTTTTAAAAAATAAAACTCAGTTACTTAATGTGTTTTCTAAAAACAGCTCAGTTTTTGACACGATTTCCGCACCTGCTGCCATTGCTTTCACTTTGCAGCCACACACTTGCGATAGAGAAGAAACCACACACACTTTCAGAAGAAGAACTCTCACGAGCTCCACTGCACTCTGAAGTGAGTGTTTACACACTGCATGACTCTCAATTACCAGAAACTAGCACTTGAGTGTGGGCGATATTGCTAGCATATTATATTATTGCATTTTGTTTTGTTACCGGCTTTTATGGAAATTAGACCTCTGTGGGTGTTTTTCTGTCGTTGGAGTCTCCCAGATGACACAGAACAATAGCACTGATATTTATAATCATTTTAATTCCATTCTTCATTCTAGATCATTATAGACCAAGTGCTTCACTCTTTAGACCGGAATTGAGTTGATGTAGCTAGTTAGCCAGCTGACATCTAACAGAAGGTCTTCCACAAATTACTGTACTACAAACCTTCAAAGTTTGTTCTGAATGCACGCTCATGCTAGCCATGGTACTTTCTTAATGGTGGTTTATTTTGTTTCTGTAGCAACCAAGTTTACCGATTTCTCAAGGTAAAGGTGTGCGCAAGACCAATCCACCCACTCCCGCAGAAAGTTTGGTCAAACCGGAACAGAAGGGATTGGTCAACTTTTTACACGAATGGGCAGGATTGGCCAAACTTTTCACGAGGTTGGGCCGGATTGGTCAAACAGTCTGTGGGAGAAGACAGGATTTGTCAAACTTTCTACTAAGACAAGGGGGATTGGGCAAACCTTCTACAGGAGCCATAGGGATTTGCCAAACTTTTTGTGGGAGCGGAAGGGATTGGCCAAACCTTCTACTGGAGTTGGCGGGATTGGTCAAAATTTCTACAGGAATGGGTGAGATTGGTCAAACTTTCTTTGGAAGTGGAAGGAGGCGGTCAAGAGTGTCTGAGGGAGTGGGCGAGATTGGCCAAACTTTCTATGGGAAGGATGGGGGTGGTTTGTTCAAAATTTCTACAGGAA
Source organism: Pangasianodon gigas (assembly GCA_022758105.1). NCBI lineage: Eukaryota > Metazoa > Chordata > Actinopteri > Siluriformes > Pangasiidae > Pangasianodon > Pangasianodon gigas. The sequence continues at coordinate 31,198,076 of CM040454.1, read as the reverse complement.
TGGGCAGGATTGGTCAAACTTTCTACTTGAATGGACAGGATTGGTCAAACGTTTTAAATGCAGTCTGAAGCACTGGGCAAATTTTCTAGGAGAATTGGCAAGATTGGTCAAACGTTCTATGGAAACTGGTGGGATTGGTCAAATTTTCTCCTAGAATGGGTGGGATTGATCAATCTTTCTAATGGAATGGGCAGGATCGGTTAAATTTTCTCCTGGAACAGGTGAGACTGGTCAAACATCCTACTGGAACAGGTGAGACTGGTCAAACTTCCTACTGGAATGGGCAGGATTGGTTAAACTTTCTGCAGGAGCAGATGGGATTGGTCAAACTTTTTTTATGGGATTTGTCAATCTTTCTGTGGGTGTGGACAGGAATTCTGACCTTTCATATATGAAGTGGAGAGAGAAACAGAGCAGAGAGCCATCAACCATGTGAAAAATATTTTAATAAATATAGACTTTTGTTTATCAAATGAATAATATAATGTCAGAGTTGTAGGCTGCACAAGTCAAAATCTGCTCTCGTTTTTTTTTTTTTTTAAAGGAGAAAATTCAATCAAAACACTCATGCTGTAGAAGGCCACTCTGCTTTATCTCCACCAGCAGGCTTAGAGAACACAAGAGGTGTGGACTGGATGTTAAAACACTTACACTTTGAAGAGGTGTCACTTAGGTGCCATGTCCGGTGTTAATTCTAGCTAACCCTTCTTTTTTTTTTCATTTGCGTCATTTGATCTCAGACTGTTCTTCTGGTAATGTGCTTTCAAAAAAAAAAAAAAAAAAAGAACCTTGGACTGTGGTATCAGACTTTTGGCCATTTTTTGTATTTTTGTATTTTTCTTCTTAGCATAAACGTCTACAAACGGATCCTCACCCACATGTCGAGGCTGTTTTGCTGCACAGTTCTACACCTAACTCTGCAAAGAACACTTAAGGATCTCGGTGTGATAAGGCACACATGTGTGTGAGCACACACGGTATCCACAGTAACACCTGAAACACTGCAAACCAAAAGGCTACGAGTGAAGAGGAAACAGCTGTGTCCTAAATCAGAGCCACAGTCAAGCGGCCTTCAGGGATTTCGCCTCACAACATCCGCTCATGTTTCATCTAAAACTGGCCAGACTATGACAATACTGGAAACATTTTCATATTTCAATAGTACACAACACGTATCACTGAAGTGAGCTTTGCTAATAAGATGCCTCTGTAAAACTACGATATATTTATTTGATATTTACAAAAAATAAATGATTTAACAAAGAAAAGAAAAAAGTCAATCTGTACAAAAACAGATGTTTAAACAGCTACCAGTTACTATCAATATTTCATTCTTTACATATCAGATCACCATATTTCAAACCTGCAGCAGGTTTTATTTGTTTGAAATAATGACTGAGACATCATATACATCAGCATATAATGTATAAATAACTTTACTGTCATACTGATATATCATCACAAGAGTTTGTTAGATAGTTTCCTGTTTTTTTAATAACGTTGAGTATAGGGCTAACACTTAACACTCATTGAGAGCAAATGCTAGCAGCAAAAACCGTCCGAATCGGTTCAGCAACCAATGAAAATAAAGAGGAGGCGGGGCTTACCACACCATAAGTTAAATAAACAATGAGAGTCTGTCTGTGTATGTCTATTTTTGACAAATGGTTTCAAATTAGTTAGTTACTACTGACTAACCCAATACACATACACCCACACACCCACACACACACACACACATATATATATATATATATATATATATATATATATATATATATATATATATATATATATATATATCTGTGTGTGTGTGTGTATGTATGTATATAACATGCCATGATGTATCTGAGCAAGGCGTAACAAATCCCAAATTGAAATCAAAGAGTTAAATTTAAAATCTTTATCTCTGGGGACGTTCTAAAGCGCAGACATACGCAGAGAAAATTAGGAATATTAGGGTTAGCATTATTACGCCTAACATCATTAACTGTGGGTTTATTGATTGGATATTATGTGTAAATTTGTGTTTTGACAAAAATAGTGGACATACTGAGCAAGTTCTGGAAATAAAATAAAAAATTTTTTGGCTGTTGCTGGGCCTATGTGACACCCTGTACATACTTTATGTGTTATAAATGTGTTATGTGTTATAAAATATGTACAAATTAACATGCGTAATTTAATGTACTAAAATGCAAACTCTGCTTGGATAATAGTGGATAATAAATTAGGCATGACTTTGTAAGAATTTTTCCAAATGAGTATTTATTTGTAAAAAAAAAAAAATAAATTAAAAAATTTAAAGTTTTAAAATTTTAATCAATTTAAAAATTAATTTTAATTAATTAATTTATTTATTAAAAAAGGAATTCTACCTTGAGTTTTTTTGCAAACACATTTATCCCTATAATTTTTTGCTTTTTTGTTTTTTTAAAACCCTCTAGTCTTTTTCTTCTCCTCTCTTTGTTTGCATCCCCTGAGTAAACACCGTCTGCGTGCCTTAATGATGCGATGATAAAATGGCTGCCGCAGAGCTCATGAATATTTAATGTAAGGGTTTAAATGTGCATCTCAGCCCTCGGTTATGGAAATGTAACCTCCACACCATCTGAACACCACGTCTGGATTTATTTCTATATATTTCTCTCTATGTTTTATGCTGTGTGTCGCCCTCGTCCACTTGCCCTCTACGTGACCCCTTGGTTGAGTCGCCTCGTCCCTCCATTACTTTATCAGCTTGATTTAAGTCTATTAGATCGTTAGATGAAGAATACCCACAAGGCATTGCTGCAGTTTCTGTTCAAACTGTAAACAAATGCAATAAAACTGTTCATATTTCAAAACACTAACATGTAATCATTTGTATTGAGGTTGGATTTTATTCACCTGAAATCCTCAATCTGCACAAGATAGCTGATGGAGCTGTGCTAATTTACTATAGCGAGTTAGCAAGCTGGC
>CM040454.1:31175262-31192515 GCA_022758105.1 Pangasianodon gigas | reverse complement strand
GTGTGTGTCTGTGTGTGTGTGTGTGTGTGTGTGAGAGAGAGAGAGAGAGAGAGAGAGAGAGGGTGTGTGTGTGTGTGTGTGTGTGTGTGTGTATGGTTCCTGACCTGGGACATCTGGGGCCTGAGGTTGATCTCCTTCAGGTTGATGGTGTGAGGATGGAGGTTGTTGAGGAGCTGACACAGCAGCACACCGTCCCGGAGACTCTGCGCCAGGTCGAAGGCGCGCGCCGTTTCCCAGGTGACCCGGTGCGATTGAGGGAGCACGCGACACCGGATCAGCCAGAGCGCGCACTGTCGCCAGTACTCCATCACGGCTGGAGCAGTCAGTCAGTCACCAAATCACAGAGGAAAAGAAGAATAAAACCTATGATATAACACACGCACAGTGTCTATACACACAGTGTGTGTGTGTGTATAAATATGTATAGTCGCGTCAGGTCCGCGCGCGCGAGGAGCACCGATTCTGCGCGTCTACTTCCCCGTTTTCATTTTTACACGGAAGGAAATAAACGCGTAACGGACCGGAGGTTACGAGATCCACATCCACAATGAGTCTGACCTGTCTCTGTAGCGTGTGTGTGTGTGCGTGTGCGGGTGTGTGTGCATGGGTGAGTGGTAGTGATGATGTCACGGGTTGCCAGATCATTTAGTTTGAAGTGTTTGAAGAGGAAAAGAGCAGTGAGTGAAAACAGAGCAGTGAGCAGAACTGAAGACTGAAGACCAGCTGAACTTAATCAACAGGAACTCCTAAAGTTACACAGCTCAGGTCCAGAAAATAGAATATACAATATATATAATATATAATACACCACAGAAACACAAAAACTACACCAACCTTCAGTTGTGTGTGTGTGTGTGTGTGTGTGTGTGTGTGTGTGTGTGTGAAAGGGATGAACTGTTGTTTGTTAGGTGACAGGCTGGAACATCTGCTCACTGGTCTGTTTTAACTCACTGATCTTCACACTTTTTTCACTAAAATAATATATATATATATTTGATAGACCTTTGTGGTGTGGTTTTCATTCAGTGTGTGAACAACCTCCGCCTTGGAATTTGAATTTTTTTGAATAAAAACATGTATTCATATGTGTGTGTGTTCCTATAACACCATGTCCTGATGTGTTTTATTCCACTTATACCACAGCAATTTGCCAACATCCATCCATCCATCCATCCATTCATTCATTCTCTGTACTGCTTTTCCTACACAGGGTCACAGGGAGCCTGGAGCCTATCCCAGGGGACTCGGGGGGCACAAGGCCAACCCATTGCATCACACACACACACACACACAAGAAAAATGTATTTAGTGTATCTAAATCAGAGAAAGGAATCATTTATAGGCTGCAATATGTGGAAAAGTTTTAACTGAAACACTTCTTTCCTTCATAATAAATGTTTTTATATGAACCCTGGCCTCCAAAATGTAACCATAGCAACAATAGGCCCTTTCGCACAGCTTTAGTTCCAGAAGTAAATTTACAGTACTAAAGTACTGGGCGATTTTGCGCGAACTATTTCCCAGTACCGTTTAAAGGGTTGCATTCGCACTGACAGTGGGCACTAGGCAGTGACGTAAGCCGGTCGACAGCGACGTCATTTGTGCGCGGCGTTCAACAACAGAAACAAAGAACAACAACGTAAACAACCGGAGGATGGAGGACGCTGTGATCGGAGCTGTGTTTTTGCTGTGTCTCGCGTCCATCTATCGCTGTTCTCCATACTTGCGAAATAAGTTGACACTACAGTATGTTTACACGGCGTTTTAAATCATGGCGGGTGAGGGCGTTTTCGTACACGTTTGGCCAATCAACGTCTACATACGTCACGGATAGTACCAGTTGTGCTGGTTAGACCCTGCTCCGGAGTAGGAGCTAATTTGGTTCTCGAAAAAGGCAGTCCGGTACTAAAATCGCACCTAGTTCCGGAGGTGCGAAAACGCCAAAAAGTGGGTAGTTCCACAATTAGTTCAGGTACTATGAAAAGGTTCCCGCGGTGCAAAAGGCCCTGTTCTGTATGTTTAAATGAGACGACGGTGCCAGACTCAGCATCATCGTGTTTGTTTGTTTTTCACACACACACTCCCATTCACACAGTACAGACAATTTAGAGACGCCAATCAGCCTACAACGCATGTCTTTGGACTGGGGGAGGAAACCGGAGTACCCGGAGGAAACCCCAAAGCACGGGGAGAACATGCAAACTCCATGCACACACAGGGCGATGAAGACGGAAATCAAACCCCCAACCCTGGAGGTTCAAGACAACAGTGCTAACCACTAAGCCACGATTTTCCCCAATTTGCCAATATATACACTTTCAAATTGATTTTTTTTTTTTTTTTAAAATGACATGATTTACAACTGACTGTAAATGCTTCAAATTCATCTGACATGCTTTTAATTTTGTGAAATTGCACACATGACTACATCACACTTTAATGGACTGAGATGTTTAAGTTCTTTGTATGGAAATTTCACAGCAATTTGATTGCATTAGTACTACTACTACTAAGAAGAAGAAGAAGAAGAAGAAGGGATATTATTCTATGTCAGTGGATATAAGTGAATGTAAGAGAGAAACTTTTCTCCCAATCTGGCAACCCAGACTACAGCCAATCGCTTTACAGCTTTACAACCCAATTGTAAAGTGCATTATTTAGTTAAAGTTTACAGTTTTACAATGCCTTTATTTTTGTTGTTTACACAATGCCCTCTTCTTCTTTTTCTAAAAGAGGAGGACACTACAAAAGAAAAGAGAAGAAGTTAGTTGTTTCAGGTCCACATCAACACACATTAAGCAGATAAATATTGTAGTGTTATATTTATTTATACAACAGCGCCACTGAATTCTCGATTCTGATTGGTCAGAAAGTGTTAATTAATATTCTATTGCAGGTTTATATTAATGCGCGTGCTCTAATACGTTATCGTTTCTATAGTAACAGCTCGTTCACGGGGACTTGTATGGTGGACGCTCCACATAAACTGATTTCTTTCTGTAAATAGATGCTCAGTGGAAGGAGTCTCCAGTGTCAGCGCTTTGTAACGTACAGAGGTAAAACTGTAAATTTGAGCTTCCTGACTTCTTCAGGACAGAGGAGTATAATGAAGCTGTGTGTTTTTTTTTTAATAACTTCAAGAGAAAGAAAAAGAAGAGGCTGGTGAGGGAACGACTGCTCATAGCTGCTACAATGTTAAATGTAACTATTAATGGATAAAAAGTACAACATGTTTTTAATAAATAAAATCAATTGGAAAATAAAAACCTTTGGGTTTATAACAGTAACTCTTTTGCTGTTACTATAGAAACGATAACGTGTTAGAACGAGTGCATTAATATAAACCTGTGATGTGCAGCTGCATTCTGTTATAGAAAACTAATCAACACCTTCTGACCAATCAGATTTGACGAAACAGTATAAAATTTAGCCATGAGGTTTCTATAATGCTTATCTAGTAGATATATACGCTCCTAAATTTGTTCGGTATGTTAAAAAAGCAAATAACCAACACCAAACATGTTTAGTCTGACTGATTACGTTTGCAGTAACAGTAAAGACAATTTGTACGTTTCGTTTTTAGCTAAATTATTCGCACGGAAGTGTTAATTCCACAGCCTGTTCCATTCCTCATGTGAACGTCCTTCCTCGCTTCATCGCTCGATGGAAAGTAGTGCTCACCTGTTATCAGTGTATTACTGCTGTCGTGACCTCAGTGCCTTCTGCAGAATGTGAAGTGTGTGAGCTTGTGCCATGGAGAGATGGGAGCTGAATTACACACACACACACACACACATACACACACACACACGTGCGTGCAACTCGTCCTCCTCCTCATCATTCTTTGTGAGTTATGAGTGAGCACACACAAACACACGACTCGTCCTCCTCATCATCATTCTTTCTGAGTTATGAGTGAGCACACACACACACTCACACACACACACACGCACTAGTCTGTGGTACTAAAACAAAATGTGTTTTATTATTATTAAAAGCCGTATGCCAGGATGATATTTCCATAACTGCTTTGCACTGTTCTCCCTGTAGAACCCAACAACTTCCTGTTTATCTTTCAGGAACGGTTCCAAGCAGAACACTTTTATTAACCTAAGAACTCATAACTACCCAAAGAATCCATAATAACCCTTACTTATCATTTTTCCACCATTTGTGATGAGAATATAACATAACATATGCTTTCCTTCAGCAGCCGAAACGTATCTATGTATTTATCTCTCTATGTGTTATATAAGGTTATTGCAGGGGGCTGAATTCTGGATTCTGATTGGTCAGAAGGTGTTGATTCATTTTCTATCACAGCAGCTCTGACAGTAGTGCAGGTTTATATTCATTCCCTCGTTCTAATATGCTATCGTTTCTATAGTAACAGCTCATTTGTGTGTAATCGTTGATATGGTGAAGTTTTCTGTAAGGAGATGTTTATTTAACATTTATGGAAGGAGTCTCCAGTGTCAGTGCTTTGTAACAGTCAGAGGTAAAGCTGCAACTTTAAGTTTTCTGACATCTTCAGGACAGAGGAGTTTACACTTTGTGGTTTCTTGGTAACATGACAAGCTGCTTTTTTTTGCCTTATTAATTTCAAGAGCATGAAAAAAAGAGAGACTGGTGAGGGAACGAGTGTTTACAGCTGCTGTAACGTAAGTGAGAACATTCCACAATATTAAATGTAACTATAAACAGATAAAAATTATAACATGTCATTCTTAAATGAATAAAGATAGTAAACGTTGGCAAATTGCTGTAGTATAAGAGGAATAAAGCAGCTCAGGATGCGCTGTTATGTTTTGTTAACAGTAACTCCGCTTCATCACACCACCCTCTCATTGATTATTTTCCTATAACAGGACGACCCAGTGTGTTTTATTCCTTATTTGTATGTATATTTGAAAAACTGCTGCAGCTATTCGATTGTAATAATGATGTTTCTCATTCATCGGCTCATGAAGTCGTTCTACGTTGAGAAAATGATGTTCTGCTTTCAGTAGTATAATGAGTCACTTTGACCCAGACAGAAGATACAGGGTTAATGAAGAAGGAGCACTTCCTGTTTTGTGATTGGTCAGCAGACAGACAGAGGAAGTAAGGAAGGAAGAAAAGTGCAGGAAGAAAGCGCAGTGTGTGTTCGGGCCTCTCCTCTGGTCTAGATTCCTGGCTCGAGATGATGAACAGATGATCTGATCCTCTCCCCTGCAGTGATCTGGGACCGAACCCTCGCACAGTGCTGCCATTCCTGCAGTCACCACTCTGGATGCTCACACACTCATAATCTCACACACACACACACACACACACACACACACACTCATAGAGGGTATGTCTCCTCATATACTTATTATCCTTTGCCATTCAATTCAATAACTAATATTCCAATGAACAATTGATTATTTTTAATGAATTTAATCCACTAAAAGTAATAAATCTGTGAATTTCATGGTGAATGTAATTCACACTCACATTGTGTGAGACTGACTAACAGCCTGTCATTGATTAAAGTGCTTCTGGTGTTCCTATTTTTAGAGATATTGATCGGTGGAGTAAAGTGGCATCTGCCCATTCATTACACACACACACACACACACACACACACATTTGTCTTGCTATTCTTGTGAGGATTTTCCACTGACATAATTAATGCAGCCATCCAAATGTCCCTACAAGGTCAGAATTTCATATATTCCTATCCTTATGTCAAGATTTGGTCTCTCACTCACACACACACACACACACACACACTTGTACTGCAGTTATTTTGGTGACCAAATGTCCTAACACTATATTTTTCACTGTCTTAAGAAAGGCTTATGGTTTTTATTTGTTCCTAAGATAATTAATTATAAATAGAGAAGTTAATATATTTAAAAAGTGGAGGCAAAGAAAGCAGGCAAATCGACTTAATCCAATTAATTAGCATTAATTCTTTCCCAGTGTTTTGGACGTGATTCTCCTCTTTTCTTTTCGCATTGTTCCACCCCAGACAGATATGAACGCTTCATGATCGCCACTTCTTCATGATCTTCCGATGTTAGTTACCTAATGTAGTTACGTAAAATGCGGTTTCTGTTCTTTTCATGCCTTAAGGGGATTGCATTGACTGTCTGATACATTCGCCTAATGAAAGTAAAGTGTGCTTTTTTTCACATGTATAAATACAAATTAAATTTAAATTTAAAAAAATTGGCGCCCTGGTGGTCTGGAGGTCCTAAAGCAACTGCTTATAGCAGAAAACAGCAATGTTCACTGACATTGGTTATCTGACTTTAACGAATGAGTTCAAGATTGCTTTTTTACATGCCACAGTCTTTGTTTTCCCCTCACACTACAGGATGTCCGGTCATAAGTAACGAATGTATTTAACATTTACGATTTTAAACTAGAAAAGCCACGATTGTGCTATATATAGATTAAAGGGGTTCACATTGGATTTAAGGCCAGTGTAACATCTGGACTTTTTTTTGATTGTTAGGAGTGGAGAATCGACCTCAAAACTGCTCCAGCCATGACGTAGTCTAAACGTGTGAATAGGTTCCTGCAAAGAGATAAAAACCCAACACACACATACACACACACACAGACATGGACATGTCTCCATCTTGTGCAGGGTCCAGATGAGAGATCAATACAGAGAAAGATCAAACTAGGCGTCTGATCGAGTTTCACAGGCAGTGAGAGGAGCTAAATACATAAAATCCCATATACAGCCTGAAAGAGAGAGGATGAGTGTTAGTGATTAGCAATAAAAGACTTTTAAAAGAAACCCGAGACTGCAGTAAGTCAGAAAGACAGGTCTAAATGTAGGGAAGTGATCGATGGAGCTGGTCATGGCCCTAACATTTACAGATACAGAATTGTAAATCAGAAGGGCATCATTTATTGGGCAGGCAGCTTCACTAAGGGCCGTATTCAGAGTCATGATTTAAGTTCAAAAGATATATCAATATTTATGTGGAGAAAGTTACTGAGTTGGGTTACGCACATGCTGAAGTTGATTTTCTGTGCTCCTTAGCAATCTCTATGATTATTTACAAATTACCTGCATGTTGCTCCTGTCTCCAAAGTTGCCAGATTTTTCATGGGTAGAAGCGTGTGAGACGGGGTTTTTTAATTATAAACAAACGCTTTTAAACACTCAGCTTTAAACCAAAAAATTAAAAAAAATCAGGGATAGAAAGTACACACTGAAGATGGAAATAGTGTTTTTTTCTTTCCTGTCAAATGTAATACGATCTAACATAAAAGCAAGAAACAACTTTTAAAAAATAAAAATGAATAATATGAAGATATATAAATGAGAAGATGGTGAATATTGAAATAAATCTAACAGGAGTCTAGTATATTACTAATATATTGTTTTACTGCATGATTAGTCCCAGTTTTAATTATTACATCAATCACTGGGTTTAATTTAACAATATGGCCACAACCATATTAAAATAGCACTTGATCCAGCACATCCTATTATTTTGCATTTTATTTATTTTTTTATATCATGCTCTGACATTTACTCGTGCACACAAGTGAATGAATCCACGAGATAATATACCAAATTCATGAAATCATAATGTGTGTGCAGAATGTAGGTGAGTTTATCACTATTTTGAATTCCTGAATGAATAAAATAATGCCAATGTTTTTGTTAATTCGCTGCACACTCATTTAAAGAAAGTTTGAAGGACAAGCTGACCAAGCACTCATCTGCTCAAATTCAGTCCTCGACAATTAAATTACTACATGCTTTTATCTCAACTCTGAATATAGCCCAAGGATAGTAAGACAAATGTCTGTGTGTGTGTGTGTGTGTGTGTTTGTGCATGTAGGCATTACAGAAACAGCAGCACGAAGGCCTTAATGAGGAACCCAGGCTGGAAAAAAGAGGAAATCACACCAAGTTGCATGCTGAGCTGAACACAGCGGAACACACACTCGTTTCATTCTGATAAACACCAACAGTAAAACCAGGAGGTTAAAGGTGTATGTTAATAAATAAACTCGACACAATGTCCCACCTAGACCTGATGTAGTCAATCTGCCAGGACAGGCTAATGTAGCTAATGTAGCTAATGTAGCTAAGTAATGAAAGTCTCACCTAACATATTTTCCTGGGTCTTGTTCACTTCACAAGTTTTAATGATGAGCTGGAGTTCCCTGAGGCTCTGATTTAGTAAAATCTGAAATAAATTTGTGTTTTTGTGTGTATTATTTATTTGATTAATGGAGATGAGACACATAAAACACTTTAAAATACAATATGAACTTAAAATAAAAGAGTGTAAACATGAGTGCGAGTTTGTTCAAATTAAAATTTTATTGGCCACATACACAACCATACACAGTACAATGTGCAGTCGAATGCTTTTTTCCACTGTCTGTGACATAAAAATCGAATTTTCATAAACCAGGATTTACTTCTATACAGGTATATAAAATATAAAAAAATATGATATAAGGGATAAAAAGATCAGTGGCAGAAACAGTATGACTCTATTTTGAATAAGGTGCAATATATGCTGTTCATAAGGCATGTGTGAGTTCAACACATTCTCAGAAGATTTTCAAAGAAAAATCACGTACATTTCACACGTGATTATAGGTTTTTTTCTCATATGTGATTACGTGAGTAAAATGTGATCACATATGGAAAACACGTTATGCCCTGAAATTGCACGTGTGAACTCAAGTAAACACACATGACCAATACAATATGTGATCACATGAAAAGAAAATTGTTCGTGTGTGAAAAATCACGTCTGAAGATTAAAACCATGTGAACATGTGAAAATAAAAGTCTAATATCTAATATAAACCTTTACTGTGGTAATAAATCGTCATTTTGAGAAACTTTCAGATTGTTTTGAGACACTAAAGTATAATTTTGTTAGAATTTTGTATTAATAATTCTTGGTATAAGAGTAGAATTTTACATCATACTTCCACAAATTTAATACCTGCCCTTCAGTTGTACTAATTTTCACACAATCTCTGTTCCTGAAGGGAGCAATTACACTGCAGGTGCTAAATCAATCTATTAGTGTTGACTCCGCCTTGTATTTTACTCCTTAAAGTAGAAGCACCATAAATTGCATATCCATTAAGCAAACCTTAAGGCTGAATTCTCAACTCTGATTGGTCAGAAGGTGTTGATTGATTTTCTAAAAGAGATTTATATTAATGTGCTTGTTTTAATACAGTATCATGTCTATAGCTGTTAAAAGATAGTTTCTTTTAATAGTTCATTCACTTGTACAGTTGATGCTCAACATAACTGATTAGAAAATGTATGTAGGAGTTGATATGGTGACATTTTCTGTAAGGAGATTTAACATTTTTATTTAACATTTATGGAAGGAGTCTCCAGTGTCAGCGCTTTGTAACAGTCTTTAAGTAACTTTAAGTTTTCAGGACAGAGGAGTTTAAGCTTTTGCGGTTTCTCAGTAACATGACAAACTGCGCTTTTTGTCGTATTAACTTCAAGAGAAAGAAAAGAGAGGCTGGTGTGGGAACGACTGTTTATAGCTGCTATAACGTAAGTGAAAAAAGGAGCTAACGAGATTCATGGACAGTTCACAACATTAAATGTAACTGTAAATGGATAAAAAGTATGATGTGCTGTTGTTTAGTAAATAAAAATTGTAATCATTGCAAATTTGCTGTGGTATTTGAGAAATAAAACACTTTGGGGAATGATGTTTTAATGACTTTGAATCAGGCCACATCACACCACCATATTGTTGATTATTTTCCTATAAGAGCACACACCCAAGTGTTTTACTGCTCAGATATTAAATACTCAATCTTCCATATATCCTTTTAGTAAATCAGTTTGGATATTTATGTGGCTGTTCTCAAGTTTACAAGTGTTTTACACACACACACACCCCTTTAATAAATCAGAACCTGAGTGTGTTCAGGAACTTTATCAAGCCAGAAGTAGAAAAAAAAAAAAAAAAAACGGGTCAAAATTGTTTTTTTAACCTGAAGTAGAAGAGTAACGTAATCCAGAACAGACAGAATTATACAATCGTGAATGTTTCCTGATGTATCTATGCTGCATATGACCTCATTATTGCTGTAATGTTATCTGTGCTGTGGTTTTGTCGTCTCTGTGTGAGAGGTTTAAATGACCTCTGCTCCATTCGCTCCCTTCACAGTAGGATGAGTGAACAACGAAAAGAGGAACCGAAACTCTCTTTATCCACAGAGGAAGTGCACTTCGGCAGAGCTGAGTGTTCTCGCTGTTCTGCCGTGTGTCAAAGTGGAAAAACAGACAGCTAGAAAAAAGCCAGAAATGGAGAGAGAAAACCATAAAACAAACCAGCAGGACCTGTGTAGATTCATATATCAGCGACAGAACAGGAAAAAGAGAACCAGCAGCCGCCAAAAATTCTCTCAGAGGAGCTGATGTGGTCTTTTTTAATCTAATCTCACCTCCACATTTCCTTTTACTCCCGTCACAGGCAGCGAGATTAGTTTACGCACTCTGTGTAAAGCTAAAAACATCTGGTGAAAAGCACAGACTCACTGTTACGGCTTTATTCTAAACTGATGATGAGTGACGTGTTTTAGTGTTTCTGCTGTGTGTTCAGGGCTAACGTGTTTTTCAGTTCACTTTTTTTCTAAATGCTTCACACAGACTACAAAAATACTAAAAGATACTAATTATTTACTTCCTCCAAAGTGTATAAATACATATATATAATATCTCACGTTATTTAACATCACCAGTCCATAGTGTTTTGTGGTCATTGAGCTCTGACTGACAAAATGTTCTTGTTAGAAGAAATGTCTCTGCATTTTCATGAATGAGTTTGTTCTGAGGTGTGTTTGTGGTGTTGTGATGATTATAGTGCATTTTGGAAATGAAATGAACATTCTCAAAAACCTTCTCCGAAATCTATCAGCCCTTTTGCAGATGTGCGTCAGGAACAGCATGATACATACACTCACTGATCACTTTATTAGGAACACCTGTACCCCTGCTCATTCATGCAGTTATCTAATCAGCCAATCATGTGACAGCAGGACAGTGTATACAATCATGCAGATTCAGGTCAAGACCTTCAAGTAATGTTCACGTCAATTAATCAGAATTTTCACCATGGCATGGTTTGAGTGTTTCAGAAACTTGTTTTTCACACACAACAGCCTCTAGAGTTTACACGCAATGGTGTGAAAAACAAACAGCATCTAGCAGTTCTGCGGCTAGAAACGCCTTGTTGATGAGAGAGGGTAAGACTGGTTCAAGCTGACAGGAAGGCGACAGTAACACAAATAACTACTATGTACGACCGTAGTGGGCAGAAAAGTATCTCAGATTGCACAACCTTCAGGCAGTTGGGCTGCAACAGCAGAAGACCACATCAGGTTCCTCAGGTTCCTGTTCTTCTGCAGTTGTAGCTGTTCTCTTTGGATGCTTTTCTGCTCATCATGGTTGTAAAGAGTGGGTATTTGAGTTACTGTAGCCTGATGTGAACATTAACTGAAGCTCTTGATTTGTATCTGCATGAATGTATGCATTGCATTTCTGCACATGATTGGCTGATTGGAGAATTACCTGAATGACCAGGTGTACAGGTGTTCTTGTTTGAGTGATGATGTTTAATGTCATTTATGTTTTGCTTCATCCCTTAAAATATAATTCCTTCGCATGGACACTAAGTGTTTAACTTTCAGAAAAGGTTCCAAGTAGAACCACTTTTTGGAAACTAAGAACTCTTAGTTATCCAATGAACTCTTAAAGAACCATTTTATTGTAAAAGTGTCACCTGTATATTAACTGGTAAATGTGTGGAACAAGCTCCAAATCATTGCTCTTTATTTTCTTCTTAATACCAAGGTGAGGAGCGTCCAAAGTCCGGCCCCAGGGCCAAATGCAGCCCATGAACAGATGTTAACTGGCCCACAGTTTTTCTATTAGAATATGCGATCGGCGGCGCGCCAGTCAACGTGTTGCAAGTTTCCTTTCACCTGATGGTGGCAGCAGACTGTGTTAACACAGATAGCTAAATTGAGTCTTTTTTTCTCTGGTAACATCTGCAAATAAATTTACTAAATGATACTTAATCATGGCTACAGACAAAGTTAACAGTGAGAAGAAGTGATTTCAAAAGAGCTGGAAACAGAGCTATAGCAAATCCATGTGCCTTGTATGCCAAGAGACTGTTGCGGTAATTAAAGAATTTAATATTATGAGACATTATGAAACAAATAATTCTCAGAGGATGAGAGGGCAGAGAAACTGAAGCAGCTGGAAGCTGTCCTAGCAAAAGCAACGCTTTATCAGAACAAACAGGACATTGCTAGAGCTAATCAGTGTCAAAGTTTCCAACCATTAAGCATGGAAAACCTTTCCTGAAATTCTTTCTTGAATTCTTGAAAGAGTCCCTAACTGAAGTGGACTTGCAACCAAGTATTAAAAATGACAAATTAATTTATGACAATAATGTTAGTGTTATGATATTAGTTTGTCCACTTACCTGTAATGTAGCCGCGAAGGTGATATGCCCAGGTTGAAGAAAAGAGTCTTATCTTTGGGTTCTCCTGTAAAAACACACCTGAGGACACCTTCTGTTTCTGTTCTGGTTCAGCAGAGAGAGTTTAATGGCATAGACACCATTTACATTCACCTTATATTCTGAAAAACATAAACAATCTTTACATACTTTTGGTCCCTTAGAGGGAGACCACTTAGTATAAAAAGTGCTGTAATTCTGACACCATTCACCCAATTTAGATGTAAATAGAAAGTACACCCTTCCTACATCCACAATCATTAAGAGAGTAATTAGCAGCCAGGTGTTACTAATGAAATGCACAAAATTAGTTCATCATCAAGAAGTGTGAGTACCTCTATAAAAGCAGAACTTTTGGTTTGGTGATCTGGAGCACTCAGGTGTGTGTCTCCATCATGCCAAGAAGACAGGACATGACCTCAAAGAAGCAACTGTTGCTGCTCATCAATCTAGGGAGGGTTATAAGGCCATCTCCAAATAATTTGAAATTCACCATTCTATAGTGAGAAGGATTATTTACAAATGGAGAGCCTTCAAGACAGTTATCAATCTTCAGAGAAGTGGGCATCCCAGCAAATTCAGTCCAAGGTCAGACCATTTAATGCTCAGTGATATTAAGAAGAACTCAAGAGCTACATTATGTGACCTACAGGCCTCTGTAAGCACATTTAATGTTTATGTTCATGAGAGCACAATCAGAAAAAGACTGAACAAGTATGGTTTTCAGGGAAGGGTGGCTAGGAACAAGCTGTCCAAAAAGAATATGGAGCATGACTTAGGTTTGCAAAATTGCATCTGAGCAAACCACAAAAGTTCTGGAAGAATATCCTTTGGACTGATGAGACCAAGGTGGAGATATTTGGTCAACATGCAAATACCAAACACAAGGTATCACCACAAACACCCCATACCTCGTTTAGCAGCCACAGAACCTGGGAAACTTGCAGTTATTGACACAACAATGAACTCCAATTTATACCAGAAGATTCTTGAGACAAATGAGTGAGACCATCTGTCTAGGAGCTTAAGCTGGACCTAAATAGGGTCATGCAACAGGACAATGATCCCAAGCACAGCACACTGAATGGCTAAAGAAGAAAAAAAATCAAGGAGTTGGAATGGCCAAGTCAAAGTCCAGACCTCAACCCCAATGAGATGCTGTGGCAGGATCTTCAGATAGATGTGTGTAAATGAATGCCTTCAAACATCAAATGAACTGAAGCAATGTTGTAAAGAAAAGGGGGGCCAGAATTTCTCCAAAACCATGTCAGAGACTGATAAACTCCTACAGAAAACATGGTTCTACATGTTACTGAATTATAGGGTGTACTTATACATATATATATATATATATATATATATATATATATATATATATATATATATATATATATATAGTATATATATATAAACATACTATAATACAGGGTGTCCCAAAGTCTCCATACTTAGGGGACAGTGTTTGCCAGCACCACATTGGTTATGTCTTCGTCAGCGGATGTTCATGGATGCCCACTTCTCGGTTGGTGCGCAACATTTCCAGTCTTTATTAGTTTTAAAATTAATAAATTTGGCGACAGTGTTGGGTGTGATGTGCTCACCATGTTTCTTGTTAAAGTCCATCGCAACCTTGCGACAGCTTCCTGATCCAGCCATGAGAATGATTTCAATATGTTCTTCTTCTGTCAAAGGCATTCTTAAAGGCCATTTGAAAATATATAATATAAACTAAGTATGAAACATTTTAGAAGACATTTTGCTAAAAAGTATTAATTTCCCCTGTGTATGGAGACTTTTGGGACACCCTGTAGTATTTTGGCCCTCAGGTATTTTGATGTGGTCTTTGAAAAAAGTTTGGACACCTCTGACCTAGAACCTGTCAGTGGTTTAACATTTAGCTAAACTGTCTTGTTACAAGACATCAAGTGTTCTTAAAGGATTTGTTGAATAATTAAGGGTTCTTAGCTTCCTGTAAAGGGCTTCAGATAGGGAAACACTCTGTTGTAAGTAAAACCTTGAAGGGTTCCCTCAGAGGAGCAACCGAAGAACCGTTAAGGGTATTATATTTTCTGAGAGTACAGTATGTGTTATGGCTCTTACAATATTTATGTAATTTTATGAAACTCATTTGGGGAAGGTTTTATAAAGTTTGTCTACAACAAAATGTTTTCGTATCACAAACAGTTCCAAGCAGAACCTTTGTTTAATCTAAGAACCCGTTGAATCCTTAAGGAACCCTTGAATAACACATTTCTTGTATATTAACTGGGTAAGTGTGTGTTACAATCTCCAAATTATTGTTCATCATTTTCTTCTGAATACCTAGAACCTGTCAGGGGTTTAACATTTAGTTATCTTTACACTTGGTACACTGTTAAGCAGAAAAGGGTTCCTCAGGGGTTCTTTAAGTTCCTGTCAGGAATTTAATTTCACATTTAGCTAAACCATCTTGTTACTTCAGAGCTTGTTTAAGGGTTTGTTGGAGAATTAGTGGTTCTTAGCCTCCTATACAGTGTTCTGTTTGAAACTTTTTTAAATTCTGTTTTTAATAAAATACATAAAAAATGAAACTGCAGAACGCCAAACGTGATTTTTTTAAAAATAAAAAATAAAATGCTGCCATCTAGTGGTGATGTGAGGTATCACCTCACATCATGTGCAGCAGCGTTTCTGAACATGTCATTTAAATTAATCACAATAATCGATATATTAGTGTACGAAAATGCATTTCTTATATGTTTTTATTTCAAGAAAATTTTAAATTAAGATACACTTTTAAATGTTTACGGTAACTGTGGTGTTTTAATGTATATAGAGCAGCAGGTCACTAAGCGGAACCTTTGCTTTTGTTCATGTTTCCATACGGACGGTTTTAGTGTCTGGACCTGATCAAGATGGCGGATTTTGGTGCCTAATTTGAGACTTCGTGCATCAGTAAACAAATGTAAACAAAGTGTTTAAAATATATTCGGTGGAGTTTATTTATTTTAATATCGAAGAAAAGCGAATAAACGCTGTAGCTTTTGTGTTCGGAGTGTGAGGGAGTTTTTTTTTTAAAGGTGAGTAAAATATAAACATAAACAGGATAAAAACTATATTATTAAAGTATTACTCTAAGTAGTGCACTTAACTAGGGAGCCATTTGAGGATTTTATGCATCCATGTATAGTGTTAAGTGTTATATTATAAATATATCTCGCCTTAAATATTTTAAATTTGTGCCTTTTATATTTATTTAAATAAAAATCGACGAGTTATCAGCAAATCATTGGAGGCAAAAACCAATAATTGATTGTTAATAAAATAATGAGCAAAATAATAAAAAAATAATTAATAAAATTATTAAAAAAGTAATTTTCAGAAATTATCTAAAAAGTAATAAAATAATTAATTTTATACATTATATATTTATATATCCAATTAGCTGTACCTACGTTTTATAACATTTATTATTATTATTATTATTATTATTATTATTATTATTATTATTTGCTCATAATCAAAGTGTCTACATTTAAAATGCTATAGCCATTTTTTTAAATTATTTGAGCTAAAGTATTTTTTTGTAAATATAAACATAAACAAGTAAAACATTTTAGAGTGCTAAACAAACATAAATAAATTTTAAAATAAATTAATGGTGTTTTGATTTTAATAAACATGTAAAATATTTAGAAGTGTATCTGGAATATGAGGTAATTAAATAAATATTTAATTGAATGAATGGGTAAATAAATAAATAGAAAATGAATGAATAGTGTTTGAATATTAACAGATGTACACAGTTAATGTTAGGGACGTTTCGGGTTTTGTTAAATAATGCTTAAAGGGTTAAAGTGTGAAGCTAAAACCTGGCTGAAGTGAAGAATCTTTATGTGTGTTTTTCTTTTTCCAGTGGAAATGATTAAAGCCGTGTTATTTTTTTCTCAGTCTGCAGTGTGTGTGATGGAGCGGCAGTGTGCTGAGGCGCAGCTGCGTGCGCGTGTGTGTGAGTGTGTGAAGAGCATCGCCACGTCTCGGGATCACACAGAGTTCTGCGATGCTCTACACACACTCACACACTACCTGGAGGATGGAGACGCCTCGGCTGGGGACAGGGCTGAATTCCAGCGAGCTCATTACACACACGTCCTGCAGGCACTGCTCACCTCACTCACCTCTGACTGCTTCCACACTCTGAGTGATGAAAAGCGCAGGGAACTGTGGGACGCATTCTTCCTCCGAGGGCCTCCAGACCAGGCGCTGCTGGTGTTACTGGACTCCATCAGCTCTCAGAGGTACACGTGTGTGTGTGTTTGTGTGTGTGTGAGAGAGAGAGTGTGAGTGTGTGTTAAAGAAAGATTATATTTATGATATGTGGTCTTTCTCTCTCTCTCTCTCTCTCTCTCTCTCTCTTTCTCTCCCTCTCATTGTCTGTCTCTCCATCTGTCTCTCTCTGTCTCTCTCTCTCTCTCTCTCTCTCACTCTCTCTCCCTGTCTCTCCCTCCTCTCTCTCTCTCTCTCTCTCTCTCTCTCTCTTTCTGTCTCTCCTGTCTCTCTCCCTCTCCCCCGTCTCTCTTGCTCTCTCTCGCTCTCTCTCTCTCATTGTCTGTCTCTCCATCTGTCTCTCTCTCTCTCTCTCTCTCTCTCTTTCTCTCCCTCTCATTGTCTGTCTCTCCATCTGTCTCTCTCTGTCTCTCTCTCTCTCTCTCTCTCTCTCACTCTCTCTCCCTGTCTCTCCCTC
>CM040454.1:31158630-31175162 GCA_022758105.1 Pangasianodon gigas | reverse complement strand
AAAATACCAACAGAGTGCATAACTTACTGAATTATTTTAGAAGAAGCTTTGCAAAACCCAATTCATCAAATATGGCGGCGAGCTAATGTCCCCATGTGGAAAATATTCCACACTGCGCCCCCTAGTGGTTCATAACAACCAGACATACACACTTAATGAGTCACTTACAACATATAAATCTTTACAGTTGTGAATCTTAATCCTGCTGCTGTAGTCTAGTTTAATGTTTGTCCTGTTAGTGTTGCAGTAGTTCAGTACTGTCGTATAACCGAACTGTAGAGTGTGTCAGAGTAAGTACAATACCAATAATCATAGAGAAAGTGCATTTTTCAATTATATGACTAAAGTGTGTGTGTATGTGTGTGTGTTTCTCTCGGTGCTGTAGCGGGACAGGACTGCTCTGTGGTGTTTGTGTCTCAGCTGTTGGGGAAAGTTTGTATGCAGGGACATGGAGGTGAGTGTACGCACGATCTGATTTTTATATATATCTACATACACACACACACGTATGTTTTATATATATATATATATATATATATATATATATATATATATATATATATATATAGTATTATTTTATATTATTTTATATTCCACTTTAATTTGATATATTCTGGTCTGTTCTAATGTAATTCTAATTCATTTATTAAATTTAATTTAGTTTGATGAATTATTATTATAAATATTTTTTGTTCATACTATTTATGCTATATATAATAATAATAATAATAATAATAATAATAATAATATTCTGAGCTGCTCTTATGAACTAAATCTGTGTCTTTAACCACCTTTGTGAATATGTGTGTGTGTGTGTGTGTGTGTGTGTGTGTGTAGAGTTGGTGTTTGGGACTCTGGCTCCCCGTCTCTCCTCTCTCACACACTCGGACGCTCTGTGGCGGCGTGTGAGCTGCAGACTGCTGGAGAACGTACCGGAACGCTGGGTGGAGAGCGTCATCACGCCACTCATACACAACCTGCATGGGTCAGTGTGTGTGTGTGTGTGTGTAGTATATAGAAGCTGTGTGTGTGTGTGTAGAATGTAAATGTAGGAGCTGTGTGTGTGGAAGCTGTGAGTGTGTGTGTGTATGTGTGTGTAGAATATAGAAGCTATGTGTGTGTAGAAGCTGTGTGTGTGTGCGCTCGAGATGTAGAAGTAAACGTAGAGGTAGTAAATGTACTGTGTGTGTGTGCGCGTGTGTGTAGTATATAGAAGCTCTGTGTGTGTGTGTGTGTGTGTGTGTAGAAGCTGTGTGTGTAGAATATAGAAGCTGTGTGTGTGGAAGCTGTGCGTGTGTGCATGTGTGAGAACATTTCTGGACTATAATAATTTTTTTGTGCTCTAACAGACGCAGTAATGTAATTGACAATTGATATTACCGAGGAAACAATTGGTGTGTGTGTGTGTGTGTTACAGGTCATCAGCATTGTCGAGGGTGATGGGGAATCTTGTGTTAAAGAATAAGAAAGTTCAGTTTGTTCTCACTCACAAACTCCTGCTGCTGCAGTACCATCACCCGGTAACACACACACACACACACACACACACATGCAAATGCAAACACAGAGTGAGGCTTACACGGTCATGCCTGTGTGTGTGTGTGTGTGTGTGTGTGTGTGTGTGTGTGTGTGTGTGTGTCAGGTGCGAGTGTTGAAGAGTGTGTTGGGATATCTGGCGCTGGATAAAGAGAGAAGACCACTTCTCAAACAGGTAACACACACACACACACAGACACACTGAACTTATTCTGCTGGTTTTTACTGGTGTGTGTTATATATGTAGAGGTGTGTGTGTGTGTGTGTGTGTGTGTGTGTGTAGGTGCTGCGCAGTGTGTGTCAGGTGTGGTGTAACAGCAGTGCAGTGAGACACACTCCAGTGGAGCAGCAGCTGTACGTGAGTAAATCCCTGCTGCTGTGTGTGTGTCTCCTCCATCACACTGAGATACAAGAGCTACGGGAAGGTAAAAAACACACACACACACACACACACACACACTGTGGCTAACATTGACAGGCTCACCATGTCTGTAAGGAATGTTTCTAAATATGAAAACATAAAATCTGATGAATTTGCATAAATATTTATAAATATTTTTATTTATAAATCTTTATTTATTTTTGTATGTATTTATTTATAAATCTTTTCTACTACTAATATTAATGTTCTCTGCAATTCCCCTACTGTTGCAGAACAAAAAAAATAAAAAATTCAACAGTTTATTTAAAAAATAATAGTGTGCTTAGTAATCAGATGATCAACAGATTAATTAATTTTTTAAATAATATATTGTTATATGAATGAAAATAAATAACCTTCAGTAACTGCAATAATTAATTAAAATACAACACAGACAAATTAATTGATTAAATAATATTTATACAATTATATATATACATAATTTTCTGATTAACCAAGCAGGTTTTTTTATTTGCATTTTTGTTTTTTTTTCTAATATTGATTTTTGTTTGACACATAAATTAAATTGAATTAAAGCTGAAAGTCTACACTGTCCAAATACTTATGGACCTGACTGTATAATTATAATATTGATTTTTTTCGATGCATAAAATAAATAATCATTTTCAGAAATTAAACAAATTCACTGATAATTAATTAAGCAATTTCTAAAGCATTAATATTACTTTTTTTTTTTTTTTGTAGAACAGTAATATAATATATAATAAGTAATATATTGTTATATGAATGAAAATAAATAATTTTCAGTAACTGCAATAATTAATTAAAATACAACACAGACAAATTAATTGATTAAGTAATATTTATATAATTATATAAATATTATATTATGTTATATTATATAAATAATTTTCTGATTAACCAAGCAGGTTTTTTTTTTTATTTCGATGTTTGATTTTTTTTCTAATATTGATTTTTTTGACACATAAATTAAATTGAATTAAAGCTGAAAGAAAAAAAAAAAGTCTATTTTTTAGAAGTCTTTATTTTTTTAGAAAATATTCTAGTGATTTATTTGCATTTTTACTTTTTATTTAATGTTCTTTTTAGTATTGATGTGTGGACTGTGCCAGGAGGCGGGACTCACACCACAGCCAATCATTTTAGAGATTGTTAAAGCGACGCTGTCACTGGTTAAATCTGGTTAAATCCCTGAGTAACTATAATAATAATAATAATCTGAAAATAAACGTGGCTGAGTCGTATCAGGAACTCAGAGAAGCAGCTCAGTGAATTATAATTATATTTAAATTAATATTTATGATGTTAGGGTTAAAAATGATTCAGGTTTATTATTAGATTCTGAATTACAGATGTTTGATTATCAGTTTGTTGAATAAATTCATCTAAACTTTGGTATGTTTTATGTATAAAGACAGTAACTGAGGCTTCTTTCTTTTTCACTGTGCACAAATCAACACAGACTTGTTGCAGTGCATGCTGGGAGGAGTGCAGTGTCGGCTGGACAGCAGTGTGGAGCGCGTGCGGAGGATGGGCATGGTGGTGGGCGAGTGTATCAGCCGGCGGTTAGACACGCCCACCTCACAGCTCAAATTCCAGGTGACCTTTCACCTTTAAACACAACCTGGAATCAGGACGGTCTTTTTTCTCCTTTTACTTTTTTTTACTTCATAACACACTTGCTCACCTGTAACATTTCTGTCATTGTTATTTTATTGTATTTATAGTGTAATGTTTATATATGAAGTTTATATATCTAAGGCTCTGGTATTTTTTCCTATTACTGTCTGTGTCACATGATGGACAAGTGGATTATTTGCTGACATGGCAGTTATTTGATTACTTCAATTTGAACATTCAGTTTACTTCTGATTTCAGAACCGAGTGGTAACATTCATAGTTTCTCACTGGCTCTGCATGTGTTATCCGGCTAGTGATCACTTGTGTTATTCTCATCAAACTTTCACTTATGATTTATTGGGTTGTAAGTGTGTATACGCAAGCAAAATGATGAGGAAGAGATACATGTAGTGTACATTTTCTTTAAGAATCATGACTAAAACTACCCAATTTTGCTGATACATAGAATGGTAAAGATAATGAAACCTCGGTGTATCTTCATGTGGTGTTCAAGTCTGAACAGCCCCTGGGGTTTTCTGTACAGGCTGATACAAACAGGCTGATGTATGTTAAGTACTTGCCCTCGTCAGCAGATTAATGACATTAAAGAGGTTTCCGTTAGGCCAGCGATGATGGGAGACAGGGGCATCCATGCAGAAATAATAATAATAATAATAATAATAATAAACTTTATTTTATATAGCGCCTTTAAAAACGCCTCTCAAGGCACTTTACATGAGAGTATATAAACATATATAACAATAACAATAATAGTAATAACAATAATTTAATAACAAAACAAAACAAAGTAATTGAATAAAAGCAATCCTGGAGAAATTAGTTTTAAGAGAAGATTTAAATATACTAAGAAACTGGGCTTCTGTAAGATCAGATGACTGAAACACTGATAAGAGAAATTGAATGAGAGGCTGAAAGAAGACTCTCCAAAGTTTGCATTCTCTCTCTCCTTTCAAAATGCAGCAACTTTTTCCCACAAATAAATTCTCACGTATAAACCAAAGTTCCGCCCAGACTGCCAATTTCCATTTCATTTGTCTCTATGTTTCTAAGGAATCTCTGTGTAATTATACAAACTAAAAATTATATTTCATTATTTTACAGTTCTGTGTCTAGCACATGACTTTACTGTATAGATTTCTACAGATGTGATAAAAGGTTGTGCTGCTAAAATGACACTTAACCTCCTCCTACTGCTGTGGTCTAGTTTAATGTTTGTCCTGTTAGTGTTACTGTAGCTCAGTGCTGTCATATAACCGAACTGTATAGTGTGTTAAAATAAGTACAATACCAATGATTTCAGAGAAAGTTCATTTTTGAATTAATTAATAAAAGTGTGTGTGTATGTGTGTGTGTGTGTGTGTTAGTATGAGGAAGATGAGGAGAGCAGAGAGTTGCTGGCTCTGATGGAGCCTCAGACTAAAGAGGATGAAGAGGAACAGCAACCACCTGATGCGACACATAGGTAAAGAATCACACACACACACACACACACACACACACACACACGCATGTGAGCGAGAGACATAGCAAGTGATTCTACTTCATGTGACATCATCGCTTTGTCCTCATTCAGACCCGAGGCCAAAAGTCAGAGTTCATCAGGACAGTCTGTGACATCACAGCTCCCAACGACCAATCGGACGTCTGCAGCTGGACAAGGCAGTGATTCTGAGCTTGACAGGTACACACACACTCACACACACACACTCACACACACAATACTACTTAACACATACGTAATGCCTCATAAAAGTCTAATAATGTGCTGTTAGAAGTCCTTTAATATCTAATAATCATATTGTAACACCCGTGTTGCTGTTCATCATAATGTCATGTGGTGTTTCTTTATTTAACTATTAATGATCTGTAAATGATTATAAAACAACTAACGTTTATTAACAATTCTAAAGCTTATAAACATTTATTATGTCATCACTGAGTGCTTCACATAAAGTGAATGATTTATTAAATTACTCCTCACTAACACTCTCTGTCTGTCTCTCTCTCTCTCTCACACACACACACACACGCACTCACTCATTCTCTCTCTCTCTCTCACACACACACACACACACACATGCACTCACTCTCACTCTCTCTCTCTCTCTCTCAGTGATGATGAGCTCACTCCGTATGACATGTCTGCTGATCAGGTGAAGCAGAAGGCGACTCCGCCCCGCTACGTCCGAGACTGTCTGGATGGTGAGACACCACTGAGCATTAATATTATAATAATTGACACTGATTTCGTTTCTTCAGAGACATTTATCCAAAAAAATCTGAATAAAACCCACTCAGAAGTGTTTTATAGGGAGTGATGCAAAAAAATGTCCTAATGGGAGCAGTTCAGAAACCGATTATACATTAAAAATGCTTAAAATATTAAAAATGTGTATATTTTTATAAAGGATATTGAATGCGTTGTATTCAGTATTATATCTGTCTATTCGTTAGACATGTGTTTCAGTAATTAACACTGTGACCTGTTTGTTGTTGATGGATTGAGATGCACACATTTGTCAGCAAAAGCAGTGTTTTTTTTTTTTTCACAGCACGTTCACAAACATTCACAAGAACACATCCAAGTTTTGGAATTCTACTTTTATAATCAGAAAACAATATTTCTATTTGTTCATGCTGCTTTAGTGTTTGATAAGCAGTTTGCACTGGTAATTTTTTTGAGAAATATACAATATCACGAACACGACACCATCAAATAAAAATGTTCAGTGTTTTAGGGATAGTAATTATTATCTTAAATGATACTCACTGACATCTCATAACATCTGTAAAAAAAATAAAATAAATAAATCTAATATCAGATGACATAAGCCTAATGTACTAATAAACAAACGACACGAAATGACAGCGATGTGGACTTATTTAGATTAATGAAGGCAATCAAATTCAAATTATAGCAGACTGCAAACTGGGAAAATATCAAGAGGAGGAACACAGAATTTTCTTGCAGTACAAATAACCTGATGAAACATCGTTATGGTGTTTAAACAGTGTGTTTAATAGAGAGCGTGAGGCAGCTGCGCAGTGTCAGTCATTCAGAACGAGAGCAAGGTGCTGTGAATTGTGCTTATGCAAAGGAGTTAGTGAGAGTGGAGCACTGAGACACGGGTCTACACTCATTTTTAATGACCATGCTCGCTGATACTGCTCTGAGAGCTCGTGTCAGCTGTCCTCGCGCTCTCTATAAAGAAACCATTCTGTTAAACGTAAAGCTCAGCACGAGGAGTTCATTGCCAGCAGCACCGGAAAGCAACAAATATGTTGTTGTTGTTGTTCTTTCGGCTGCTCCTGTTAAGGTTCGCTACAGCGGATCATCGGTCTGCATATTTGATTTGGCACATTTTTTATGCCGGATGCCCTCCCCGATTTTATCCGGGCTTGGGACCGGCACTGGGAGTGCTCTGTTGTGTGCAATCCCAGTGGCTGGGGTCGGTTCCCTGGGCGGGAATCGAACCCAGGCCATGGCGGTGACAGATACTAAGTAGATTACTCATTTTGTTATCAGTATTAGTAATGATGAGTACCGAAAAACTATCAAATGTACTCAGTCTAAAAAATATTATATTAATGTTTGTCTAGGTGTACGGTGTTGCACAATATGTTCCCACTCAGCCATGAACAGTTCTACTCGCTTCATTATTTAAGTTCCCATTAAGTTCCAGCTAGAACCTTTGACGCTTGACCAGTGTCTGATTGAAAACATCCAAACCGATAATGGAATTACTAAACCATTAATGAATCAATATAGCAACACTAGTGCGTGAACCTGATAGTGTATGAGAGAATATTTTCAGATTGTATTCAGACATAGATTGTATTTGATTGACAGCCCTGATGTCGTCTGATGACCCGGAGAGGGTGGAGCTGAGTCTTCAGGCAGCAGATGGGCTTCTGAGGAGGAACATCAGCACCACACGAGAGGTGAGAGGTCACCAAGAGGTCACCAAGAGGTCATACAGCGCATTCAGAAAGTATTCAGACCCCTTTGTTTTTTTCACATTTTGTTATGTTGCAGCCTTATGCTAAAATGCTTTACATTTTTTTTCACATCAGTCTACACTTCAGACTCCATAATGACGAAGCAAAAACCAGCTCAGGTGAATCCCATTTCTCTGGATCATCTTTGAGAAGTTTCTGAACTTTGATTGGAGTCCAGTTGTGGCAAATTCAGTTGATTGGACCTGACTTGGAAATGCACACACCTGTCTATATAAGGTCTAACAGCTGTAACCGCATATCAAAGCAAAAACCAAGCCATGAGGTCAGAGGAACTGCCTCAGAGCTCAGAGACAGGATTGTGTCGAGGCACAGATCTGGGGAAGGTTACAAAAAACTTTTCAAGGTTCCCGAGAGCACAATGGCCTCCATAATTCTTAAATGGAAGAAGTTTGGACAGCAGGTCTTCCTAGAGTGGAGTGTTGATTGATGTGAAAAAATGTTTTAAAGCATTTTAGCTGCAACACAACAAAATGTGAAGGGGTCTGAATACTTTCTGATCGCACTGTAAATACTCTGTCCTAAACACTGGAGTGGACAAACTGTTCATTTTTTAGCAGGTAAAAGCTGCAGTGTGTTTCCCATTACTGTGTATCAGTTGCCTGGAAACCTCACTGATGAGCTAGCATAATGTAATAAAGTATGATGAGCTAGCTAGCTAGTTAAATACATTAATACAGACACGTGTGTGTGTGTTTGTGTGTGTTTCAGGTGAGCGTACAGTTCAGTAAAGTGCTGTTACACCTGGAGGACAGGTACAACATCACAGGCTTCTACACACTCCGACAGAACGCCATGGTGGCCCTTGCCGTCACACACACACAGCCGGTAAGATAGCACACACCCTTCACACACACTTCAATGCGATTTTCACTTTCACTTTAGAACTCACATACAACTTGTATTTTAACTAACTAACTAACTAAATAAATAATAAATAAATTTTCTACTATATAACACCATATTAAAAAATTATAATAATTTAGCTCTTAACACACACACACACACACACACACTAGGGTTGGTACAGTATAATGATCCAGCTTTATCACAGTTCTATTAATATTAATATTTAAAATGATATTTTGGTAACTTTTTATATCATGTTAAAAATGTTTTGATGTTTTAATAATAAAATGATTAGTAATAAAAGTGAATAACGTTCCATCTGTCTTTCAGGTTGTGGATTATCTGACTGCTGAGTTTTACTCTCTGAACTACAGCCTGAGACAGAGACTCGACATCCTGGAGGTGAAAACGCTGATTCTCCAGCCGTAATCTCATCATTTACTATTATAATAGTATTATCCAAAATGATCCAGAATTCTCTTAAACGTTATTCATATTAAACATTGAAATCGGTAAAACGTGTTAAACACGAGAGTAAGTTACTGTGTTTCTGGTTTCCTTTCAGGTCCTTGCTGTCTCCGCCCAGGAGCTCTCTGAGCCAATCACAGAGAAGAGGGTGGAGTCACAGTCAGTTGCCACGGTGACACCCCTGGACAGGTGTGGTGAGCTGGAACACTGGCGTGAGGTTGTGGAAAAACGCATTCAGAGTAAGACGCGGCGCATCAGTAAGGTAACACACACACACACACACACACCCACACACACACAAAAGCAGGAAAACACTACAGAAGTACATAAACACACACACAAGCAGTATAAAACTACAGAAGTACATAAACACACACACACACACACTCACACACACACACACACACAAAAGCAGTAAAACACTACAGAAGTATATAAACACACGCACACTAACACAACCAGTAAGAAAAAAAACTACAGATGTACACACACAATCACTGATCAATATTTTTCATTATACACACATTTAAAAACATATAAACATATATAAAATAAAGGTGAAAATATTACATGATTTAATCTATAAAATACATCATAAACTTTCACAGCTGATACTGGTGTTAATTCTGTGTGTGTGTGTATGTGTGTGTGTGTGTGTGTGTGTATGTGTGTGTATCCGTCCTCAGGGTGTGTCACAGCCCCATAAAGCCACTCCGAACCGCTACGCTCCTGTGGCTGGCTACTTCTTCTTTCCCCTGTTGAGAAACTACGACAGGTGTGTGTGTGTGTGTCTGTGTCTGTATGTGTGTGTGTGTGTGTGTGTGTGTGCGTGCGTGTGTCTGTAGTAAGTGTGTGTTCCAGACTGTTTGTGGTTTTATAGTGACTATTTTTTGGTGACTGTGTCACAGAGACTGTGCCGTGGTGATTGTCATGGTAACTGAGAAAACTTAGTAAATTAGATTTAGATTTTCTGCTTTTGTTTGTTTGTTTGTTTGTTTGATTTAGGGCGCAGGTGACCTTTGACCTTTTGGGCAGTGACCACCTGGTGCTGGGAAGACTGGTACACACACTCGGACTGCTAATGCACCTGGCCATCAACGCTCCGGTACACACACACACACACACACACACACACACACACTTCTAATCTCAGCACTTTTCACAGAAATGTACTGTACACATACAGTGTGTATTGGCTTTTGTATGTTTTTTGGGTCCAATAAACAGGGTGTGTGCATGTGCTTGTGTGCTTGTGTGTGTGTGTGTGTGTGTGTGTGTGTGTATAATTGTAGGTGGCGACCCAGATGGGCAAAGCTCTTCTGGACTTTGTGTGGGCGGTACGTTTCCATGCTGACCAGTAAGTATGAGTGTAGTTAGGTTAAACACACACTTCTTGTCATTAACTTCAGTGAAAAAATTCTGGTTAAACCTTCTGCTTTTAATTTACGCTCACAGTGTAGAGGCGTGTTAGCTAAATTTAAACTACAGTGCCATCGGGTGGCTCCGCCCCTTTTACTACATACAGCAGTCTGCGATCTCTGAGCGGAAAAAAGTGCTTGTGTTCTACATCATTATTCGTCTGCTTAAAGGGATAGTTCACCCAAAAATGAAAATTCTGTCATCAATTACTCGCCTTCATGTGGTTCCGAACCCATAAGACTTTCGTTCATCTTCGGAACGCAAAGATATTTTTAATGAAACCTGGGAGATTTCTGTCCCTTCATGTAGTGAAAAAGTGGTTTGAGGTGGTTTAATCCTAATTTTATGAAGCGATATGAATGCTTTGCTTCCGGACCTGGAAGCGCTGCACTGTTTACAGCAGAGGAAGCAGGACGCTGTATGCAAGCTTCATTCATTACATTCCAAGTTGATTTTGCTTTAGGTCTTGGTTTATTTTTCAAAACAGTGCAGCGCTTCTGGTTCCGGTTGTATCGTGAGAACGTCCGCTCTCACATCAACACAATACGCATACTTCATGGTTCTCTCGTGAACAGATGTCGGAGATCTATGCAGAAGTGAAGATAGTTTGTGAATAAAGACTTAATTTAAGTTTTTTTGTGCACACAAAACATTCGTATTGCTTCATAAAATTTGGGATTAAACCACTGGAGTCACATGGATTATTGTTACGATGCTTTTATGAACTTTTTGGAGTTTGAAAGATTCGGTTACATGGACTGTCAATGGAGGGACAGAAATCTCCCAGGTTTCATTAAAAATATCTTCATTTGTGTTCCGACGATGAACGAAAGTCTTATGGGTTTGGAGCCACATGAGGGCGAGTAATTGATGACAAAATTTTAATTTTTTGGGTGAATTATCCCTTTAAATATCCCTATCTTTCTGAGTTTCCCAGTGTGAACATAACACACGCTCTAAAAGTACACAAAGTGTGCCATTTGAGATGAGACCTGATTGTTTCAGATCTTCAAACTAAATTTAATATCAGTCTGACAACCTGAGTAAACACGCCGTACTGATTTTTAAACGATCTTTTCATTCATTGAAGGAAAAAAGTTATTTAACAAATACTTTTTCACAGCACTGTAAGTCTGACAGCTACTCAGAGAGGGTCTGGGGCAGAGCATCTAGATATATATGTGTTTTAATTATCACATGACTGTCAGTAATTGGGGAGGAGGGAGGTGGTGAGTCTCAGCTTACACATAGACCTACAACAAAACAGCAACACATAAGAATGGTTTCTGATAGAAAGCTTCATTGAGATTCGAGAAATTGAAAGATAAGTACATGCTGAAACATGTTTATATTGAAATATTTGTCTATCTATCTGTTTCTCGCTTTATGTGACTCTTTATCTCTCTTGGTGTGTCTCTGTCTGTCTATCTGTCTGTCTGTCTCTCTCTCTCTCTCTCTCACTCACTCACTCACTCTCTCTTTCTCTTTCTCTCTCTCTGTAGGATGGTGAGGAGAGGTGTGTTGTTCTCAGTGTGTGCTGTGTTTTTGAGCATGCCCAGTGAAAATCTGCTGCTGGAACTCAGTGATGATCTAGTGGAGACCAGGTCATGGCTCGCAGGTAGTGTGTGTGTGTGTGTGTGTGTTTGTCTGTCATTTAGTCATATCTAATGATCATATTCATAATTGTTTTTTGATAAACATAATTGCGTTTTGATCTGCATACAAAAGTGAAGACCCACTAGATAAATCAAGCAAATAAATAATTAGAAATACAACAAATTATAAATGTAAAACTCCAATAGAAAACTTGAAAACAATACTCGAATATGAAGCTTGAATAGGAAACTCAAATAGGAAACGCAGAAATCAAACTCCAATCTGAAACTGAAATGGGGAAGTTGAATACAAAGCTTGGATAGGAAACTTGAATAGGACACTAATATGTGTAACGTAATATAACTCTAAAAAACTCAGACAGGAAACTCAAATAGGAAACTCGGACAGGAAACCCGGACTGGAAACTGAAATAGGAAACTCAGAAATTAAACTCTAATATGAAACTCAAATATGAAACTTTCTGAAATTCTAATATGAATCTCGAATAGGAAACTCAAAATTAAAACTTCAGTTAAATTTTGATATGAAACTCAAATAGGGAAGTTGAATACAAAGCTTGGATAGGAAACTTGAATAGGACACTCTGATATGTGTAATGTAATATAACTCGAAAACTCGGATCGGAAACTTGATTGCCAGGCTTAAAATCAAAACTCAAATATAAAACTCAGGTACAAAAGTCTTCACCTGAACCACTAAAATATGAATAAATTGTGTAATTGTTGTATTTCACTCTGCTGAGATTGCATGTATAACAAAAGTGTCGAATAACATTCTGTAATCAATCTGCATTTCAGAGGAAATCAAACTAAATAACATCACTAGATGTGTTTGCATCCAGCTGTTTCACAAATATTTCAGTGTAAACGCTTGTGTTTCCAACTTCTGCTGTTCTGAATTAGAGCGACAAGATGACATCATCAAAAGAGTACGAGCCAAACCACATCCAGTCATGGACTACTATTAGCATAGTGCTAAAGCGTAGAACAGGTAGTGTTAGCCGTGGCTATTGCTGCGCTAAAAGTGGAATGGGAACAGAACGCTTGATGTGAAGGTGGTGTAAACCAGGAATACGCTGTTGCTAGGCAACGCAGGGAATATGGATACTGAGTAAATGCTAGCTAGTGATTGGGGCTGTCTTTGTAACTAGACAGTGCAAATATACAAGAGACTGTGGAAATGAGGCAAAACCAAATGGAATATTTTTCAGATGTAAATGATTAAGATAAGACTAATTACAATCTCAGTGTTCCGAAATAGTGCGAAACAACGTACAGCCTCGTGCTAAAGCATCACACACTCGCGTCAAACACTCACATCGCATCATTCTCCTTAGCAAGCATTTGTAAAGGGGAACATTATTTTGTTTTCATTTTTGGCTAAATGGTTCTTACTTTAATGTTATTTCCTGTGTGTGTGTGTGTGTGTGTATAGATGTAGCAGAGACTGATCCTGATGCAGACTGCCGGAGTTTGGCTGTACAGAGTTTAGTGCTGCTGGAAAAAAACCTCAAAACTCACCTGCAAAACCCCATGCTGGAAACCTGAGTGTGTGTGTGTGTGTGTGTGTGTGAAAGAGAGAGAGAGAGAGAGAGAGAGAGAGAGAGAGAGAGAGAGAGAGAGTGTCTAGCCTTGAATGTGTTTAACATGAGGACTGCAGAAGAAACCAACACTCACCTAAATAAGCCTGGAGCTGTGAATGTGTGAGAGAGATAAACAGTGAAGTAAATTATTTTATATAAATATTATTAGTGTTGTGGGTTTTTTTGTGTGTTTATTTTCTATGAAGTGTCTGCTAGTTTGGAAGGAACCTGTACACAAGGCAAAAGCAGCATATTTGACTTGCAAATGTCCAACACACACACACACCTGTCATGGTGGTCTTGACACTGCAACTCATCAGATTGTCACTGAAAGCCAGCATTTTGTATGTTATACCACAGTGCTGCTGCATACTGGATGCTGATTGGTCAGAAGGTGTTAATTAGTTTTCTATAACAGCAGCTCTGACAGTAATCATATTAATGTGCTTTGTTCTAATATGTTATTGTTTGTGTAGTACCAGCTTAAATGGCTAGGTTATTTGTATGTAATCATCGATATGGTGAAGTTTTCTGTAAGGAGATGTTTATTTTAGCATTTTTGGAAGGAGTCTCTTGGTATCAGCACTTTGTAGCAGTCAGAGGTAAAGCTGTGACTTTACGTTTTCTGACATCTTCAGGACAGAGGAGTTTTTGCAGTTTCTCAGTAACATAAGCTGCGTTTTTTTTTTTTGTCTTATTAACTTCAAGAGAGAAAAGAAAGAGAGGCTGGTGAGGGAAAGACTGTTTATAGCTGCCATAACATAAGCGAGAACAGGAACTAACTTGTTTTGTGGATGTTCAATGTAACTAAAAAGGATTTAAAAAAAAAAAAAGTATCGTGTGTCATTTATTAATACATGAAACATTGCGATCGTTGGCAAATTGCTGTGGTATAAGAAAAATAAAACACTTTGGGACAAGCTGTTCTGGGAAAATAATCAACTCTGCTTCATCACACCTCCCTGTTACTGATTATTTTACTATAACAGCATGACACTGAGTGTTTTATCCCTTATGTATCTTTTTCTTCTGTATCCACTTTGATCGATAACTGCTCTTCCCTGTAGATTATCAAAACATAGCTGAATGTTCTGCTTAAAAAAATTAAATGAAACCTCATGTGAATCCTGATAATTTTTTTAAAGCTAAAAGGCTTTATTTGTCATTAGACTGGGTTTTTTCTCTCATCTTTATAACACTGGAAACACTTTTTGTTATGTAGTCTAGCATAAAGCCCACTTTAAGATTCCTTCCAGCTCTGTGCTCCCTAAAGAGCACTTCCTCCTGTGCCATAATTACCACCGCGGGGCATCGACTTTATTCAGACGCCGCTACTTTCTCTCTCCTCTTCTCCACATCTCAGTGATTGGACCCAGAGCTCCAGGAGACAGCTTTCTGACAGCTCCCTATCTGAGAACTTGTGCTTCAGCACCTTGAGCAGGTCAGCTGGGGATTATTTAAATAATCCTGCTTTTGTGTAATTGAAGCTCTCTAACTTTCAGAGAGGAGTACCATGGACCTAATTCTATACATGTCACATTTGCTCATCTTATTTTTCATCTCAAATCACATTACTGTATGCACATTCATAACAAAGCCATCGATTTTAATCTTCACTGAGATTAATCTCACACCAACATCTAGCAAGAAAATGTCTCTCATATGAAGTCAATGCCAGTCATAAATGATTATTTTTAATATTTATTAAAGCCAGTCCTATAATTCACAGCATGATAAATCTTTCACAGGAGAGATCAATGCGTAGATACAGTGCAGTGTGTATCTGTAAAGCCTGTAAAGACTGAAACTTGATCTAGTCTTTACAATGACTAGTTTTTTCACCACCATGTCCTGCAATCATTCTCTACTTTTACACACCGCTGCACTCGGCTGTGTTATTCAGCTTGATTACACCCTCCTCTAATGTCTCCTCTGTGATTCTGTGATTTATGTTATTCCTCTAGAGCGACTCATTACTAAATGCAGCGTGTTGTTAGATGTCACCGTCGGCTTGTAGCTGGGATCTGATTAGCACTAATAACGTTCCTGAACACAGTGTTCCCCTAAAGAGCACAAACACGGCTGAGAGAATGGAGTGAAAACGGAGCTGTTCACTCATACCCTGGCCTAGCAGAACAAAATTTACCATCTCTCATTAAGAACATGATTTAAAGAAAGCTGGTAGAGTCAGAATTATTGTTGCATTACATTAGTCTATGAAGCTGAAATTAAAACAGGGCGCTAAGGGTATAATGTAATGCCATTATCTGTATCTGTTTAGTGCTCCAAATATTCATATCTGTATTTAGATCTAACCCTTAAGTAGGCATGGCCTAACATTTATGAAAAATGAACCCTGACATTTTTGCCCCCAGAAACACTTTCTGAAGGTCTTCTAGGTGTTATAAAGTGTTTCCAGTGTTATAAAGATGAGAGAGTCTAATGAAGCTTTGTATATTAAAGTGTGAGTCCAGAGCGGGAATATTTAATAATTACATCACACATATACAACTGATCAGAGATCTTCGTCCTCTTAGAGTGCTGTGCCAGTGTGTGGTGATGTGTTTAAAACACACTACAGATTTAAAATGCTAATGTTCATCTAAACACATCAGCAGGGTTTTATTTCTGCTATTTAGGCAGCCATTTGCCTGAATGCCAGCCTGAGATTACTTTAAAATTGTGTTCAATATAAATGTTTAGAAGAATGTTTATAGCTGTTGTATTCGATATAAATGTTTAGGGAACAGAAAGATGATTAAACATTATGAGATCAGTAACGAGCTCTCAAATTGCAAAACAGGATCCTATTCATAAGCACAATATTGGACACTTTGTGCAGTCATAAAAATCCATTAAAGCAAATTTGTGCCCTGGGCAGTAGAGATATCAGATATTAAAATTGGATTACATTTGAAGCACATAGTATGTGAGGTTTCTTAGGTCTTTCTTAGGTGGCATTCATTCTTCAGTTCCTTGATTAAATAACTAAGCTTGCCA
>CM040454.1:31124908-31150632 GCA_022758105.1 Pangasianodon gigas | reverse complement strand
CTGGCTTTCCAACAGCTGGAGAAAGGAAACCTGATCTTCTATGAGGAAGACCTGAGAGAGTGTGGCATTGATGTCAGAGAAGTGTCAGTGTACTCAGGAGTGTGTACCCAAATCTTCAGAGAGGAGTTTGGGCTTCACCTGGGGAAGGTGTTCAGCTTTGTACATCTGAGTGTTCAGGAGTTTCTGGCTGCTTTATATGAATTTATCTCTTTCATCAACAAAAGGACTGCAAAACAACAAACATGGTCCGGTTTTTTCAAGTCAAACATGTCTGAATTCCTCAAAAGTGCGGTGGACAAGGCCTTACAGAGTGAGAATGGACACTTGGATCTTTTCCTTCGCTTCCTTCTGGGACTCTCAATGGAGTCCAATCAGACTCTCTTACGAGACCTACTGCCCGAGACAGGAAGCAGCTCTCATAGCAAACAGGAAACAGTCAAGTACATCAAGGAGAAGATCAGGGAGAATCCATCTCCAGAGAAATCCATCAATCTGTTCCACTGTCTGAATGAACTGAATGATCATTCTCTAGTGCAGGAAGTACAACATTACCTGAAAAGTGAAGATTACTCGTGTCTCAGTGGAGTCAGACTCTCTCCTGCTCAGTGGTCAGCTCTGGTGTTTGTGCTGCTGAACTCAGATGAGAATCTGGATGAGTTTGATTTGAATAAATATGACACATCAGAGGAATGTCTTCTGAGGCTGCTGCCAGTGGTCAAAGCATCCAGAAAAGCTGTGTGAGTAATTTTTATTCATAAATGTATTACTGCAGTTTTTATCATTTTAATATACCAGTGATTATGCTGCACTGATTAAAATAATGCTTGTCATTAATTACTCCAGTCAGGTGTTATTCAGTATGTAAGGAGAACAAGGGAGCTTATTGAAGAGAGCATCATTATATAAATAGCTAAATTTTTCTTTTTACCTAATTGTTTTTCTCTAATTACTTTTGTACAATTAAATACTTTAGCTAGTCACTTTTAATTTATTCAACACATATCAGCTTAACAAAACGTGAAATACGTGAGCATTTAAGAATACAGAATAATCAAAACAAGATCAATTTTGTAAATAAATGTAGACTTAAGATCAATTATAACACAGTAGAAAGAAGAGAAGAACAGTAAGATTTTCTATATCATTCAGTCCTCCATTTGTAATTGATTACACATCCTGGTGTACCAGTGACGTCTGCATCTTAAGGGGAGATTGCCAATCTCTAAACAGGAAATTGACTAGACTAACGTCTGAGACCTGTTTAAGAGCCCTGATTAAGTCTAACATCACTGACATTACAATGCTTTAACATACAAGACTAAGTGATACCAAACACCAACTTACACTGAAATCTTTGATCAATTCCATTCAAATCTGTTAAAGTTATTATTTCTTTAATAAAATAACCAAAGAAAAGACAACAGTAACAATGGGCCTCATTAATCAATCTTTTTATAAATGTGTGTATAAATGTTTGCATAAGACAAACCGAACTAAAAATTTCCACCGGATTTATAAAAGTTATTCAAAGTGTCTCAGCGACTGTTAGCCAGAAATCACACTGGGGAGTATATGGCACATTACAACTTGAGACATACCAAATCGGTCACTTATCAGTTGCTTTATGCTGGCTCTAATAAAGTGTAGTGTTCTTAAAAGGAGATGTGGCAAATGGAGCCAGCCTATACACTGAGCCATTGTCTGTCCTCCTTTTATATAGTAGCATTTCATCTTAACTGAATGACTGGTCTCATTGGTCTTAATGTATGGACTTTTGTTGGCTTGCATGCGTTAATTTCTTTTATAGTAAATATTTCTTTAGTTAATGCCATTCATATGAAATGACTGGGTTTTTATAAAATATTCATTAAATTTCTGTGTGTTACTGAAATAGCTACATAAGCTATTTGAACTTGACAGTGTAATCTATATATATAAAAGTGCAGGAGGTCATTACAAATGACTTGATTTGAAGTCTTCTTGTGCGTGAAATTTACACACACTCAGGAGTATGAGTAGGATACGCACTTTTTCAGAAATTAGAGGATTACATGAACACATGATACAGGAATAGGACCTGCCTGATCCATCCCGATGCCTTACTTCTGGTTGGAGTTCTCATCACTCGCTGCTGCTGAGGATGGCCTCCGACACAGACAGCCTTAAGATACATGAGATTACTGTGGATAGTACCACTTAGAAACTATGAAGATGGACAGCAAATGATATGAACAGTTATGCTACGATGGCTTAGGACTACAGTTGCTATGATAACTTTTTGCACTCAAGTCTCCATCAGTGAATAGTTGATAACAAAATAGACTTCATGTTAAAACTATAAAGAATTTCCATGGTTACACAATTGCAATATTTGACCATGTAGTACACAGTTATAGAAGGGAATTATTTATAATCGCACTATCCGGTGTCACCCAGATGAGGATGGGTTCCCTTTTGAGTGTGGTTCCTCTCAAGGTTTCCTCCTCATGTTGTCTCAGGGAGTTTTTCCTCACCACTGTCACCTCTGGCTTGCTCATTAGGGATAAATTCATAGATTTAAAATTTATATCCTGAGTTTTTGTATTTCTGTAAAGCTGCTTTGTGACAATGTCCATTGATAAAAGCGCTCTACAAATAAAATTGAATTGAAATTGAATACCAAATTTCTTGTGTAAATGCTCCTACGAACGATTTACAAATAAATCTGTTTTTATCCAGCTTGATAAATGAGGCCCTGTGTGTGTTATTATACCAATAACACTCTTGTTCAAATTTGACTTGAGGTCAGCTCTCCACTCCTGAGTTGTGTTGCTCTTTCACTTTCTCTCACCTTTATTTGACACTTTATGTTTAGGCCAGTTCTCAAAATATGATTCCAAAATCATTGAAACCTCCAAAATTTCCACACAACTAATATATCCTAGTCTGATTTGCTGGTATAATAAGCTCCACTCTTCTGGGAAGGCTTTCCACTAGATTTTGGAGCGTGGCTGTGGGGATTTGTGTTCATTCAGCTACAAGAGCATTAGTGTGATCAGGCACTGATGTTGGGTGAGGAGGTCTGGGGTGCAGTCGGTGTTCCAGTTCATCCCAAAGGTGTTCAGTGGGGTTGAGGTCAGGGCTCTGTGCAGGACACTCGAGTTCTTCCACTCCAACCTTCACACACCATGTTTTTAAATTATATTATCAGCAACAACTTGAGGGAAAAGTACAATCTCAGTTACAGTATATTTACATGAATTTTAGGCTTTCTTAGTATTTCGTAATATTTCAGTATGTCCCCCTTTTGCTTTAATGACAGCATGCACTCGAGCTGGCTTGGACTTGTGTAGTTTGTGTAAAATCTGATGATCCAACGATAAGTCAAATCCATTGGAGTGTCGTCTGAAAATGTCCACACTTCAGTGGAAGACTTAAGACTTAAGAAAATCAATTAAAGATTTTCATTATGGTGTCAGACTTTTGGACCCGTTAGCCGTTCTGTCAGCAGGGAAGAAATGATGATATAATCTGCAAAGTCAGCATAAGGTTAAACAAAGATGTCATGATCCATGAAGTCAGCTGGAGGCAGAAGGATGACCTCATCCACGAAGTCAGCAGTAAGTGTAACGATGATGTCCTTGACGGTCTTGCTGGAGTCAGCAGGTGGAGTGACCACGTCCTTGTCGGGGTCAGAAGGCAGAGTGATGATGTCCTCGGGCTAGGCTGAAGAGGTCTCGGTGTAGGCTTCAGGTCGGACACAGGTGGCTGGTGGTGGTGGTGTTTTTTCCAATTTCTCACTGTGTACAGTCATCCTCTCCTCATAGCCAGGCTGACTGTCAGCACAAGGCTCTCCTTCGTCAGACTTTGATCCTCTAGGTAACAAAACATAGTTCACACTGCATAAAGGAACTATACTCTATACTCTATAGCATCATAGGGATCTGGTGTAGTCAAGAAGACTGAGAGGGAAATTTCCACAATCAAATAATGACATGGCAATAATGAATTTTAAATCTGAAGTAGAGGTGAGAGGTGCCGTTTCATTGTTCTGTTTTGTGTGTGTGTGTGTGTGTGTGTGTGTTTTCTGGATGTCAGTGTTCTAATATTGCATCATTTCTCTCCCAGGCTGTGTAAGTGTAATCTCACAGAGAAAAGCTGTAGAGGTCTGTCCTCAGTTCTCAGCTCAAACTCCTCCAGTCTGAGAGAACTGGACCTGAGTAACAATTATAAACTGCAGGATTCAGGAGTAAAGCTGCTCGCTGCTGGACTGGAGAATCCACACTGTAAACTGGAGATACTGAGGTCAGATCAGCGCTTTCACATTTTGTTTATTTTATTGGTACTGTTATAGTATAAACCCAATTATACTCAAAGGTAAAGCAACAAATCTGGCATACTATGTAAAGGTTAAAAAAATAAATCTAGATATAAATGCTGCAGAAGTGTTCTCATGTAAATTACACCTGGTGTCATTATAAAAGATGTTTCCGGTGGTTGGGAAGATTTCACACAACAAGTAGCAGTCATGGTGTAGGCGAAGGACCTTGTTAAAGTTCTCAGGGACAGCATTATTAAACAACACTCGAATGTACCATGCTACCGAGTGATAGCAAAGTCCTTAAACATCCCTGTCAGTACAAAAGGTGGTGCATTAAACCACAACTCAACAGGGCTCTTTATGCTTTTCTTTTGCTTCCGAGTGCTTTTCAGTGCTATTGTGCTACACACACACACACACACACACACACCATTCAGCTCAGATCTTGCTGCTTCTCCTGACTCCACCCTCCGTTCACAAACCGGCACTTTACCACGCCCTCACCGC
Organism: Pangasianodon gigas; assembly: GCA_022758105.1. NCBI lineage: Eukaryota > Metazoa > Chordata > Actinopteri > Siluriformes > Pangasiidae > Pangasianodon > Pangasianodon gigas. Next base: position 31,145,825 of record CM040454.1, on the reverse strand, counting down.
CACATCATGCATTGCTCACAGGACTTCCTACAGCTGCAGCAAAGAAAGTACAATTTGTGCAAAATGCAGCATGAATCTTAACATGTCCTAGGCAACAAAATCATATTAGACTAGTTTTAGCGTCACTTCAATGGTTTCCTGTTTCCTTAGAACTGACTATAAAACATTAATACTACTTTTCCTTTTAAATCTCTTAATGAGACAGCACTTTCATACACCACTGATTGGCTGATAAACTATTCAAAACCATGTCTTAAGATCATCTAGTGCTAGCCTTCCCCATATTCCATAGGTGAAACTTAAAAAGAGACTTTACTGGCATGCTACATCCTTCCTGTTTGTCAATTTTATTATTTTATTTTTTGACCTTTTTATTATTATTATTTTTTTACCTTACTTTTATATGATATATTCATTATTGTATCTTTATTCTATTTTTCCAAACTTTTTTATTATATTGTTTATATATTACATTGTTTTTATTTTCTTTCTGTCACTGCTACTATTTATTTCATTATTGTTATTATTTGCCTATTTTACCATTTTAATTTGGATTACATTTTGTCGGGTGGCACAGCGAGTAGTGTTGCCACCTCGCAGCTCCAGGGTCCTGGATGACCAGGATGAAACACTTACTTCAGATGAATGAATGAATGATCACCTTTTGTTTTTTATGTCTGTTTTTTACTTTACACTGTAAAGCACTTTGAACGGCATTTTAAATATAAGAAAGGTGCTATATAAATAAAGTATTATTATTATTATTATTATTATTATTATTATTATTATTATTACAACACAAGAATTCTACAGTGCGTGTGTCCTTTTGTGTTTTGGATGTCAGTGTTCTGATATAATCATCATTTCTCTCCCAGGCTGCGTTGGTGTTATCTCAAAAATGAAAGCTGTGGAGCTCTGTCCTCAGTTCTCAGCTCAAACTCCTCCAGTCTGAGAGAACTGGACCTGAGTGAGAATAACCTGCAGGATTCAGGATTGAAGCTGCTTTCTGCTGGACTGGAGAATCCACACTGTAAACTGGAGATACTGAGGTCAGATCAGAGCTTTCACATTTTGTTTATTTTATTGGTACTGTTATAGTATAAACCCAATAATACTCAAAGGTAAAGCAACAAGTCTGGCATACTATGTAAAGGTTAAAAAAAAATAAATCTATATATAAATACTGCAGAAGTGTTCTCGTGTAAATTACACCTGGTGTCATTATAAAAGATGTTTCTGGTGGTTGGGAAGATTTCACAGAGATACTGAGGTCAGATCATCACTTTCACACTGTACATACAGATCTACAACACACACACACACACTAAACCTAAAACTCTAGGGCTCATACAAACACGACAGAAACACAGAAATCCAAAAGAAAATATTAGTAAGTATTAAGCAAAAGGATAAATTATATTACTTGTCTTGTGTTTGAGATGTCTGTGTTCATCATTTCTCTCCTAGGCTACATCTGTGCAATATCACACAGAAAAGCTGTGGAGTTCTGTCCTCAGTTCTCAGCTCAAACTCCTCCAGTCTGAGAGAACTGGACCTGAGTGAGAATAACCTGCAGGATTCAGGATTGAAGCTGCTCTCTGCTGGACTGGAGAATCCACACTGTACACTGGAGATACTGAGGTCAGATCAGCGCTTTCACACTCTACATTCAGATCTACAACACACATACATACACAAAACCTAAAAATCTAGGGCTCAAACAAACACAACAAAACCACAGACATCCAAAAGAAAATATTAATAAGTACTAAGCAAAAGGATAAATTATGTTGTTTGATATATCATCATTTCTCTCCTAGGCTGTGTGGGTGTAATCTGACAGAGAAAAGCTATAGAGCTCTGTCCTCAGTTCTCAGCTCAAACTCCTCCAGTCTGAGAGAACTGGACCTGAGTAACAATAAACTGCAGGATTCAGGAGTGAAGCTGCTCGCTGCTGGACTGGAGAATCCAGACTGTACACTGGAGATACGCATATAGGTCAGATAAGCATATCTCTTAGTTGAGATCAAATATCCCATTGATGATAAGAATAAAAGATAAAACTGACATTGTGGACACTGGCCATTTAATAACATTCCATTTCTTTGCCTTAAGAAGCTCTTGGGTTGCTTTCGCCATACGTTTGTCCATCTGTACTGTGAAGCGCCGTCCTATCAGTTTTGCAGCATTTAACTGAATCTGAGCAGAAAGTATAGCTCTATACACCTCAGAATTCATCTTGCTACTTCTGTCAGCAGTCACATCATTAATAAACACCAGTGAGCCCGTTCCATTGGCAGCCATACATGCCCATGCCATAACACTGCCTCCACATGTTTGACAGATGATATGGAATGCTTTGGATCATGAGCCCTTTCTTTCCTTCTCAATACTCTTCTCTTCCCATCATTCTGGTACAAGTTAATCTTGCATCAGAACTGGTCAGGTTTTTTAAGAGTTTTTTTTTTTTTAGCAAAGTCTAATCTGGCCTTTCTGTTCTTGAGTGTCACCAGTGGTTTGGATCTTGAGGTAAGGCATTTCTTGATTGTAGACCTTGTCAATGATACGCCAACCTCCTCGAGAGTGTTCTTAACTTGGCTAGATGTTGTGAAGGGGTTTTTCTTCAACAATTAAACAATTCTGCATTCATCCACTTTAGTTGTCTTCCGTGGTCTTCCAGGCCTTTTGCTGTTGCTGAGCTTGCCAGTGCATTCCTTCTTTTTAAGTACAAAATTGTTAATTTGGCCACTTTTAAAGTTTCTGCTATCTCTTTTTCAGCCTAATGATGGCCTCCTTCACTTGCATCAGTAACTCTTTGGACGGCATATTGAGAGTTCCCATGAACAGCAACTAAATGCAAATTCAAAAACTCCAGACCTTTAGCCATGAAACTGCTTATCAGTCAATTGTCCAATTACTTTTGAGCCTGTGAAAAAGGAGGGACTCTGTAAAAATGGCTATAATTCCTAAATAGTTAATGAAATATTTTTGTTAAACCCCTTGAATTAAAGATGAAAGTCTACACTTCAATCACTTTCCAAATCCATTGTGGTGGTGTACAGAGGCAAAATGATGAAAATTGTGTCACTTTCCAAATACTTATGGATCTGACTGTATTTACATGCCACTTTTATTTGATATTTCTTTTTGGATTCTGATGGTAGTGGTTAGGCAGAGCATTCACTTCAATCACCTCAAAAATCACCTCAATGTGTGACCACTTCAAAACAGCTTCCAGAGTACAATGGTGAGGAACCTTCAATTTCATCTCACACTGCAAGGCGACGGCTGGATTGCGAGGTTGTGTAGCAGTAAAGAAACCATTTATTAGTTCTGTCAACCGCAAAAAAAACATCTTGCCTTTGCCAAAGACCATAAGGATCGGAGTATGGAAGATTGGAGCCCTGTTCTGTGGGCAAATATTGTGCAAATATCCCCTCTGGACATCACTTTTGGCCACTACTTGTATGTGGAAGAGGGTGAATAGTGCTTTCCTCAAAGTATGTTACACTGCCCTGTGATGCAGCATGAGCAGCAGATTGCATTGGCTTCATGTGTCTTGGAGAAAACCCTTGGGGAAAAAAATACAGTGTACTTGAATCTGCCATAGGTGCCTATTAGAGCCAGGCATCAATGGAGTTCAATCAGCAGGGCGTTTACTGGCTTCCATGGAGATTTTCATACAGGCTCCGCTGTCCACCAAAAACAGTTTGCGTTAAATGAATGAACAGTGAAGTACTGCAGTGAGACATTCAATGATATTATTCTCTAAAATATTTAATTTCACCAGGAGTGATTAATAATTTAGACACTTTGGTAAACATTTCATTGCCACATTTTAATGAAATTTTGTAGTCTTAAAGCAATCATCTGGTGTGTGTGTCTGTCTAGGATATTGAGCTAGTTCTAAGCTTGTGTGTGTATTATTTCCACTTTCTATTTCTTTTGTGTATGGAAGTGTTTTACTGATAATGTAATTTAAAAATTTCTGTATATTTTATAGTTTAATGTGTGTATTTGGGGCTCTGTACTTTAAATACTGTTCAACATTGAAACAACTTTAGAATTCTACAGTCACACTCACATATGGTGTTTATACTGATTTTACCCCCCCTTTCTTCCACAGGTTCGAGCCGTTTTTATTCTGATCCGTTCTGAATTTCACACATAGAGGATAATGAGGATAAACCCTTACAGTACAAAGTGTTTTGAAGAACAGCTGTGAGAGCTAAGGATGGTGTGAACTTAGCCAATACACTATGGAGGCCCCCCTGATAGGCCAACTCCACATTTTGCCTTTGTCATTGAACACAAGGGTTGGAGTGTGATAGATTGGCGGCGTGTTCTGTGGTCCGACAAGTCAAAATTCAACATGCTTGCCTCGGATGGTGTCAGGTATGTTCGTAGGAGACGAGGGGTGCGTTTTGATACGTTTTGATACGTTTTGATTTTGTCAATCTTTTGCACTACTGTCATATGATTCACTTTTTTACAGAACTGTGTGCTAGCACTGCACTGTACCACACCATGCCCATTGCTTTGTTTTGATAGTTTTGTACTGTCTTCTGTCTCCACATGTTTGCATTGTGCACTTTATGTAAATATATGTAATGTCTCCTGTAGTTCTGTGTTTGTTTTATGTAGCACCATGGTCCTGAAGGAACGTTGTTTCGTTTCACTGTGTACTAACTAGCTGTATATGGTTGAAATGACAATAAAGCCACTTGACTTGACTTGACTTGATACCAAATGCATGCCTGGCACCGTCAAGCACAGCAGGGGAAACATATGGTATGGGGATGTATGTCTGAGGCAGGTGTTGAAAGAATCCACAATGTTGCTGGCATTTTGAAAATGGAACAAAACTTGGATATCTTGCAGAACACTATGTTGTCGAGTATGGAGGATCTGTTTGGAGATCGAACGTGTATTTTCCAACACGATAATGATCCCAAACACACTCCACGGAGCGAAGGTGTTCCTTGCTGCCCAGCATTTTGAAGACCTTGAGTGGCGTTCCAATGAAGCTCAGCTTTGGGAATAATTTAAGGAGGCTTGGCAGGAAATTACGCACGACACATGCACAAAGCTTATTGAGTCAGTGCCCATGTCAGAGGCCCATGGGCCAATACACCATGGAGGCTCCCCTGCCAGGCCCACCCCCTTCCATGCCAAAGGTTTTTATGGTTATAAAGTTATTAAAAACTTGCCAGATCTTACAAGACTGTGAGAATAAGAAAACTGAGCCTTAATTACATCAGCACACAAATTCTATTCTTCATTTTTTGTTGCGTTTTACAAAACACTATTCAGTACAAACTCATGCTAGAATGAACAGCAAAACATCTTAACTCTCCAGCCCTCATAAACTTTTTTTTAAAATAATGATTAATCATATTAATCTTTAATTTAATTGTAGACAGTGACAAAATGCTGGGTAACAGAAGACAATACAAACAGTTGTACAAGATTATAAATCCGTGTGTGGAAAGTGTTAGCCCTACATCGCCTACATTATTAGGGTAAACCTTGATAACCTTTAAATGGGTAATATTGTTCTCCCAAAATTTTACATACAGTATATAATCTATTGTAGTCTGTGTTAGTCAAAACATTTGTCAGTCAGTATCCTCAAAACAAACCTGTAGCTTTTCCATGCTGCTTTCATTCCAAATTTTAATCTTCTAAAATTACTGGCTTCTCTTGCTTTAACTTGGTCTTATATTTTGGGAGCAGGTGTACAACATTGTGGACCTATTTCCAAAAGGATTATACACTGTTTTATAGTCATCAGTCATCATTTTCCAAAGCGTTGTACAAGAATTAATGACTGGCAGGTTGGACAGCTGGACTATGGCATTAAGATCATCAATTCAAGTATAGTGAGCTTTAGGCCTACATTATGCCATTCATGTAGCAAAATCATCCCCAAAACATGCCATATTACAAAACATGTTTGATGTTAACCAGTTTGTTAACAAACCGATCAGTACTATGCATTGCAAAGCTAAAGACTTAAAATATATGTGTCTACATGGGCTTCTGTTCATAGTGGTCTACAGTGTATGAGTCAAGAGTAGAGAAGAAAACATTTGAACTGACTGTTTGCTCATTCATTTGTTTGAGTTCTGAGTCGTTGTTATTCTGACTGACTTCTGTGTATGACCTTTCCTTGTCTACCTTGTTTTCTCTGTCATGGAAAGCCGCTCTGTTCTTGTTTGCCCTGATTCTCTGTTTGCCTGTGACATTCGATTAAGAGTTTAGATTTGTGATTTGGACTGAGTTTATCTGTTCCTACTCTGTGTATGACCCGGAACTGTTCTCCGTTTATGGTTTTTGGATTTTGGACATTTTTGGTAATAAACCTCTTGCTAATGGATGAGTCTCCACTGTTCCAGTTGATATTGCTAGTACATCAGGCAATGCTGCTATCTCTCTCTATCTGCTGTCTTTCTCAGTATGCTTAAGGCTATACTTACCTGATACAGATCACCACCTTCTTATAACCTGGGAACGTGTAGCTGCATATCTCATGCTGCCTGGAGGAGCCCCATGTTTGTTAAAATAAGAGATTAAGTAAAGCAGATTCAGTGGGCTTGCAAGCACAATCTGGGTGATTCAAATTGTTAAGATTGAAACTCCAGTTCAGGTTCCACTTCCTGCGTCCACTTCCTGCATGGACAGAACAATCTGGGAGAGGTAGAGCTGGAGGGCAGCTTCTGAAAAATCCAAAAATTAGTAAAAATTAATTTCTTTAGCAAAGCAATCATTACTGTTATAGCAAGATTTCCACTACCCTTATGAGGTAAGGTACAAAATATCCACAATAAAAACAATCTTATAACACATTTTTTATCTCAAAGTACAATCAAGGAATGAATAAGAGGCCAAGCATCAAAAATGATTACAAGTAAAACTGGCTGGTGGCTGGTGATAAAGGTGAGATTTTCTATTTGCAATGTATCCTTGGATTTGCCCCTGTCCCACATGGAATTACCCATGACCAATGTCTCCATGTCTGCATAAATCGTCTCCATGTGGATGATTTATGCAGCAGAAAGACATTTCTTCATTCAGTTTATTCCAACAGAGGCTCATTTTATGTTTCTTGCTGTTGTGCCTCAGTCTCTGTAGACTAGAAAACTTTATGGCTGTAATAAAACTGACAATGTGTTTTCTTCATATCCTAGAAAAATGCAGTCTGATCCACAAACTACCATAATCTGAAAGTTCATCACACCTCTGGGTTTGAAAGTTTGCAACTTATTTATGACTTTTATGGTAAAACACACAGAAAAGAACAGAACTCACAGGAAACAGAATATCGGTTTAATGAGCAGTGTTCATAACAGCAGCCATAAAACCCCAGAAAATAAAATTATATTTATACTGGGATAGTCAGATTTTATAAATGGAAAGACAGAACAATCCTGTCTGAGTGGACTTTGGAGGCCAGTGTTATGGCAAATTAATTCACAAAATGTAATTAGTGATCATTGTTTATCAATGTTAATGCCCTTTTTTAAGTGAATGAAATATATATTTAAAAAAAAATCAATTCAGTGAATCCAGAGCAGGAAAGTAGAATTATAGTTCCTAGTGCGATATAGACTGTATTCTACATGTGAATTGAAATACAGTAATCTCCTATTTCATCTCTAGTGACCTGCCTGCAGAGAACTCCTATAGCGAGCCTCAGCTGTTTCAAGTCTTGACTGCTAAGGCTCCAGATCCACTGCAGCCCTGACCACTTAGTAAAGATGAATAAATGAAATGTATTTTATTTGCCATACGTTGGGGTGCAACACTGATCCTAAACCATCGAGAGTAAGTTTCAAACTAGTGCAGTGTGGAATTTATTTTTTTTTGGTAAATTTTTGGATCCTTATGGATTTTTTGGGTTGTCCTTCCTGAGGAACACTTAAAGCTTCTATGTGTAATGTAGGACTCAGTGACATAGTGTAAAGATCCATATGCATGAAGTTTATTTGGAAGTTAAAACAGGCAGGGTAGTAACCAGAATAATCACCCCCAACATGAACAAATCCAAAACACAGTCCACAATCAGCGTTGAGAAACCAGGCAGGGTCAAAACACCAAAATAGCAGAATCAGCCTCCAGACAGAAGAGCAAGGCAAAATCAAATCGAGGCAAGGTCAAACACAAAGAACCTAGCCACAAAAACACCTCTCAGAAATCACAAGATTAGCAGGCAGACTGTAAGGCTTCAAGTGAACCTGCCGGTTCATGTGGTTTTTATAGCAGCTCAACAGGAAATAGGGAGTACCACCGAAGAAGTGGGTTAAGTTAAATATTCAGCGGAGGATGCCCTCTGGTGGTCTGGAGTGGAAAACTGGGATAGATCTCACACACAGTAAATATGAGAGGGTTCCAAGTAGGACCATTTATTGACAGCTAAGAACCTGTAATTATACAATGAACCCTTAAAGAACCTTTGAATAACCATTTAGTAGTAGGTGAAGTGATGGTAGATCAAATCTTTTTGACAGACACTCGAAATGTGATCAGGTTAATAAATAAAGCTTAATATAAAAATATGTTGTATTTATTATAAATAGTGAGTTCAACTAACTTGAAAATACTATTTTTTTAAATCTGGACCTTTTTTTGTACCAAATCCTATTTTAATGCACAATCTTGCATCTGGAAAACTACAGTTTTGATTTTGGTAAGCTAAAATATTTAGGTATGACAACACAAAAAGAGAAAATCTTTCTCTTTCTATCTGTTTCTATTCTCTCTCTTTTTTCTCTGTCTGTCTGTCTGTCTGTTTCTCTCTCTGTGTGTGTCTCTCTCTCTTTTTTTTCTCTCTTTCTTGGCCTATCTCTCTCGCATGGTGGAATAATGAATATACAGTAGATAAATATTTCTTATCAGGAACACATTGTCAGTGATGCACAGTCGCTGTGTTTACCTTTAGAACAGACTGTAATTGTGTTTGGGTTCAATGTCAGGAGTTTTTTTAAAAGCCTTTGGGTTTTGGACTCTGTCAAATTGAGTGAACACTGCTGCTTGTAAAAACCAGTACAAAAATTCTGCACAGATCTTGGTTGTGTACTGAGCATCATTAGGGAATTTGGAGGAGGGTTGTTTAGGCACAAGGTCGCTACTGGGTTATAATGTTTTCCAAGTTGCATAACAAGCTGGGCTTAATAATTGGAGTCAATTCTGCTGTTGTTTGAGAAACAGAACAGATCTAGCCTGTGTGAAGCACAGAAGTGTGAAAGTTCGTGTATAGTGAAGGAATTAATAAGCATTACAGCCACGCCTATCTGTCTGATAGAAATTCAGATGATTATGAGGAAAGACCTCCTGAATTCTGTTAAACTTTTACCAATTAGCAGAGTATGAAGACAGATAGAGAGACAGAGGAAGAGAGGGACAGAGAGAGAGATAGTGTTCAGCATTTCTGTAGATGATTAATGATGATTTTCCTCAGTGATGCTCATTAAGTCTGCGCTATCATAAACCTCCTTCATTTACTCATAGCACTGAGTGTAATTGTGTTTCATAGCCTGACCTGTGTGCTCTGAATGTTGACACAGTAGCTGATGATGATGAGAGAGAGAAAGAGAGAGAGAGAGAGAGAGAGACAGACAGACAGACAGGCAGACAGGCAGATGGGGGAATCAGTGAGTGACGTTATGGAAATGTGCTGTTTGTGAATAAGGGACTGTTATTGAGTGAAATCTGCATGACTGTCACTCAGAGATGGAACAGCTGGTGGTGGAGAGGAAATAATTTAAATATAGGATGTGCCTCCAAGCTAAAAGTTTATGACCCCACAGTGAGGAAAGTGTGTGCACCCTGCAGTCATGTAGAATTGATGACTGAGTCAACACACGCAGAGGAGAGCATTAAACCATTGTCTCACAACCATAACCATTAAACACCCATGGATACAACACCGCAAATGCAAAAGTATTATATTCTGTTTTTTCATTCTGTTTATATTTTGGTACACTTTGACCACTGATTATAAATGCCATTTTCCTGTAGAATTTTTTCTGTCATTTCCCAAATTTAACATCAATGATTGATAATATAAAATGCTGATCATTTTAAAGTGATGAGAGTTATTTTATGAGTGCAGAGAAATTTTCTGTCAGTAAATTTTTAATCAGGATTTAAAGATTCCTGCACACTCTTGATTAGGGCTCTGTTACTCTAATGTTTTCAGTGTTGCAGCTGAAGTTTCATGTTACAGGTATAACACCACTCTGAAGTTGTTTGGTCTAGAAATAGCTGCGAGTTTGATAGAGGGCAATGGTAATTTATTCACATGGCAAAAAAAGGTCCATTAGAATGTCTCCCACATTTGCTCAGGAATAAGAGTGGAACCAACTCAGCTCTAAAACACATACTCATGTCATTGTCTGGATCCTAAATGTAGAAACCTTTAAGACAACCAAAGCAATCTTTAGTATGCAAAATGAAAAGGTATTTAATATGCAACGGTGTGTGAGAATAATGAAGTAATATTTACTTAGTGAATAGAGAAATTCATGGCTTATACAGTGTTTAGGTTTGTACAGTATAGTAGTATGCTAATCTAATGGAGACTGAAGGATGTGTGCAAGTGCAAATGAGAGGAAATCCAATGGGTCAGAAAACGTTTTGCCTCACATGCCCTCTATCTGATTCATGCTGGAGCTTGTGCTATATTTCAGTCCTGTTCCAGAGAGGGGGAAACTCCTAAGTGAAGAAAGGGAAGGCTTAATGCTTCCTGTAGGGCCACCAGATCTGAGGGGAGAAATCAGACAATAACAATCCTAAAGACCACCATGAAAGGTACAAAAAGCCTAATTGTATGCTGCCAGGATTAAGACCAGGCATGAGAGTGGTGTCTTCAGAGCTCACCACCTGAAACATGAAGAGTGGGTGTCCTGTGCATTGCCAGTTGGACAGCAGGCATATGATAGACAGTTAGTGTTTGGGAGGAACAGCCTCCAGGATTTGAACCTGAGCAGCGAAATGTGATTAGACATCTGTGCATGCCTTGGTCTGGTCTGTGATGGTGAAGCAGAAGCTCAGTTTAGATGAAGCTGTCTGTTTGCTGGTCAATCTATATCCCTATCTTCTATGGACATGAGCTGTGGGTAGTGACTGAAAGAATAAGGTCGCAAGTACAGGATGCAGAAATGAGGTTTCTTCGCAGGGTTGCTGGGCTTATTCTTCATGATAAGGTGACAAGTTCGACAATCCAGGAGAGCCTTGGAGTAGAGCAGCTGCTCACCCAGTTAACCAGTTGTGGTTTGGGCACTTTATAATGATGTGTCTTGGTCACCTCCTGCTAGAACTGTATCAGGCATGTCCCTTTTTTTTTGTAGTCCTTGGGGTAGACCCAGGACCTGCAGGAGAGGTGATATTTTACAGTTGGCTTGGGAATGTCTGGAAATGCCCTAGGAGGAGATGAATTGAGGATGATCTGTGGAGAAGTCTGGGTTGAACTTCTCAGCCTGTTGCCTCCATGACCACCATCAAGAAAGGTGGAGGGAAAATGAATAAATGAATGTCTTCTGTATAAAAATCCTGCATGTGGCTAAAATAGAGTTAACTGTGTCAGAGCAACATGTCCTAGAGTAACAGATTGTGGCATCTCTACCAGATCTGATCTATCAGACAAAAGCTCACTCACAGTCTTTGATCTCAGAATAGCAGCCAGGGTTAGAGGAGCAGTGAGGTGTGTGGTGTGTGTTTATAAAGATCACTGTCTCAAGTCCAAAATGTCTTCTCTTGTTTGAAGCTTTTGACAATAGGGGCTTTGGGAGAAGCTTTAGCCAGGTTTTTGCTGGAGGATGTGTGTGTTAATGGGGAACAGAGCAGACACTCTGGATGTGATAGCAGATTGACGTCACAAAGTCTTTCTCTTTTTTGGTTATTGGGCTTATAAATTAATGTCTGGAACAATTAATGGTACATTTGTGAAAGAGCAACACCTGCTATGTGAACTAAAAGTCATAGTGTACAAACTTTTGCTTGTATAAACCATAAACTCGTCATATAACACGTTATGCAATCTAAACTGAGTTTTGCTCTCTAATTATTAAATGCATTACCTCCTAAAGGTGCCAGTCCAGGATATGAAGTATGATTATCTTGGGATTTAATTTCCTCTAAAAAGATAATCAGTGGAGTGAAAGACCCGACAGATTTCTTGGCCTCACAAACTCTGTTTTGTTCAGCTGTATAAGAGACTGTGTTTATGTCAGAGTTTTGCTCCAACTCTAATCTAACCCACCTGATGGAATCAAAATGTTCAGCTAATCAAAAATGTAGCTGAATATCTGAGCCAGGTGTTATAAATTATGACTGGACCTGCATTCAGGGAGGGCAAATCTTCAGGAGGTGCGTTTATCAAATTTATCAAGATGAAAAATTCGATCTTGCTGTCTGTCCTTTCTGCTGGCTTTCATTCAGGAAATGAATCTGAAATGTTATAAACATGAACCTGTGAGCAGAGCTGGTCATCTGACATGCACAATTAATTACACACTTTCAAAGAAGCTTTCTAGGGAACGATTTTTATTTAAAATATACTTCTATTAGTGTCTGTCTGCCACATGATGATTTATTGTAGTGCCAGGAATATTTTTCCTCATATCAATCTCCAAATCAAATAATACCTCAGGACATTCAGCACCACAGTATCTTCATCTAAACGCAGAATAACCCAGTGACATTTAATTTAATACCTGAGTGACAGTGAAACACTTTGATTGATAGATACCACGTCATTTATTAAAGGATTGACAGTGTGCTTGCAGGGGAAAGACATATTTCAGCTCTGATATTTTCCACCACAAGGTCAAGGTGTCACTTTTTTAAACATTAGAGCTCTGTGTGACTCTGCTCTGGAAGCTTAAAGTTCACCGCTAACTTGCTCCAAAGTGAGCCATGTCTCACCCTCTGCTCCCAAACTGAACTTGATTTCTTTACTACATTACCCTCTTATTGCTAGTGTCTTAACTCCAGATTAAAGCAGAATGCTCACTGTCTCTGGCTGATTACTTTAGTCTCGAGTAGATGGATCTGCTGGTGATTTTATCTGACCTCGATGAGAAGACAGAAGCTATGGTTTAGCCTGGACTGAGTGCAGTGATGTATGGCTATTATGGATAATGAAGTTTGATATGATCCTCATTAGCTCTTATATTGTCTATTACATAACTGTGCTAGTTTTCATTTGCAAATTGGTTTGCGCTGAAGATCTCTCAGTAATGGCTCTCTTTAAAGCAAAGCTAATGTAGTGGTCAGAGCCCTTCTCATGAATCCAAATGAAACTAAATGAATGATTGCCTACACAACAGAATCTTAGATGAGTTCCAGTTCAAACAGAAGGGTTATGTGATGAATATAAAGCTTTAGAGGAACTGTACTGCCAAACCTGTTGATGAAACTCTCCCTCCCAGCTCGTTACCTTCATTTTAATACCTTCTGCTGGTGACTGTGATTGATTCAGTATTTGTTCTCAGCATGGTGGAAAAGAAAAGGCCTTGATGCCTTTTTCTCTGCCATCTGAGAACCTGTGCTCAAATGGTTTGCCAGCAGTGAGGAAGAATGCAGAAAGTGAAATAAAATATGTACATTTGTCACATAAACAAGTATAGTGCAGTGAAATTCTGTTCTTCATCTATCCCAGAATATTACAGACCTGGCATAGAGAGATTGAGTGTTACTGGTAGACAGAGATGGAGTGAGAAAGTATTTCTCATAGAATTATAGAGGGAGAGATAGAGCGATACAGGTAGATAGATGGAAAGAGTGTTATTCGTAGAAAAACAGAAGGAGTGAGTGTGTGATACAGGTAAACAGATAGAAGGAAATATGGAGAGAGAAACAAAAGCAAATATGTAAAGAAAAAAACAGAAAAACAGATGAAGATAAAAACAAAGATAAATAAAAAGAGTGTTAATGGTAGAAAGATAGATGGAGTGAAAGAGTGTTAATTGTGGAATGACACATGAAGGGAGTGATTCAGACAAAGATAGATGGAGTGAGTGAAAGAGAGAGATACAGACAGATAGATAGATAGCTAGATAGATAGATAGATAGATAGATAGATAGATAGGGTGTTACTTGTAAATAGATAGATGGCAAGAATGGTAGAAAGATAAATGGAGAGACAGACTGATACATGTAGATAGAGAGAGTTTTAGCATTTGAAAGACAGAAAAGAGTGAGAGTGATACAGGCAGACTGAAATATGAAGAAATATGAAGAGAGTGTATGAGAGAGAGAGAGAGAGAGTTTGTTACTGGTAGATTGATAGAGAAATGGAGCAGTTTAGGGTTTAGAGACTGGCTAAAGGGTTCGATGGTGTCAGCTTGGTGCTGTCGGGGCTCGACCTTCTGATCAGAGCCATAACCGCTGGGTTAGGCTTACAGTCAGTCAAGGGAACGTCACAAAATCAATATTTTATTATAGTCTGTATTATGAAAGGGCGGCACAGTGGTGCAGCAGGTAGCGTTGCCACCTCACAGCTTCTTCGAGTTCCCCGCTTTCCTCCCACCTCCAAAAAACCTCAGTAGGTGGCGTTCCAACTAGTGTGTATTCCTGCCTCATGTCCAGTGTTCCCGGGATAGGCTCCGGATCCACTGCAACTCCGGCCAGGATAAAGCGGATACTGAAAGTGAGTTAGTGACTGAGTGTATTATGACAGTTATTATAGGTCTAATACAAAGCCACTCTCTGTAACTGTTTAGTGCACAAAATATTAATATATAGAGTATATCTGTATTTGTGTATTCGGATATAAATCGGAAGTGGCCATGGTCTAGACTGATTTTTTTTTTTTATGTGAACCCTAGCCCTCAGAAAGACTGGGAATAAGAAGTAATTTTTTTCATTCACAAATTATGACAACAAATAGCAACTTGAAGAACATAACACTATTCATATTTTAAACTTGTACATTTTCTCGGCTTCTTCACTCGAGTTTATAATCGTCTCATCCAAACCTTTGTTCTTACAGAGAACCCGCCAAGCTTTCACTCTGGTGCAGAAAACTTAGCTACAGCTTTCCCGGTTTTTCCCTGTGTGTGTGTGTGTGTGTGTGTGTGTGTGTGTGTGTGTATGTGAGTAAGTGGCCTCTGATGTTTTACATCCCGTTTTCTCCTCATCCTCCTCTCTCCTTCAGTATTTGACAGAGCGAGGCAGTTGTTCTATCTCATAGATTCAACTTGAAATGTAGTTTATTTTATCTCTGAAACTTAAGCAGATAGTAGGAGCCAGTTTCCTGTCTGCTTTCATTTCTGTCTCAGTTGTAAGGAGAAGATGTCTAGAAGAGTAAGTCAATGTGAGTGGACTTGTACAGCATGTTAGATGTTGGACAACTTGGACAGCTGAAAATGTTACAGACTATATATAGTAAAGAATAAAAGAATACTTAAGATTTTTGGCAACTAACCAAGAGACTAAAGCTGCTGCAACAAGTGTCTATCAAGTGAAGAGAGTCAGTTTGGTCTGAACAGGAGGTGCTTCCTGTGTGTGTGTGTGTGTGTGTGTGTGTGTTGGAAGGGAATGGAGAGTCTGCTACGTCTTTACTGCGTCTCCCTCGACTTTTACAGGCACAGTGCCCTGTTCGACCAATGAAAACACAAGTAAACACAAGTAAACATATGACCACAAGGAGCTCTACAACTGGTTATAACATGTGAAATAGATCAAATACTCATGATGTAATAGGTTATGCCTTTGCCTTTATGTCTCCTTCAGCTTCTTTCTCTCCCTCTCCTTGCATGTGTTTAACACCACATTCTTTTTAATAAACTCAGACTTACAACTTGACGCTTAAGAAAAGACCAGTCTGTTTAATTTTAGTTTGAAGTGACACAATTTTCTCACCTGACTGGCCTTCAGCAGAGCTGCTGTCTCTCTTAAGGAAATTTCATGTCTTTATCTACAGGTTGAGGAATTGATGGATATAAAATTTAGTTACAAGTAGCTATGAAGATTGATGCGATTGTTTTGAAATATTTAACGACAGTTACAGTGAGAGTCCAAAAGTCTTAGATTACACTGAAAATCTGGGATTTTTTTTTCATTTAAAACTAGAAATAAACAGGTTTTAAATTTCTTACAAATGTAAAACAAAGAAATGAATGTTAAATATTCAATATTGAAGATTTGGCACTATTTCACTATCTAAATTAAATAAATATGTGATACTGACCATGTTAATTCTTTTGTACAAAAGGTCATATTTCGCTGTGTCTTATCTCTTATCTCGTCCAATCTGAACTTCTTGTAAATATTTTTAAGGTTCCACTTCACTCAAGTTGTTATGCTGATAATATAACTTATTATAAAAATTGTATTAAATCAGGAAAGAATGCAAAATAGAAGCATTCCCACTAGTGCTGTCAGACATTTGGATGCCACTGTATATGAAAGCAAACTATATAAAGGACTGCCGATAACGTTTCAATCTCTTTCACTCATTCATGCTCGCACTGTGGAGTTTCTTAAAATTTCAGTTTGCACTAATACAGTTGGTTTATCATCTAGCTAACATTAGCATTATTTAGTCTATTGCCTTTTCTTTATCTCATGTATAGCTACAGTATATTTACCATAATTTGCCACAAATTTATAGTGTCGCTACGTATCTTCACTCTGTAACTATTAACATTTCATTTTGAATAAGGCCTATTGCTTATCTGAGAAAGATTTTTTACAACATCCTGTTGCAACTGAAGTTACAGTACAGCAGAGCAAGTAGTACAGCCAAGGCAACACTCATTTAAAATAGCAGGAGCCTAGCAATGGTACTAATTGTTAATGCATGAAAAAACTATTAATGCACCTTTCTTTGGATGCTAATAGGGGACTTGAAACCTCTAAAACTGTCCTAGATCCACCCTAGCTTATGAAAGCATACTTAAGCAGGAGGTCTTTATAGTAGCTGGAGTGATATGATGCAGTGTGTCAATCATCTTCTTCAGACATAAGAGACTCGGTTATTTGAAACTCCGGGGCTCTGCGCTGTTCTTCTATGTGGCCCGGCACACCTGCAGGTCCTTGTATAAAGCGTGTGGTGAAGGTTATAATGGGCTCTACAGGTGTGTTTGGCTCGAGTGACAGCTTTATATTTATGAAGAGTCTGAAAGTAGAGCAGAAAGAAAATGTGGATTTTGATGCCTTCCTTACAGACTGCAATAAAAGTGACTGTGTTCCTACATGAATAAAACTCAGCTTAATAAAAATGCAAAGTAGCAAATAAATATGCTAAATACATGTGGATTAATTTTCTATAACAGCAGGTCTGACAGTAGTGCAGGCTTATATTAATGTGCTCATTCTAGTATGTTATCGTTTCTATAGTAACAGCTCATTCACATGGTGGATGATCCACATTAACAGAATAAAAATTGTGTAATCGTTGCTGTGGTTAAGTTTTCATAAAGCACGGAGATATTTATTTAACATTTATGGAAGGAGTCTCCAGCATCAGTGCTTTGTAACAGTCAGAGGTAAAGCTGTAACTTTACATTTTCCAACATTTCAGGACAGAGAAGTTTTTACATTTTTTTTTTTTCTGAGTAACGTGACAAACTGTGTTTAAGAGGCTGGTGAGGGAAAGACTGTTTATAGCTGCTATAACATAAGTGAGAAGAGGAACAAACTTGTTTCATGGACATTCCATAACATTAAATGTAACAATAAATGGTACAAAAGTATGGCATGTCATTTTTTAATAAATAAATAAATGTTAGCTTTGGGAAATTGTTGTGGTATGAGAGGATTAAAACACTCTGGGACATGCTGTTACAGGAAAATAATCAACTTCAGGGTGGTAACTGTAACTCAGTTACATTACACCACCATCATCTTCTTATATAACACATGTATACATGTACATGTCATGAGTGTGTAACTTGTACATGTTTCTATCACTGGTGTGTTAATAACATAGGAGCCATCAACAAGAGAGGAAACATCATCAGCCTCATTATTAACAATAACACCATCATTCGCACCTTAACTCTCTGTCTGCTTTACAGAAGATCAGTAGATCTTAGATTAATCACAGGATTCGTCGCAGTTCAGGTCCCCTGAGTACCGCAGCTTTTAATCTCAGGATTAACCAGATCTTTAGACACCATCCGGATTTCTTCTGTTCTCTCACACACATGTATCAGCCTCCATTGCAGGAGATATGTGGTGTAATAAAAATATTAGGGTTCTGGCAGGGTTTGTGTTGTGTGTGTATGTGTGTGTGTGTGTGTGTGTGTGTGTGTGTGTGTGTGTGGGGTCTGTAACAGCAGCTGCAGCAGAGCGGATCTGTTGTATATCAGACCCGATACAATGTTTCCCCCGAACACGAGGGTCAGGACGGAGACAAATGAGCAGCAGCTGCACCACGTTCTGCTGTGTTTAACCATAAAACTGGGATTAGACGACCATCACTAACACACTGATACATGAAAAAGAAAATAATCAGTCAAAGTAAATGAGATTTCTGTTGATGATATTACAGCTGACGTGAGAGCATCAACCTCCAATCATGACATCAACTTGCACCACATCGTAATGCATTAACACAGCTCCAGATCTCATTGCATGGATCTGTCGGCTCAATCAGATCAGATCACTGATCACATATCTTAGAAAGGAGATAGAGCCTACCGTAATACTTTACAATGTAGCTCAGAGTGTGTTATACAGTGATGATGAATAAACAATGCATTTAAATGTCTAAAATGAAAAAGGAGAAAAGATCTACTGGGTTTTAATAACGATTTTCCTCTTTCCTTCTCACATGCTGTAATTACAATATAATTGAGTGTGAGTTGTTATCCTCTGTCAGAAGCACCAAAAATGGCAGTCATTAATCACTCCATCTTTTTGGAAAACATGATGGAAAATGGATTTGTCTCCAGCTGTACAGTACGTGTCACTTCCTCAGTGACTTTGCAGGACTTCCTCTAACAGGCATGTGGCACGGCCTTTCTCCAGTTCAACACTTTTTCATCTATTTTTCTTCTCAACACATGTTTATAAAGCAATGTGTCGTTTACGGTGTGTACAGCACAAAATCATAATCATTGTTTCACAATTTATGGTGGCAGCCTGCAGTTCTTGCTGTCCACCACTAGAGGAGCTGCTGCTTCAGCATTCAACTCACTCTGAAGCAGCTTGTGTAAAAGCCAGATGTGGAGTGAGAAAGCGAGAAGAAAACAGTTTCTTTTCTTTATAATCTTAAATATCCTCTCAGACTGATGCGATGGCTAATTGTTACTCAGACTGATGCAGATTGTGAAGATAAATTGAAATATTGCTCATTGATTTAAGCAGCTCCACTAAATCACACCTTTGATTGTTGATTCATGAACCCTGTCCTTCACCGTCAATAAATGACAGACCTTGCTTGCTAGATTTAATGAGCCCTTATAAAACCTGATAAATCTTTTATAAAAAGCAGCTCCTAAGCTTTACCCCTCTTCTCCACATAGAACTGTATGACCTCCTTTATTAAATCAGGATTTGACGGCTGTAGCGACGTCTTTGCACCTTTCGGTCCTTGAGGCACTTGGGATGTCCTTAGTGCTCTTACCTTGTTATAAAAACTTTACAGCAATAACAGATGTATAGATCAGTCTTTACCTCCTGCTAAACTCTCAACTTTGCATTTTAGGGTAAAGCTTTGACCTGTCTTGGTGCTTACTGATGCATGGTGCTATTAGCATGTTGGAGTTATAATTAGACAGACAGACTGACCTGAGTCACCACTGAAACAGAGAGAAGGACGTTGTGCTGCTTCCCACATGCAGTACACGTTTCTAACTGAGTGATGTCTCTGGTTAAAACACCTTAATCCTTCCAGAATTACCCTGTACTTTCTGCTCTAATTGGATTCACCTTTTCTGTCACTCTCTTGCTCTCTTTCTGTCTTGATTTTCCTGCAATCTCTCTTTCTCTGCTGTTTTAATAACTTTAATTTTCAGGTGAACTTCATATCCCGAGTGTCTTCCTGAATAAATCCGGAAATATGTGTCACCAGGACACCATTAAAAAAAATAATATCAGCAAATTAATGAGGAAAGAAGATCAGATGTTGTTACTAGTTTAGTTTATTTATAGAGGATTTTGGAGAGTGACTCAAAATGAATTAGAGTTCAAATTCAAGATTATTAAAACATTATTGACATACAAGTGTATGAATTAAGATGTTTTTCCATTCAAGAGAGAAACCTGGGCAAAGATCAGTTTAAATAAACAGCAGACAAATCAATGTAATATATACACAATTCAAATCAACATATGTATCACCTTAGTGTAAGAATAAATCTAGGAAAATATCAGGAAAATGACTCGTCGTGTTGTTAGATATTTCTGTAGTGCCTCAGAGTTTGACTTATTGTACCAGAGAGAGAGAGCAGAAATTTATTAAAGCAGTAGATAAAACATTCTCCATCACATTCATGTGACTGTAGAAGAGCTTGACAACGTCATGCTCTTTTACTCTCTTTCTCCACTTTCCTCTTTTTCTATCCAACCAAAATTATATTGCCTTTCTACTCAGCTGACGTTATCTGGTTATTTATTTTTATGTTGTTTTTTTTTCTTCACAAATAAACCCGCGTGCTTTAGCTCTTGGCCTTGAGTTTTAACAATCTTTGATTTTAAAAGTAATAGATTTTTTCTTGTATCACTGAGGAATGTTTCTGGCTCTTGCAAAAAAAAACAAAAAATAGATTTGTTTTAACTGTGTAATTACTTTATCCACATTCTCTTCTCCCTACATTTCAATCTTTCTCACATTCTTGCTTTATAAGAAGTGAGCGGTGTGTTAGACGTGTCCTCTGTGACCTGAGCAGCTCCATCAGTGATCTACACTTTCACCAGGTAAAGAGATTTAGCAGAGAATAACGACAGCGAGGTCACAGGAAGT
>CM040454.1:31074338-31124808 GCA_022758105.1 Pangasianodon gigas | reverse complement strand
AGATTTGTTTTAACTGTGTAATTACTTTATCCACATTCTCTTCTCCCTACATTTCAATCTTTCTCACATTCTTGCTTTATAAGAAGTGAGCGGTGTGTTAGACGTGTCCTCTGTGACCTGAGCAGCTCCATCAGTGATCTACACTTTCACCAGGTAAAGAGATTTAGCAGAGAATAACGACAGCGAGGTCACAGGAAGTCAGGGAAAGCTGGAAGGAAAGTGGAAAGTTTGATACGCTCTTATTCAGGGTGTTTTGAAAGGTTTAATTTGAATAAGTACAGATTGTAGGAATGTGTCTGAGATTTAATTTTCAGCTCTTGTGTGATTTTATACTTGCGTATATTGTGTATCAGTAGAGAGAAAACCTCGTATCTCCATTTCTGTCCTGTTTCCTCTTTGACACGTGTCCTATAAACTGTGTTCATCCATGTGGACGTTTTGTCACGTCTCTGTTTCCTCTCTGTTTCTCCTTCAGCAAACTTGTTTTTATTTTCCTGCTAGCTGCAGCTACATTCACTGTGATTTGCCTGAGGCAACATCAGGCTATAAAACTGTTATAGGCCTATCTCTGAAAAATCTGTTTTAGTTGAGGCTCTGTCAGTCTTTCTTTCTCTTCTCTTTCAAAGTCATTGCATTTTGTTTTTGTGCTTCTGTGTTTATCTTTCTCTCTCACTGCTCTCTCCTCCATTCATTATTCTTCGTATCTTTTCATACTAGGAGTATAACATAATGCCCCTAATGCATCTATATCTACTTGTTTAGTGTCAAAATATATTTGTAATATTTTGTTTAGTCAATATATTCATATCTGTTTTCATATTGAGATGTAAACTGGAAGTGGGCATGTTCTAGAGCAGGGTTCTGCGTATAATGTCCGTGTGTTGCAGATACTACAAATAAGAAATGCTTGCGCAACACAGTTAGACTGTTTCCCAAACAAAGACTGAGAAAAAGAAGAAATATGTGTCTACTTTTTCCAATGCCTGAACATTTTGGGCTAGTTTCAAGTCTTTTTGTATGTTTTTTTGCATTGTAGTTGCGGTAGGATTTCTGTTGAGATCTGGCAACCCTGTACCTGATCTTCAAACTCATGCCTTTGAAGTTCCGCATAAAACCTTGCGGGAAAAAACAAAACAAAACATATATTGTATCTCCTATTTGAAGCTGTAAACAAATTCATTTAAAACACATTATCTGTTCAGTCCAAACATGTTCAGTCCAAACAAAGCCTCTGTTAGCTCTAATTTTGGCATCTATTTTTGACCGCCAGGCTCAATAATATCTCGGTTTATATAAATTGGTTTAATCTGTCAAATAGCAGCATTTGAACAGTTTGTCACTCAAAGGAGGTAATTAGTATTTCAAGGGAATTTAAAATGTATGGAATTGTGAATGAGGACTTAATGAAGATTAATATTTGCTGAATGGCTGATATAAATGGTGGAGCCTATTCATTAGCTTTTCATTAGCAGCTGCAGGGAGATTGTATATATGAACCATGTACCCTGATGGAGTACAGTGAGGTGGTTCAGCTCAACACTCACACAAATTAGGGAAATGTAGTCTAATTCCTCAAATACCACAATATGCCACTTTTTTACTTTTGTCTCCGTGTTCAAACTACTTCTGTTGGTCTTTTCTCATGGTACTTCACCATAAATTACACCCACATGGTCTTTGAGCTCCTGTGGTTCTCTTTCATAAGTCCTTCCAGTAGTTAAAGGGATGAAGCCCCTCTGAAAGGCTCACACAATAACTGAACTCCCACATTTGTGTTTAAATTACCCTCGTGTTCATCCCTGGTGGCTCCTGAGTGGCTCTTCTGAGTACCTATGATTAGTGGACAAAAAGCTTGAGTGCTGTTAACGTGGGTGGCTTACGCTAATCCTGAATAACAGTGTGGGGATGTGTGGACATTTTTATTAGCAATATGTGAGTTCAGTGTTCTCTTAAACCCAACTGGAGGCTCTGGTTATCTTCTCATGACCTTTGCTGTACTAAGTGGCACAATTGCCATTTTTATATCTTCTTCTTTGTTTTTAAAGTTCATGAATAATGTGTCAGGAGTGACCATCATCACTTCTTTAAAAAACTCGGCATCAATGAAAGGACTTCTTGTGCTTAGCCAGGAGATGGCTAACACGGAGTGAAGCCTCGGGAGCAGCTTTAGCTCTCTCTGTGGGTTTTGTGAAAAGTGATTGCTGGGCTTTGAAAACCAATTTTAACTCTTGAATTCTTTTCTCTTGTATTTCAATCTTGGGTGGGAATGAATCCTTGAATTTCGGAAAAAAGTTAGTGATATGATGGTGATTTTCGACAATGCTAGAGCCTGGTGACGTATCAAGCAGACAGTCTGTTCTTTCACCACTGTAAAAGCAAATTCGTTTTCTCATTTGGAATGGAAATGATGTATTTTCACCTTCTTTTGTTGCTCGGCCATGCTTTCCTGAACAGAGTTCGCTCATTGACGGTACACATATGCAGTTAATGTTAGCAAGCTACGTAGTCTAACAGCAGGTTGATGTGATGCCATCAAAAATGGTTACCTGCAAAAGTATCTTAATTTCATAACAAGAATTGGCCAGAATGAATGTTTTCTTGAGCTACTCCCCATCCATACAGATGCACACCACCAATTAAATATGTAGCGGTATTCAAATCTAGCCAAGCAGCAGATATTTTATATTGCATGTTTTTTTAATTGTTTATTTATTTTAAAAATGTGTTGACAGTACATAGATGGTTGCGATCTACTAAAAAATGCCTCAGTGATTGACTGGTAGATTGTGATCGTCAGGTTGATGCCCATGGTTTAGAAAATTAGCTTATTTAAAAGCAGCAGTGCAAACATGGAGGGTAAAAGAAATGGATTGGGCATGACTGTGTATGTAGCATCATATAAGTAAGAAATAAAACACCCCATGTTATGCTGTTTATAGGAAACAACCATTGGATAGTGTGATGAAGCAGAGCTACTGCTACTATCGATTACTTTTCAATAACAAAACATCCCAGTGACAACATTTTATAGATTTTAGTTTTTATATTAGTAGTTAGATTTAAAGTCATGGAACATCCCTGAAACAAGTTAGTTCCTGGTCTTACTTACGTTATAGCAGCCATAAAAAATGATTCCCTCACCAGCCTCTCTTGTTTCTCTTCAGTGATGGATGGTGTTTGGTGGAGATGTTTGGTGTTGGATGGTGTTTGGTGGAGATGTTCGGTGTTGAATGGTGTTTGGTGGAGATGTTAAATGTTGTACAGTATTTGGTGGAGATATTCAGTCTGTGATGGTGTTTGGTGGAGATGTTCAGCAGCACAATGCATAAAATCATAAAATGATGGAGATGTTAGATGGAGATGTTTGGTGTTGATGGAGATGTTAAATGTTGTGCAGTATTTAGTGGAGTCTGTGATGGTGTTTGGTGGGGATGTTCCATGTTGGATTTTCCATGTTGGACATTATTTGGTGGAGATGTTCAGTGGTGGACAGTATTTAGTGGAGATGTTCAGTGTTGGACATTATTTGGTGGAGATGTTCAGTGATGGAGAGTATTTAGTGGAGATGTTCAGTGTTGGACATTATTTGGTGGAGATGTTCAGTGGTGGACAGTATTTATTTCTTTATTTATTTATGTTCAGTGTTGAATGGTGTTTGATGGAAATGTTAGATGCTGGATGCTGCTTGTTGGAGATCTTCACATCATCATAAATACAGTGAAAAGGAGAGAGTAGATGGCACTGAGACATCTCCTGAATATACAACAACCACAGTCATGAGATAATGGGTCACATGATGAACCCTGTCTCCTCTAACATGTTTTATTTTGTTCAGAAATGTCTTAACTCCTGTGATGTGTGAAGACGTTGTGTATCTCTGCTTTGACCTCTGTCCTGTTTTCAGGGTCTGCTGTATCAATCAGACCCTCAGTGTGAGGTTTCAGTTCTCCAGCACAGTTTGAATCGATTGCTCGCTCCTTTCACAGCCTCCCACTGAGACGTCAGGTGAAATCTGTCTCTCTCTGTCACTGTGCTGTTTGTGTCACTGCTTCAGTCTTTAATTCGAACAGGAGGCTCGACGTGACGCTCTACAGCTTTAGATTTAATAAATGAACTGCAGGTCAGTCCTTTTCTCAAACAATGCTTCTTTAACAATATTTAATGATTCTTCACTAATATACACTTACAGTCCACTTTATTAGGAGCACCTATACTCCTGCACATTCATGCAGTTTTCTAATCAGCCAATCATGTGGCAGCAGCACAATGCAAAAAATTATGAATGTGAATTAATGTTCACATCAAACATCAGAATGGTAAAAAGTCTGATCTCTGTGGCTTTAACTGTGGCGTGTTTGGTGGTACCAGATGGGCTGGTATGAGTATTTCAGAAACTCTGACCTCTCTTATCAAAAAGGTGTTTCCACCCACAGAACTGTGGCTCACTCAATGTCTTTTTTGCACCATTCTGTGTAAACTCTATAGACTGTTGTGTGTGAAAATCCCAGGAGATCAGCAGTTTCTGAAATACTGAATGATGAATGATATGAACGATGAATGATGTGAACATTAACTGAAACGCTTGACCTGTATCTGCATGATTTTATGCAGTGTGCTGGATTTAATGATTGGCTCATTAAATAACTGCATAAATGTGCAGGTTTACAGGTGTTCCTAATAAAGTGGACAGTGAGTGTGAGTTTAAGTCTGATAAAGCAAAACAGTTCTTGCTGGAGGACTCATTGACTTTTGCACTCAACTGTAACTATAAAACTCTAAAGCACATACAGACATAAAATAAATTTCATTATATAATGCCCATTACACACTATACTTCCTGTAATTGTTTGTGATGCACTCAGTCTGGCTGTAAATGATGCAGCAGAAAAACCAATCTCCATTCTGCACTGAATCAGGAGCTGATGGAGAACATAATTGTAATTACCTGGAAATCCAGACTGTTTCATTTTTCTCATTGGACCACTGCTGTATTAGTGATTCGCAGTGATGTGATTGTAGAAATCAGTGTTTAAAGGGAAAGCAAACACTTTATAGCTAATGTAGAAAATGTAGAACCTTAAGGAAACTAAGGAAACTATCTAGAAGAGGAATATTATTCAACTCTCTTCAGGGCATTCTTTTACCTTTACTATTTTCTAGAATAAGGACTGAGTACTTGTTGAAGGATTTGGTTAAGCAAGTGTATTATACAACAGGAATAAATAAAAGCAATATGCTGAGTGAATAGTCAAAAGCAGTAAACTGAATGTGATGAGCCAGACAGCTTACTTAAGCAACATTTTGGCAACATCCATCTTAATCCTTTGTTCCATGCGTTAAATTAGTTAGTTTTCAGTGTGGAATACTTTACAAGGATGTTGTAGGTTCTTCTACATCTATGTTGTAAGAGTTTGGGTGAAGATCAGGGTTCGAGTGTCTCAGTAGATTAGCTTTGACCTCAGTCTGCTCTCCTGCCTGCTGGTTATAGGGGAATGAAGGATTGTCCTGTCCTCTACCTCTATAATTTACACTGGTCTCTTCCTGACATCTCTCTCTAAGACTTTTCTCTATGAACTCCAGTCCTGACCTCCAGTCGTGTCCTACTGACTTCCCCCGTTCTCCTGAAACTCACATCCTCTGGTTATTAATCTCCTTCGCTCTTTTCTTTTTGCTTCTCTTCTCAGGTTTCACGTTCTATGAAGCCCATATTCATAAATCATTATAACTCTTCTTATCACTTTTTGTACCTCAGTAATGATTCCCTATAAGAATCTCTAATAATGCCTCATAAAGCCCTAATAATGTTCTATGAATAATTTCATGTGTCGCTATTCATTATAATGCTGTGTGCTTGAGTAGTTCACAACCTTTATAGCTAATAATATCAACTGTAATATTTATTAAAAGTTAAAAAAAAAAACTTTAAAATGTCATCACTGAGTGCTTCAAGTAAAGTAAATGTGAAATTATTCCTTACTGTAGGTAAGTTCTAAGTGCATGTTTATTTAAAAAAAACATTATATATATATATATATATATATATATATATATATATATATATATATATATATATATATATATATATATAAAACTTTATTTTTGTAGTGTAATATGGAAATTCCAGATTAGTTACAAAAATGACAAGGACACAAATATGTAGCACCTACACAAATTAAATTACAAAAACTCATAATGAATCTTTTTAAGATATTACTAATTAAAAAAAATCATTAGCACTGTATCTAAGTGAAGCTGGTTTGTAGTGAGGAAGGGTTTGTTAGAACATTGATTGTGACTGTGATTTAATTTGGTTGATTTTGTCACGTTTGATTAGTTGATTTATATATACCCTGTTGCTCATGCAGTTTTTTTTTTTTCTTTTAGTAGTGGTATGTGTCTTTCCCCAGTTTCACCTATCTTTGTTATTTTCTTGTTTTGTATTGTTTTGTTCAGCTGGTGCAAATAAAATTGCCTGCACTTGAATCCGTCTCCACCACAACATTCCAGATTGAGTCTCACCACTAGTTTAATGTAGGAAGTAAATTGGACCATCTGCATCAAGAGCAGTGTTTCAGTTTGGGAATTGACTGCCTGACCTCATGGACATTTCTGGGCTAAATTGTATGATTTTACAGCAAACCTGTAATTTAGGAGGAGCTGCAACCACACCAAGACCCTTACTCAGGTCACGGCCCACTCAATTCTTTTAATTTGACTCACAATTACTGAATTTCTGGGGCATCAGTATATAGTTTTTATTCCAGATGGATCCTCTTACTGTATTATCTGTTATCCTGCACTGATCAACATG
This sequence comes from Pangasianodon gigas, assembly GCA_022758105.1. Taxonomy (NCBI): domain Eukaryota; kingdom Metazoa; phylum Chordata; class Actinopteri; order Siluriformes; family Pangasiidae; genus Pangasianodon; species Pangasianodon gigas. Next base: position 31,117,997 of record CM040454.1, on the reverse strand, counting down.
CTGTTCTGTCAGAAAGTTCTGCTCGTCTACCCTTAAACTGTCAGATCTAATGAAAACGGCAGCACCATTATTCTCCCGATTCTTATTATGCTGCTCTCATACATTCTTTGATTTCTACAGCTGAGTGCTTCAGAGTGTCATATTTTTGCTCAGAGGGTTTTTTCCCCCTGACTTTTCGCTGAACACGGCCGATTTATTTCTTCCATTTTCTTTTTTTACTCTGATAAAGTGCTTCATGCATCACCAATCTCTGTAATTTGAGGTTAATTCCACACAGCCTGATCTCCTTTAAACCCACAAGTCCGGAGGCAACTAATGACAACCTACAGCTTTTTTTCTCTCTGTCTCTCTCACTCCTCTCCAAATCTGTACAAATCTAATTTTTCTCTCACTGACTCTGTAAAAGCCGTCACCCTGCAGCACTTAACACCAGCTCATGTTCCTCTAACTCCATATTCCTACTAAAATGATTTTGCATTACACCACATTGCTGCTGAATTCTTGTTTCTGATTGTTTGATTACTCTTCTTCCGTCATTAGTAATAGCTTTACTTGTGAGAATATTGACTAGTTAGCCTTCGGATGGAGAAGATCACAGCATTCGAGGTGCACATCCAGACATCAGAGAGGACTAGCGAGAGCGAGAGCAGGGTAGTTCCCCCAGCGTAGGGGGAAGTTGGTTTCATTTCCAAATTCAGATCCAGGCCCATTAAACGATTCTGTACCTTTCTCCCATGCTTCCATGATTATGGGAACCACAACCACGAATAGGTGTCCAAAAGTATGTGCCTGTGTGTCAAAGGTTTTTATAGCAGGTGTGCTCCTGTTGGTTTGGAATGAAAATCTGCAAAATAACAAAAAAGTTGTAAGTAGGTCTCTGTTGACTCCGCCTCAGCACCTGCGCCAGAAAACCATCGGCAGTAGAAACCCAAACCACCTATTTACTGTACATATATTCCTTATTATTAAACCTCAGAAGTATTAAAACTTGTAAAACCATATACTAATCAAGAATAGTATAATTTACATGAAACACAGGGTAAAAAAAGCAGACCATGCTGCAAGGCTGTGTAGCATAGCACATACTACAATGACGGCACAGCTGCGTTTGTGTAAAAAATCTAAGACCCACAATTATTTGTATAGGCACCATTTAAGCATTTTTCAAATGCCCAGAGCTCGCTCTACAGCACTGCATGTCCTCTAATGTACCCTGCTAACTCTCTTCAGCCTCACTTCAGGGATTTCAAGACCAGAGTGAGTAAATATGTATGGAGTGGATTCCTGCTGTCACCCAGTAAGTATCCAACAGCGAATGCACCGTCCTTTGCCATCTGACACACACCAGAATTGGCGCAGATGAAGGAGTCATGTGTACTCCCAGGCCACTTGGCCACAAAGTCTGTAAAGAGTCTATGGTTGTTGCATATGACTCGCATGTTCAATGCTGAGAAGCCTTTACAGCAGATGTAGGTGGGGCTCAAGAGGCTGGGAGTAAGTATTAGGGGTCAGTGCATCATCCACCGCACCCACATTTCTAGGAATTGGAGTTTGCAATGGCATGAAAACTGGTTTGGGCTTCATGGCGCAGCAGTGCTTTCGTGACTGTATGCACAGATTTGGATACCGCAGTCTTGCTAAGCCCATGGGCATCGCCTCCAGTCTGCAGAAATCCACCATCCAAATTCTCTTGGTTCTTCTTGCCAGCTCCTTCTGCACTAGACCAAGGAAGACCATAATCTAACCCCTGTGCAGCCCTTATCTTTCACATCGCAACTAAGATCGAGGAGGTTCATATTTATACAGCGAGCAGCATTAAGATGAAACGTCCGACCTCATGGATGATTTGGGTGTCTTAAACACAAACACCATCTTCTGCATTCCTCTACTTATTTGTGTAAATGATTAACCAGTTGATTTATTTGGTTAAGTCATAACGTGCTTAATAGGCTAATTATAGCCAAATCTTTTCTGTGTAAAGAATGCATTTAATTTATTTACTACTACTACTATTACTCTGGAAAAGAAATCACATCATTATTAGTCCTAAATTGCCCCGTCCCAACTTTTTTGGAACATGTTGCAGGCATTAATTTCAGAATAAACGTATGCATTCAAAAAACAATGAAGTTGATTAGGTAAAATGTGAAATATCTTGTCTTTATAGTGTTTTTGTCTGAATTCAAGTTAGGGTAAATTTACAAATTACTGATTTCTGTTGTTATTTGCATTTCATTTACTGTCCCAACGTTTTTTGGAATTGGGGGTGTAGTACAAAACCACATGACTTTATACTCACTCAGATAGATAGATAGATAGATAGATAGATAGATGGATAGATAGATAGATAGAAATACTTTATTGATCCCCCAAGGGAAATTATGTTAGAGCAGCATAAAGAATAACAATAAAATTAAAAGCAGATCTACAAGAAACTCACTGAATATTAAATAAAGATATATACAACATCAAAACAAGTAATAGTAATAAATAAAACAAAAAATGAGCAATAAAAACAGGTGTGCAAAAATGGCAGTGGATAATATATCCAATGTATGTATGACATAAACAGTATGTACAGAGGGTTGTGCAGTTGTGTGTTCACCTATCACACAGAGAGGAGCTGTTATACAGTGTTATGCTGAAAGGTAAGAATGATTTCCTAAAACGTTCTTTATGGCAGTGGAGCTGAATGAGTCTGTTGGAAAATGAGCTCTGCTGTGTTTGTAGTGTATATTCTCATTATAGCTCATTATATTTAGGTCTATTCAGGCGCTCTGCACTAACCTGGCCTCAGAACCAGTCCTGTGCAAGGATCTGCTCGAGGGTTGGTGTTCTTTTGGGGTTTGGTTCCAGACACCCCCTTATCAGACTGCGGCAGGCTGTGTGCCGTAATGAAATTGGTTTAAAACAGAAAACTGGTAACTACCTAAAACTTCTCTTCATATTCATATTTTCTGTCAGTTAGTCATTTCTTCAATAATAGCCATTTTGCTGTGGATGTTTTCCAGCTTTGCATACAGGTCTGAACGTACAGCGTCTGTATTTTCTCACCTTCAGACAGACCATCGGTTAAGTGCAGGTCACCAACATCAATCTTGCTGTCCACACAACAGGCTAAACAGGAGTGCATCCAGATCCCAGATTCCTCCTTACTATCCTATATAGTATATAACTATACTATAGTTAACTATCCATTCAGGTGGGAAGAAAATTGGAGCTGCTGAACGAACGACAGAGAAAGAGTATTGTCAGCAAGATCACAATAAATATCCGCCACTGCATTTCTATCAAATCTATTCATCCCTGAGATGCGCTTACCTCCATACTGCATTTAAGCTGCGTCCTTAAAGGTCCAATAGTTTTTTTTTTACTAATAATACAAATATGCTGGAAAATGATATAGCAAAAATGGTTTAAGCCATGACCCCAGGAGAAAAGTATTGCGTAGATGGGAAAACTCTGTTATGATTATGTTTACTTGGCTATCCTGTCAGTCATTTTATAGACATTCCTTCACACCCCTTCACTCCGCCCCCTGTGAACATGCTAATACCACAGCTTAGCACTGATAAGAACTTAATACAAAGAAAAAAGGACAGTGACTGCACTTGTGACCATTCTCATACGTCAATCATTATGAGTTGGATTTCACGTGTTTCTAGTGTTATATGGTGTGCTTGAAAGTGATGCTATGACAGTCCATGCTAATGCTAACTCTAGTTAGCATGCTAACCCTGCCTGAACCACTGCTTTGTGTTCATGGGTGGGGAAAAGGCGGGACAGGTTCAAAGAGTAAAAAAAAATCATTCAAATTTTCTTCAGCTCCACCTATTTAACTGATACCTGATCTTGACTAATTTTGAGAAATCTTACCTAATGCACCTTTATGGAGAAAAGAAGAGCCGACATCGATCAGCTTCACTTCCAGAGTGTTCAGGAGAATGTTGTCTTCTTTAATGTCTCGGATGACCACACACCGCAGTCACGGCAGTAACATGCAGCCTGAATGACTTACTGCATGGCGGTTTGAGGTTGAGGTTGAGGTTGAGGTTAGAAGCGCTGTTGTGTAGATGTCTAGAGTATTGTAGAGGTCAGTGCGGGGATCAGGCCGCTCCAGGATCAAGATGAAGTCTATGGGTGTCTCGATCCATTCCAGCAGATCTATCACATATGGACGGCGAGGCGCTTGTACACGAGCTCCATTAGCACCACCTCTAGAGGAAGACTACTAACGACTAAGGGTCACCAGGCTAAAAACAGAGTGGACATGGTTAGTATTGGATTGGATAGAAATAAAAAAAAATCATAACATCCATTCAATGATGTTTTTAATAAAACTGTAATAAATTAGATAGATAAATGCTTTACTGATAAAATAAGAATAAAATAAGGAATAATTTTTAATTATAAATAAAGAAAAAATAAAAGTTTTACTACCCCCCATCTCTTTGACCACTCTGTATGTATTAGTTTTGTGGAAGGATAAATGCTGAAGGCCAGAATATGATTTCATCAAATCTGCACTTTGTTTTAATTGAACCCTTTTTTATTTATCGAATAAAATGGCTGATTATGACTTGTATTGTTATACACTTGCAATTTATCTATGTTTATCAAGTTTATCTTTACTTTCACCCTTTATAAATTTTGCTCTAGAAGTTTTGGTTTTCAATCTGAAAAAGTCCTAAAGTAAAGTAAGTTCACTTACAAGCGTGATAAATTGTGCTGCTTCCTTTAACACATATCTAATGGCCACCAGCCAAACAGAAATAGATCATTAGCTACATTGCTATCATCTAATTTTCTCCATACAGTTTTCATGTGTAGCTAGCTGACAAGCTAATCGACTTCCGCTTATACAAACCCATATATAAAAGTAGGACTTGATTTAATACCCAGAAATGAATTTAGAAAACGTAATTTCCATTTCGTATATATTGTTCGCTTTATTGTTTCTTCATTTCTACAAGACTATGACTATACACAGCTAAAAATGCTAAGCCACTGGATTGAGGAACCAAATTTGCTGCTATTCTCCCAAGTGAGGCCTAACCTAATAAACTGCGCCACCTAATGGATTTATTCCAAAACTGCAATAGTTTTGTAGGACCTCAGAGTGAATCAGGCAGGGATGGTTTAATCAATAAGCAGAATTCCATGAGAGGCCCCGAATCCACACTCCAGGACCATCTGGGCCATAACATCTGAGATCCTGTCAAGCTGGCACCAGCAAGTCTGAGCTAGTTGGAGGCAAACCTTGTCCTAAAGATAACTTCTGATTGGTTGGAACCCCAAGCGGGCTGGGTTAGCCAGAAAGAATAAAACCTCATTAATCATTAGGCTGGCGATGCTGGCAGAAGGTCTTGTTCATCCTTTTTGTCTGGCCATCCAGTCCTTATATTCATTTTCTTTTCTTTAAGTTTTTGTCTCAGTTTCTTTACTCAGGTAGCTTTTATTTAACACAAAGTCTTTTCGGTTAGTTCTACCCTGAGATCTTATTCTGAAACTAGCTTTTGGCCGTGATCAACTTCTTCAGATCTCCGATCCCAATTCAACTAGACCTCCTGACCGCTGACGACACCTCAACACTCTCCTGGCACCAAACTAAGGCAACGCAAGTATGATACCTCCCAACTCTCTTTAAGCTGGTGCAGTAAAAGTTAAGTGCTTTATAAAACAGTTCAAGATAATACACGGGTTGAAATTAATGTAGTGATGGTTCGCTCAGTTCATGGTCTAACTGAATTCTATACATTGCCAAAAATCTAGCATTCTGTCATTCTTATACTGCAAAACTCATTCCTTCTATGTCATTCCTTTATATGTGTATGCATGTGTGTGTATGTGTTAGATTAGTTTCTACTGTATGTGGTAGTTTAGAATAGTATAATAAAGTCTTGTCTGTATTCAAAGTGAAGTTGTTCTGTGATTGTTCTCTGAAAATAAACTACATGTACACGTATGTCGTGCCTACCTGCATAGTCCATTATTTTCCCTCCTAATACGGGACAAAGTGGCAACGACGTAATCATAACTCAGCATGTGCTGTGCAGATGTGGAAAAAAATAAAGGCTTATCAGCAAAATTGCTGGAGAAGCAGCAAAGCTAATCTGGAGCTAGTGGCTAGTGGATGTCTTGGCTTAAAGGTGGAGGAAAGACAACAATTTCAGATAAGTGATTTAATCGGTTGTTAAACTACAGAATAATGGAAGATTATGGCAGCAGTCTTTGGTAACATGGGTCCTTCTGATGAGAGTTTCAAGCAGTGGAGTTCATACACAGAACTATTCGAGTACTTTGTAGCAGCTTATGCAACTGAGCAAGATAAAGTGGTACCCACTGTTTTAAGTGTGATGGGTCCGAAGACATTCACTCTGCTGCACAACCTGGTTCAGCCAGAGAAACCTGGAGAGAAAACATGTAATCAAATAGTGGACACTCTCAAAGCACATTTCTCACCAAAGGCCTTGGTAATTGCGGAGAGATTTCGGTTTCACCGACGCAATCAACTAGAAGGGGAAACTGATGATGTTTGTGGCAGTCCTCAAAAAGCCGAACATTGCGAGTTTAATGATGCGCTGAATGATACACTCAGGGATAGTTTAGTGTGTGGTCTTTGCTGTGAGGCCATACAGAAAAGGCTGTTAGCAGAGAGCAACCTGACATTGCAAAGAGCAATTGAGCTGAGTGTCTCCATGGAACTGGCTGCTAAAGAAGCTCAACAACTGAGCTCAAACAGTAAAGTGGGTAAGATTGAGACTGAAAAACAAACCCTCAACAAAGGGCCATGTTTCCATTGCGGTAAGACTGGACATTCATCAAGCGCATGCTGGTGCAGAGATATAGAGTGCTGCAGCTGTAAACAAAAACAAGGACACATATAACATGCATGTAGAAATAAAAAAGCAAGGGAAAAAATGCACCAGAAAACAACAGTCAGAAGGAAGCAAAAGAAATGCGTATACACAGGTGTATACACGCTATATAACACCACTCCAAACACACTGTGAACTGACATTAGCGAAATGGATGTTAAACCATCATGCATTCACTGCTCCATGTGATACGACTTTGAGAGTGGCTTGGAAAATATGAAGCAATTTAAAAAAGATTACTGAATGTATTTTAGTAGTTCTCTAAGTTTGGAGTGTAGTGATGAGTGTCACTGTGAATATAAGTAAAAGATGTATAATAACAACAACAGCAACAACAATTATTATTATTATTATTATTATTATTATTATTTAATAAAACAAACACAAAGAGTTCATGCTTAAAATTTTTATTGATTGTTTTGAAAGAAGAAAAGTCCAGTAATTTTTTACACTGCTCCTGCTCCTTTACCCCAGTTATGAGTAAAGCATGGAGTGTTTTTCACTTTACCTCATCATTGGCACATGAGCACTTGTTCTCCAGGCGTTTGCCCAAGGCCATCCTGCTTGTTCTTCTGTTGTTCCTGGTTCTGGTGCTCTTGCTCTGAATCCAAACCCGGCCCCCAGCTGCTTTCCTCTTCTCCATGTCCAGCTTGATCTTCTCTTTTCATGCTCCAGTTCCTCCTGCACTGAAGTAAGTGTCAATCTGTCCAGCTGTGCAGCTTTTTTCAGTAGCTCTCAGGCTCCTATCCTCCTTTCTCTCCCCTGCTCTGCAATATTCTGTTGTTCCTCACAGATTTTCAGGGAACCCTTGAGCATGGAGATGTTCTGCAGGAGTGTAGTGTTCCTCTCCTTAATGTCCTGTTGGCCTTCTCTCTTTCCTGCTCATGTTTATTATGCTCAGAAGCCAAAGTGGTCTCCAGCTATGCAACTTTTTTCTCCAGTCGCTTTCAGTCTCTCATCAAGTTCTCTGTCCAGCTCCTGGTGCTTTCTCTCAGAAGCTAAGATTCAGCTCTGCCACCTTCTTCACCAACAGACACACGGTTTTTTGTGATGTGTTTTTTGAGATGCGTCTAGAACCCGTTGCTTTGTTTTGAAAAACTCATCAGGTTTGTCTTTATGGTGTTTGAGTGCTTGAGTGTTTTGTCTCTAAATGCCTTTTGAATTTCGATGGTTTCATGCTTTCCACAGCCAGTAACTCACCGCACAAAACACACTGTGGGTCTTACACAAACCATGCTTGTCTTCTGTGCACGTGAAGCCATATTTTATGTAATCCAGGTCTTATTTTCGTTTACCTTGCATAGTGTTTTTCCATTCTTTTTGAGGAAGAGGGAATTTCACTCCGTTTATACGTTAACTCCAATTGTTTACAGAAGAATTGGACAGAATTTGATTGGATGCACAACACGATATGATCAAATGTTTTACTGGCTATAACAACTGCTACAGGGGGCGTTCCTTTTTTTATTTTATTATTATTTACTATAATTTGCTTCATTGTCATATTTTTCCATGGTTTCCTGTTTTGTTACGCTTCATCATTTGCATTTTTCTACATTTTTTCTTACCAGCAATTTGCAATCCACCAGTTGAGAAACACTGATTTAGAGTATCCAAGCTAATGTGACCTTCAAAAACAAGTTCTTTTCTTCTTCTTCTTCTTCTTCCTATTGTTATGTCTAACACGTTAATAAAAGAAACAAAAAACACACACACAGAGTTCATCCTTAAGATTTTTATTGATCATTTATTTTATTGATTTTGAAAGAAGAAAAGTCCAGTCATTTTTACACTGCTCCTGCTCCTTTACCTCAGTTGAGGTAAAGCATGGAGTTTTTTTTGTTTGTTTTTTTTCTTCATTTTTTTACTTTGCTTCTTTTTTTACTTTACCTTTTTTTTTTTTTTAATGTATTTATTTATTTATTTTTTCATTTTTTTACTTTACTTTTTTTTCTTGCTTATTTTCTTACATTAGTTTTTTCATTTTTTTACTTTACCTATTTTTTACTTTACTTTATCTCATCATTGGCACGTGAGCACTCGTTCTCCAGGCGTTTGTCCAAGCACTGCCTGCTGTTCTTCTTGCAGGCATCGTGCTTGGCCTTCTATTGTTCCTGGTTCCGGTGCTCTCGCTCTGCACATTTTTTCAATTGCTCTCAGTCTCTCCAATTGCTCCGTTTTGCTCTTCAGCTCTGCCTTCTCCTGTTTTTCTTCACCAAGTTCCAGGAAAACCTTGAGCTTGGTGATTTTCTCCAGGAGAGTGGTGTTCATCTTTTCATTGTCCAGCTTGAGCTTCTTTTTTTCCTGCTCATGGTCCTCTCGCTCAGAAGCCAAAGTGGCCTCCAGCTGAGCAACATGTTTCTCCATTCGCTCTCGGTCTCTCCTCCAGCTCTCTCTCTCCAGCTCTGCAGTCTTCTCCCATTCCTCACAGAGTTTCAGGGAAGCCTGGCGCTCGGTGATGTTCTGGAGGTGTGTACTGTTCCTCGTCTCTATGTCCAGTTTGGCCTTCTTTCTTTCCTGATCCCATTTTTTTCGCTCAGAAGCCAAATTGGCCTCCAGCTGTGCAACATGTTTCTCCAGATGCTCTTGGTGTCTCAGCAATCTCTCTCTCTCCAGCTCTTCAGTCTTCTCCCGTTCCTCACAGAGTTTCAGCGAAGCCTGGAGCTCGGCGATGTTCTGGAGGTATGCAGTGTTCCTCTCCTCCATGTAGAGCTTGGCCTTCTCTCTTTCCTGGTCTCGTTTTTGTCGCTCAAAAGCCAAAGTGGCCTCCAGCTCTGCAACATTTTTCTCCAGATGCTCTCGTTTTCTCATCCAGCTCCCTCTCTCCAGCTCTGCAGTCTTCTCACGTTCCTCACAGAGATTCAGGGAAGCCTGGAGCTCGGTGATGTTATCGAGGTAGGCAGTGTTCCTCTCCTCCATGTATAATTTGGCCTTCTCTCTTTCCTGCTCCCATTTTTGTCGCTCAAAAATCAAAGTGGCCTCCAGCTGTGCAACATGGTTCACCAGATGCACTTGGTGTCTCATCAAGTTCTCTCTCTCCAGCTCTGCAGCCTTCTCCCGTTCCTCACAGAGTTTCAGGGAAGCCTGGAGCTCTGTGATGTTCTGGAGGTAAGCAGTGTTCCTCTCCTCCATGTCCTGCTTGGCCTTCTGTCTTCCCTGCTCCCGTGTTTGTCGCTCAAAAGCCAAAGTGGCCTCCAGCTGTGCAAAGGTTTTATCCAGTCGCTCTACGTTTCTCATCAAGCGCTCTCTCTTCAGCTCTGCAGTCTTCTCCTGTTCCTCACAGAGTTTCTGGGAAGCCGGGAGTTGTGCAGGGTTCCTCTTGTCTATGTCTAGCTTGGCCTTCTTTCTTTCCTGCTCCCATGTTTTTTGCTCAGAAGCCAAAGTGGCCTCCAGCTGAGCAACATGTTTCTCCAGTCGCTCTCGGGCTCTCATCAAGCTCTCTCTCTCCAGCTCTGCAGTCTTCTCCTGTTCCTCACAGAGTTTCAGGGAAGCCTGGAGCTCGGTGATGTTCTGGAGGTGTGTACTGATCCTCTCCTCTATGTCCAGTTTGGCCTTCTCTCTTTCTTCTTCCTGTTTTTGTCGCTCAGAAGCCAAACTGGCCTCCAGCTGTGCAACGTTTCTCTCCAGATGCTTTCGATCTCTCATCAAGCTCTCTCTCACCAGCTCTGCAGTCTTCTCCCGTTCCTCACAGAGTTTCAGGGAAGCCTGGAGCTCTGTGATGTTCTGGAGATGTGCAGTGTTCCTCTCCTTGGCCTTCTCTCTTTCTTCTTCCTGTTTTTTTCGCTCAGAAGATAAAGTGGCCTCCAGCTGTGCAACATGGTTCACCAGATGCTCTTGGTCTCTCATCAAGTTCTCTCTCTCCATCTCTGCAGTCTTCTCCCGTTCCTCACTGAGTTTCAGGGAAGCCTGGAGCTCGGTGATGTTCTGCTGGTGTCTGGCGTCCCTCTCCTCCATGTCCTGCTCCCGTTGCTTTTGCTCAGAAGCTAAAAGGGCCTTGAGCTCTGCCACCTTCTTCACCAACAGGTGTCTCTCTTCCACTATCTTTTTCTGCATCACCTTACATTCCTCCATCTCTCTTGCTACTTGCTCCAGCTCCTCCTTCATGGCCTCCTCTTGAGGATCCTCCTTAGGTTTCGTCTGCGTCCGACGTCTAAATCGTTCTCTAATCCTTCTAAACATCTTCAGAGTTGTGTTTCTCTTTCCTTTTTTCACAAATCCCAATTTCACAAATCAGAAACAGTGACAGTGGAACCGCTTTCTGCCTCCTTTTATACAACATACAGGTCAGATTGTGACGTCACATTGGGGCGCCCCCCCCCCCCATCCCGATTGTGACGTCACAGCCCTCGCTCTCTTTCTCTCGCTGTTTTGCGCGCTCTCTGTCTGCGCATGCGCAGAGCGCGGAGGGAACGCGCAGAGCGCTTTTTTGGCTTTTTGCAAACTTTTCTTACTTTTCTCCACTTTTCTGTCTCTTTCTTTCCTGAGAGAAGAGTGAAATCCCAGTCATAAATAAGAAGTAATAGGTGTAAAGTGTGTAAAAAGCGAGTGTTTGTGTAACTCCCCTCTGTTCGGCCTGAGTTGGATGACGTCATCGCCGAGCGCAGCTGCAATGCTAACGATGCTAACAGCGGAAACAGTGCGGTGGCGCTGAGTTTAACGCTCACACTGAGACTGGCTCTGAGCTGCAGCACAGGACTGGAGCACAAGAAAAGCCAAGCTGAGAAACTTGGCAAAGAGAAAACTGTGTTAGAGAAGAAAACACGCCCAAACAGCTCGATGCAAACAGCTGAGAAAATGGCAGCATTAAAGCCCGTCATACTGTTGCTAGGCAACAGCGTTGACCCCAACACACCTGCGCCATTAACGTTTTTTACTGTTTAGTGTATTATTTATATTATTTATCATTTATTAGCCCTATTAATGAATTATTTAGTATTTTTAAACTGTAGTCTAATTTTAAAGTTATTTGACCAGAACCTGTTTTATTTTATAATTTCTATAATGTAATTTATGATGCTTCTTTTTGCAGACTATTTTATGTAAAACTCTGTATGACACTGATTTAACCTTATTATTATTATTATTATTATTATTATTATTAAATAATTATAAAATAATTTATTTAAGACCACAAATCAGAATCTTAAACAAAAGATTGTACATAAGAATGATATTTAAACATTTGTTTGTTGTTTGTTTGGTTTTTTTTTTTTTTGGCTTGAAAGTAACTTTTGAACTTTTTCCTGTCAGATTGAAAGGTTTAATTTATTCTGTATAAACAATAAATGAATTATATTTGAAATTTAATTTGCGTATTTGTGATTTTTTTTGTCTTATGCAGCTTCAAAACCAGAAGCCGGTGCTGTGAATATTTCATGTGTGAGGAACTCGTATATTATAAAGATGCATTTTTATTCTACAAATACTGTCCAGATCTAACTGATGCTGTGAGAAGGTTATTAATATCAACAGATCAGTGTCTTTTACTCCACCATTTCTCCACTTTTGCAGTAAGAGGCTTTATAAAATAAAGTGGAATGTAATGGAGGTGTGCTAATGTTTAGTTATTAGGTGGAGGCTGGCAGTTAACGCTTAGAAGCTGAGTTAGTACAGCTGAAGGGAAAAAGCTGTTCATGAGTCTTTTTGTGCTACTGGATGTTCTGTTTGTAGCTTGCTAATTCTAGCCCCGAGTTCTTTCATGGCTAGTTTAGCATTAGCATCCAGGGGGACGTACACAGCAGCGATTAGGGCGCATGGGAACTCATGGTTTAGATAGAAGGGTCTACACTTATTAATGAGGTACTCAACATCAGCAGAGCAACGTGTCTCAGTAACGACAGTGTCCGTGCACCAACTTTTGTTTACATAGATGCAAACGCTTCCTTCTCTGCCTGTACCAGAGTCAGCTGCTGTTCTGTCAGCTCTGAAGAAGTTTAGTTCCAGCTCAGTCACGCTATTTGGAGTGCAGCGGTTGAGCAAGTCAAGTCAAGTGGCTTTATTGTCATTTCAACCATATACAGCTAGTTAGTACACAGTGAAACGAAACAACGTTCCTCCAGGATCAAGGTGCTACATAAAACAAACACAGGACTACAGGAGACTACATATATTTACATAAAGTGCACTGTGCAAACGTGCAGACAGCATAAGACAGTACAAAACTACCAAAACAGACAATGGGCACAGTCAGTTACAGTGCAGCACCGACACAGTTCTAGTAGAAAGTGAATCAGATGACAGTAGTTCAAAAGAGTAACAATATAAGTTGCTGTAAATGTAAAGGCAGTGATGCAGCTGCTCAGGATGCTCTTGATAGTCCCTCTGTAGAACATGGTGAGGATGGGGGGTGGGAGATGGACTTTCCTCAGCCTTCGCAGAAAGTAGAAACACTGAGCTTTCTTGGTTATGGAGCTGGTGTTGAGGGACCAGGTGATGTTCTCTGCCAGGTAAACACCAAGAAATTTGGTGCTCTTGACGATCTCCACGGAGGAGCCGCCGATGTTCAGAGAGTGGTCATTCTGTGCTCTCCTGAAGTCAACAACCATCTCTTTAGTTTTGTCCACATTCAGAGACAGGTTGTTGGTTCGGCACCAGTCCATTAGCCGCTGCACCTCCTCTCTGTATGCTGACTTGTCGTTCTTGCTGATGAGACCCACCACAGTCGTGTCATCCGTGAACTTGATGATGTGATTCGAGCTGTGCATTGCTACACAGTCGTGAGTCAGCAGGGTGAACAGCAATGGACTGAGCACACAGCCCTGGGGGGCCCCTGTGCTCAGTGTGGTGGTGTTGTAGATGCAGTTCCCGATCTGGACGGACTGAGGTCTCCCAGTCAGGAAGTCCAGGATCCAGTAGCAGAGGGAGGTGTTCAGGCCCAGCAGGTTCAGCTTTCCAATCAGGTGCTGAGGAATGATTGTGCTGAATGCTGAACTGAAGTCTATGAACGGCATTTGAACATATGTGTCTTTTTTGTCCAGGTGGGTGAGGGCCAGATGGAGGGTGGTGGTGATGGTGTCATCAGTTGAGCGGTTGGGACGGTATGTGAATTGCAGGGGATCCAGTGAGGGGGGCAGCAGGGTCTTGATGTGCCTCATGACGAGCCTCTTGAAGCACTTCATGATGATGAGTGTGAGTGCAACGGGACGGTAGTTGTTGTGGCAGGACACTGTAGACTTCTTTGGCACGGGGACGATGGTGGTGGCCTTGAAGCACGTTGGAACGATGGTGCTGCTCAGGGAGGTGTTGAAGATGTCTGTGAAAACATCCACCAGCTGATCTGCACATCCTCTGAGCACTCTGCCAGGAATGTTGTCTGGTCCAACAGCCTTCCGTGGGTTGACTCTGTGTAGAATCTTCCTCACATCAGCTGTGCTTAAACACAGCACCTGGCCATTGGGAGGAGGGGTGGTCTTCCTCCCCATTGCGTCACTCTGCACCTCGAACCAAGCATAGAAGTTGTTCAGCGCATCTGGAAGGGAGGCATCACTGTCACAGGTGGTGTTGTCCTGTAGTTGGTGACGGCCAGGATGCCCTGCCACATGCGCCACATGTCTCCGCTGTCCTTGAAATGGTTGTGGATTCTCTGTGCGTGTGTGCGCTTTGTCTCTCTGATGGCCCGGGACAGTTTGGCCCTCGTTGTTCTTAGGGCCACCTTGTCGCCTGCTCTAAAGGCGGAGTCTTGGGTCCTCAGCAGCGCACACAAGTCTGCAGTCATCCACGGCTTCTGGTTGGAGCATGTGGTGATGATCTTGGAGACAGCAACGTCATCAATGCACTTGCTGATATAGATAGTCACTGATGTCGTGTATTCCTCCAAGTTGGTGACGTCGCCGTCACTTGCCACTTCCCTGAACATGTGCCAGTCAGTGTGCTCAAAACAGTCCTGAAGAGCAGAGATGGCTCCTGCTGACCAGGTTTTCACCTGCTTCAGAACCGGTTTGGAGCGTCTGACGAGTGGTCTGTAGGCTGGGATTAGTATAACAGAGATGTGGTGTGAGTAGCCGAGGTGGGGGCGGAGCACCGCCTGGTACGTGCCAAAGATGTTTGTGTAAACAAGATCCAGCACATTCACAGTCCATCAGGGTGTAAGTTCTGCAGCTCACTAATAGTCCCATACGGTTCACGGAGCACCTCCTTAGCATTAGCACTGGGGGGAATGTGCCAAGTCTTTTTGAATGAGCCAAGTTTCCGTGAGAATCATAACATTGCAGTCCAGAAGCATTTTCTGATTTATCCAAAGCCATAGAGATCATTTAGTATGGATGTTAATAAGCAAGAGAAAATGCTGGGAAATAACGAACATATCTCATGTTTTATTAAATAAAATCATGCACAAATTTATAAAAAATAGATTTTATTTATAAGATTTTATTCATTCGCAAGCTGCTGAGCGTGATTTTGACTCCTGCACTTTTACCAAATTCGTTTTCTATTTTCCCCAAGAGGCTGTTTCAATTACACACACACATATACTCACACACCGGTTTTAAAATCATAAACCTGAGGTCTTCCACAAATGTTAAATGAGTAAAGGAATGCTTCAATTAGACACAAAAAAAGCACATTTTCTTTTCGCCCATATGGACACACACACACACACACACACTTTCTTTATCTTTTTTTTTTTAGCTAAAGCTGCTCTCTCCTGTCCCATAACCCAAACATATATATTTTAGACCTTGTAATCTTTAATCAAAATGTCATAACTTGTTCTTCCTGTGATATGACTGACTCCTCTCTGCTGACGTATGCAAGGGCACGCTGTAGTTAAGGCAATCACATTCAGATCTGCCTCCATTTTGTTACGCAAAGCTCACTTTTCACAATCCAATCAACAACCGATGGATAAAATCAAGGGCCGTCCTATGTTTTTTCTTGTTTGATAAGCCGTTTTACTCAGAAATACTTCACAATGCAGAAGTAAAGTCATTCGCAACTTCTGTTTCATGCCAGCTTCAAAGGTGACACTTCTCAGACAAAAGTATTTTATAGAACCAAAAAATCTTTCTTTTAGGCAAGGAAAGGAAAAGAAAAAGAAGAAGGACACTAGTAGTGAGAGTGATGAGCTATTCTCTTCATCCTCCTCCCTCCCTTCATCTTCATCGGAGGATGAAACTGCTGTAAAAAAGATCCAAAAAGAAGAGAACACAAAAAAAACAGATCAAGATCTGCCTGCTCCAGTGCTACAGTAAGAGATAAATCCAAGCGCACTTCTTATGTGAATTTATTCTTGATGTGGATGATTTCGCAAGATGTTTTGTATAATTTGTAATGCATTAAGCAACTGTTTACTTGTTTATGTTCAACAGCCAAGTGTCCAGATGATCTTCTGAAGAGATACAAAAAAGTTCTTCGTGCTTACAGAAAGGAAGGAAGTATAAAAAGAGCTTTCATGAAAGTCGGAGTGGACGGAAACACACTTGCCCTCACTGCAGTTGTGGCTGAGATTCAAATTATCGACCCATACTTTTATTGCTCCATCCCCCAGTTCCAGCCTCAGGAAGAGAAGCTTTCTCATTTTGCCCAGAGGTGCTCAGAGGCCTTGACAACTGAGACAAGCCTCAATTAACTCAGAGTGGGAAACTCCTGCCAATTAAATACAAGTTTCGCTAAAGACGAATGTTTATTTCCTCTTTAGTTTGTCTGTTTGGGGTGTTTTATGCCTTTTGTTTAACTGTTTCCTGTATTAAAATATCTATCAAGAAACTTGTTAAGAGATTTATTTTTCAGTGCAATCTTGTGTGACGTGAACACAGCTTTTTTGTCTATTTTAGGTGCTTTTTTTTTTCAAAAATAAAAGTAGCCTAATTCTATTGTGTTGTAGAAGTTTCAGAAATAGATTTTTCCAATTCCCTTTTTATTCTGCATGTAATTCATTATGTGATAGATCTGTACAATGACATAACATGTAAGGTGGGCAGTTTCTGTGTATTTTCAGTGTAAGTACACGTTACTTCCTTGTTCAACTGACCTTCAATGGTGAAACAAACTTTAAAGCCAAATGGTTATAAAAAAGTTAACAAAATACTTATCAAGCAACGTTGAAATTTTAGCAAGATCTGTATGTTGAATCAACACAATGTCTTCAACAATATACAAAAGAAACATCTGCTTTTTAAATTATTATTATGATCATTATTATTATTTTATTAGCATTTTATTATATTTTGATCATAAGACCTCTTCTAATATCTAAGTTGATATGTTAAATACTAATTATTATTATTATTATTATTATTATTATTAATAATAATAATAATAATAATAATAATATAATTGACAGTAAGTATATGTAAAATTCTCATAGATTTAGATATAATATAGATCTCACATAAAAATATAATTAAATTATAAAATATTATAAAGCCCATTTTTGAAAACGGAAGGGGAAGGTTAATTAGGATATTTCTTGGCTAGTACAGATACCTCACCTCACAAACTCTCATCTGCTCACCTGCAGGGAAGATTAATCATGCTGTAAAGAACCCTCGTCTTGACAGACAATGATGTAAACACTGTCGTCTTTGCCCTGTTTGTCCTTTCCGTCTAAGCAGGGGGCCTAGTTATGAGAGTGAAAATGTATTATTACATACACATACTCTTACTTTTTTAATAGATGGCCTACTATACAAAATGGAGGAGGCAAAAGGCTGAGTTGCGTGCAATGGCATTGTCGAGCAGTGACTCAGAGGCGGATCAGCCTTCTTTTACTGCTGGCGCTGGCCTGGGTGCAACCAGCAACAGCTTTCCCAGAGAAGATTTGGATGATGCAGGGGGAACTACAGACGTTGAGAATGATGATATTGCGTGTGAGCAGGATGGCCAGCAGTATGACAGCTACAGTGAAAGTGATGGTACAGAAACAGGCACCTCTGCAGATGAATCAAGTGATTTAAGGAGCGATTTGGCTAAATGGGCTGTTCGGAATAAAGCAACACGCACATCTGTTAACGATCTCCTCTCTGTGTTGAGACAACATGGACATCGGCTGCCTAAAGATTCGAGAACACTGTTAGGAACTCATCCCCAAGTAGAAGCTCGGGAATTACGTGGTGGTCGATATCTATATTTTGGTCTTGAATCTGGAATTTTGAAAATATGTTCACAGTATCCAGATGAGTTCTCCAGAGAAAATGATCTAGTCCTAAATTTCAACATAGATGGTTTGCCGTTGTTCAAGCCATTAAATGTTCAGATTCTTTGCAGTGTGAAGATTTCAGCCATTTATTGTAGCCATATTTTGTGGCAGTGAAAAACCCAATTCTGTGAGGGATTTCATGTCAGACTTTCTTGAAGAGCTTAATAGGCTCCAGCAAGATGGAATTGCACTCCAAGATGAAACCTTAAATGTGAAAGTCAATGCTTTCATTTGTGATGCTCCAGCAAGAGTTTTTTTGAAATGCATAAAGGGACACAATGCGTACTATAGTAGCGAGCAATGCACTATTGAAGGACAATGTGTGAACCACAGGGTTGTGTATAATTACCAATCACGAGAGAAGATTTCCTCAAGAACAGAAGAGGAATTCAGCGGGCAGTCCTGCTCTTCTCACCAAAATGGACGCTCACCCCTGGTAGATGCAGGGCTGCAGTGAGTGGGTAGAGGGGTTAGACACTTACTGACCTTCCTCACACAGGGTCCAAGAGAGTGTAAACTGTCTCAGAGACAAAGTGGTGAAATTTCATCCAAACTTGTGTCTCTCAATGGGAAATTGCCAGATAACTGCGGACTCTCGCTGTTCTGGACAGATGGAAAGCAACTGAATTCCGACAGTTTTTACTGTACACTGGACCAGTTGTCCTTCATGCGGTGCTGCCTGAGAGCTTCTACAACATTAATAATTCTATAATACCTGTGTATAATAATGGCTTTCAGATAACAGAAAGGAATGTGAAAACTATGATTTGACGACCACCGCTGAATTGAGATGCTCAGGGAGGAGCCACTAAATATTCCCGAAAACAGGAAGCCAAAGAAGAAGACCTACTCAGACTAACAAATGGGTAGGTAGCGTACTATTAAGTCCCACTCCAGGCATTGATTAAACTCTTACAAACTCATCTCTGTCCAAATACATGACATATTAAGTGTATATACATACACTTGGATGCATGAAAAAATGGCTTAATGTAACTCTGTGACCTCTCTCATTTAGTATATATGGATCTACGAATATGCAAGTGGTCACTGACTCTACTCCACACCCCAAAACCTCTCTACTGCTCCTCTACATGCACACTTGCTCAAACACACATCCCTCAATTTGTTTTCTACGTTGTTACTGTAAGCTACACAAGGACAAGAAAAAACTTGCCTACATAAGCTTTAAGGGGTATTTAAAGGCTGAATTTGTCTTAATTGCTGTATACCATCAGAGTGGTGTTTGTGTTGCACTTCACTGAGCCTTCAGAGTATTAGGGAACATAGTACCTATAGGAGTTAATGATACTGTATTACCGCCCAACTCTGTTTGGTTTTATGGTGCATGTTAAAGTTGTGTTAAGTACCTACAAGTTTTTATTGAGTAAATAAAAGTAACATTTGCATTACCAAATAACATCTGTACTCACTTCCCAATTCGAACTGGAGACGAAAATGAGAGAGAAGCGTTGGTAAGTTTCAGTGTTGCTAAGTTGTGCATGTACAGTCAGGTGAAGCGAATGAAACCACTTAGTATTGTATGTTTTTAGGTAGCTACATTTTGTCTGGTCCACTGTCTTAATTAATTCAACAAAAACTATACACACAACCATATAGGAAATATTTCAACAATTCCTAAAGAGTTTCCTCAGACAGGGCCTAAGGGTGACTGCGTCAGTTGTCCATTTAGCACTTTACTCCAAGGCAATCTCTAAATCTATTTGGTGGATTACCAAAAAATTAGTGAGCAATTTTGTGCTCCTCAGCTGATGACCCTTCTCAATGATTTTTCCTCAAGTACCACCCTTAGGCCAAAATGTAAAATCCCCACTCTCTTACTACTTGCATTCCCCTGATATGCAGCAGAAGAGGAATAGTATCTTCTGTTAAACTGTTGGCCGCTTTAATATCTTGAGTTTACAATGAACAAATGTTACATAATGCTAGAGCCCCATGTGGTCACTTGAAAGAAAAGAAACTGGTTGTTAAAAGGAAACACCGTCAAACTTGCAGAGTTCGTCTTACAGACCAGTTGAATTTTTTTTTGTTGTGTTTTACTCCTTTTCAGCACATTTGAAAAGACTGGGAGGTGTAGATGACGTGGACATGGTTAAAAAAATCGATGGCTGCGTAAGTACCTTTTGTTGCACTATTCATCAGAAATATATTCAACCACATGAAATCATATCCATTCATCACACTGAGCTCTCTCTCAGTGTGTGTCCTATAGGGCTACAACTAACAAATATTTTCATTGTCATTTATTTTTTCATTAATCATTTCACACATAAATTCTTTAAACGAGGATTGTCAGTCGATTTAAAATATGTAATCGCGTTAATTACATGGTGTGCTGATAAACACACATTTCAGCCTTTAACAGGCAACAAAGTTGTTAATCTGAAGAATTTTGAAATCATGAGCCTACAGCTGGTCAGCTGAACTTGTTCATTACATTTCCGGTGCCTTTACATCATTGTCAGGCAGTTTATAATTCCCTCAGTAGAACTCTACACAATCCAAGATGGCAAACAGTTTTCTTCATCATCTTATTCTTTGTCACGTAATTTAGGCGTAGACAGATGCAAGTGCAGATTCAAATTTAATAAAGATGAAAACACAAAACAAGAACTATGAACTCGTGGCAAAATACAAGGACTAAGAAACATAACCATGAGACATGAAAAGCATAATGAGACAAAGAAAGACAAACACAAGACAACCAGTGCAGTGCAAAACGTGACTATATGTACTAGTGCTAATTAACCAAAAACATGAAACAGGTGAAACCAGACATGTGACTTGGTGCAGTGGCTGATAGGAATCGTAGTCTCTAGTCAATTCTGGCATATCCATGACATTCTGCTTCTTTGTCTCAATAGTAAAAATTTTCCAATTTCCAATCACACATACCCAGAGCACAAAGTGAGCGCTGCCACTGTATCAGCCTGTAGGTTGCGTATGAGAGTGGAATCTGGTGATGCAGTGGCAGTGGTATGGCAAAAAGCATGGCATTGGCTGTGAAATGTAAATAACATGTATACGACACAAATTACGGCGTGTCGTATGTAGATGGCATGTTAATAAGGGACAGGGTACGCCCTGGTTTCACAGCCAGATCACCATTTGTTTTGAAGAAGTGCAACTGATAAATTGGACATAGGCAAGTTCTTACGTCTTTCTGGATGTTCAAATCTGCACCCCTTGTACAATAAAGTGTACAATTAACTTTGATAAAGTGTCCCTTGACAAAAGTAAATATTTTCAACCCTTTATAAGTTGTACTTAAGCTACATTTGTCATTTTCTAACCAAAATTACATGCAATATTTTAAACTTAAATGCGTTTGTGTTGTTCAGAACTCTCTCAATGCCATGATGGCCCAGATGAGTTTAAAGGGGAAATGTGGGAAGCTGCCATTTTCTCAGTCTCTGCTTTGCCAGATCATCTGTGGTAAAGTTTAAAACATGTTACATGAAAATAGGAGCAGGAAGACAACTTCTAAGGACATTTCTGTCCGTTTTAGTTTTTTTTTTTTTTTGTGATAAGGTTGTGTTTCTCCAAATGACATGAAATTTCACCTAGTAGTCCCAAATTGTAATTTTTCATCAGTCATGTAACTTCAAAACAAGTTAATGGCTGTCTTTTAATTCATTTTTGTGCCTCTTTTTTTTACTTCTAGTGGTCAAAAGTTGATACATTTTGATAAAAAGCTAACTCTGTCACTACATGCAGTCAAATCGGTTAGACAGGTTTCTTGTTTATCCTCTTTAGGCACCCTGTCATTTTTGGTGTGCAGTGTGTGGAATATGGTCCTAATTTGACATGCAGTATGGAGAAAGCACTCTACATCAGCTGGTTTCAGTCTAACAGTCTACTTTTGAACTTGTCACACAAGTGTCCTCTGCCCATCGAAGTTTTGGACCAATAATAGAACAAAGGTTTTGTGAAATTGGTTAAAAATGCTGTTGAAAATGCTAGTCAAGCGGTATGTGGTTCCTAGCAACAACAACGTGGTCTTCTGGCTTCAAAAATCAGGAGAGTTTGTGCACTTTTTGCTTCTTAACATACAAAGTGTGACCTCAATGTGATCCTACTTAAACAACTATGGTGCAGCTTTGGAAGATGGTTGGCAACACCACATAGGATTTTTCATACATGGGCTGAAATGGACAACATTTTTGATAATCTAACCTGTGTTTGTTTTTCCTCTTTAGACTGTCATCAGCACATACACAACACAACAAACAAAAGTAATGGAGACCACGTCGAAATACTTCAAGTCTGCACTGGAGAGGATGGGTGGTGGTGGCCGTAAAAAGACTCTCCCTTAAAGACCCACACTGTTTCATGTTTTACTGTTGTCACCCAAGCAGTTACACTCCACTCCTCCACTACAGATAGCTTGTAACAGCTGCTTTCCCTCTTATTTATTCAGAAAGGTGCCATAATCTCTTTTTCCACAGAGTCTCATTTGATCACATTCAAGCTTTACGACAGACTTGTGAATATACGTATGTCTGCATTTTAACTTTCCATTTATTTATTTTTAAAATATTTTTTATTATAGTATTGCAAGTTATGCACAGCAAGTTGCGTACATATAACAATTTCATTTCACGAGAAAGGCATATTTAATTTGTCCAGTGTTTTACACATAATGATTTACCACAATAATAAAATTGCAAGCAGAAGAACACCATCCCAACCGTGAAGCATGGGGGTGGCAGCATCATGTAGTGGTGTTGCTTTGCTGCAGGAGGCACTAGGGCACTTCACAAAACAAATGGCATCATGAGGAAGGAATATTATGTGGATATATTTGAGCAACATCTCAAGACATCAGCCAGGAAGTTAAAGCTCGGTCACAAAAGGCGCCTTCCAAATAGACAATGACCCCATACATACCTCCAAAGTTGTGGCAAAATGGCTTAAGGACAACAAAGTCAAGGTATTGGAGTGGCCATCACAAAGCCCTGACCTCAGTCCGATAGAAAATTTGTGGGCAGAACTGAAAAAGATTGTGCGAGCAAGGAGGCCTACAAACCTGACTCCAGCAATTTATTGTGAGAAGCTTTGGAAGGCTACCCAAAACCTTTTGCCCAAGTTAAACAAGTTAAAGGCAATTCTATCAAATACACCTGTTTAGTATGTGAACTTCTGACCCACTGGGAATGTGATAAAAGAAATAACATCGACGGCTGAACATTGACGGTTCCTCTGTGGAGATCGTCAAGAGCACCAAATTCCTTGGTGTTCACCTGGCAGAGAACATCACCTGGTCCCTCAACACCAGCTCCAAAACCAAGAAAGCTCAGCAGCTTCTCTATTTTCTGCGAAGGCTGAGGAAAGCACATCTCCCACCCCCATCCTCACCATTTTCTACAGAGGGACTATCAAGAGCATCCTGAGCAGCTGCATCACTGCCTGGTTTAGAAATTGCACCATCTCAGATCGCAAGACCCTGCAACGGATAGTGAGGACAGCTGAGAAGATCATTGGGGTCTCTCTTCCCTCCATCACAGATATTTACACCACACGCTGCATCCGCAAAGCCACCAGCATTGTGGATGACCCCACGCACCCCTCACACAAACTCTTCACCCTCCTGCTGTCTGGCAAACGGTACCAAAGCATTCGGGCCTCACAGCTGGACTGTGTAACAGTTTCTTCCCCCAAGCCATCAGACTCCTCAATACTCAGAGACTGGACTGAAAACACACACACACATACACACATACACACACTCAACTGAACATCACCCCATCCTCTTTGCAATTTTTGCACATCTCCATATTCGATTTCTGCTGCTACAAATATTTATTATATACTGGATATAATCTTTATACTCGCTACCTGGCTGCTACTCCTTATGTTTACATTTACAGCAACTTATATTGTTACTCTTTTGAACTACTGTCATCTGATTCACTTTCTACTAGAACTGTGTCGGCGCTGCACTGTGACTTACTGTGCCCATTGTCTGTTTTGGTAGTTTTGTACTGTCTTATGCTGTTTGCACGTTTGCACAGTGCACTTTATGTAAATATATGTAGTCTCCTGTAGTTCTGTGTTTGTTTTATGTAGCACCTTGATCCTGGAGGAACGTTGTTTCGTTTCACTGTGTACTAACTAGCTGTATATGGTTGAAATGACAATAAAGCCACTTGACTTGACTTGACTTGCTCAACCGCTGCACTCCAAATAGCATGATTGAGCTGGAACTAAACTTCTTCAGAGCCGACAGAACAGCAGCAGACTCTGGAAAAGGCAGAGGAGGAGGCGTTTGCATCTATGTAAACAAAAGTTGGTGCACGGACACTGTCGTTACTGAGACACGTTGCTCTGCTGATGTTGAGTACCTCATTAATAAGTGTAGACCCTTCTATCTAAACCGTGAGTTCCCATGCGCCCTAATCGCTGCTGTGTACGTCTCCCTGGATGCTAATGCTAAACTAGCCATGAAAGAACTCGGGGCTAGCATTAGCAAGCTACAAACAGAACATCCAGTAGCACAAAAAGACTCATGGACAGCTTTTTCCCTTCAGCTGTACTAACTCAGCTTCTAAGCGTTAACTGCCAGCCTCCACCTAATAACTAAACATTAACATTAGACACCACACTACACTGTATTGTACATTACTGCTATTATCTGCAACTATTTACAAGTACTTGCACTTTACTGCAATTATCTGTCATTACTACAGTTATTTATATCAGACGGTTATTTGCACATTATTGCTATTTGCACATCTGCATTTTATCCACTGTATGCATCTACTGCATCATACTGCATGCATCTTACTGTTTACCTCTACCTGTAAACTGTTTATTTCAACTTACTGCACCATCATTCTTATTGATTTCTTGAACTTAACTGCTATTTGCATTACTGGTATGCATCATACTGTTCACCTTTACCTGTACACTGTTATCTTAACTTACTGCACCATGAACTTTATTACCTCATTTCACTTATTTGCTATTTGCACTACTGTTTGGATGCTGACTGCATTTCGTTGTCTCTGTACTCGTACTCTGACAATGACAATAAAGTTGAACTTAACCTCTTAACATGTAGCATTATACAATTACACAAGAAAGTCATTACAAATACTACATGATTTAAAAAAAGGTGTATGAAAGTAGTTTGGTCATTAGATATGTGATTTAAATATTTATCTTTATATTGTGAGGGTGTTATTACCTCTAGTTAGGGCTAAATAAGTGCTGATTTTGTTCTGTATTGTTGCTTTATGTGCTATAAGCACAAACACAGCGGTATAAAGTCAGATTGTGCTCTTCAGTAAAACACACCTGCTGTTAGTGCAGAGACTTCACTCTGCTCACACCTCCATTACATTCACCTTATTTTATAAAGCCTCTTAGTGCAAAAGCAGAGAAATTGTGGAGTAAAAGACACTGATCTGTTGATATTAATAACCTTCTCACAGCATCAGTTAGATCTGGACAGTATTTGTAGAATAAAAATGCATCTTTACAATATACGAGTTCCTCACACATGAAATATTCACAGCACCGGCTTCTGGTTTTGAAGCTGCATAAGACAAAAAAAATCACAAATACGCAAATTAAATTTCAAATATAATTCATTTATTATTTACTCAGAATAAATTAAACCTTTCAGTCTGACAGGAAAAAGTTCAAAAGTTGCTTTCAAGCCAAAAAACAAACAAACAAACAACAAACAAATGTTTTAATATCATTCTTATGTACAATATTTTGTTTATGATTCTGATTTGTGGTCTTAAATAAATTATTGTATAATTATTTAATAATAATAATAATAATAATAATAATAATAATAATAATAAGGTTAAATCAGTATCATATAGAGTTTTACATAAAATATTCTGCAAAATGAAGCATCATAAATAACATTATAGAAATTATAAAATAAAACAGGTTCTGGTCAAATAACTTTAAAACTATACTACAGTTTAAAAATACTAAATAATTCATTAATTGGGCTAATAAATGATAAATAATATAAATAATACACTAAACAGTAAAAGACGTTAATGGCGCAGGTGTGTTGGGGTCAACGCTGTTGCCTAGCAACAGTGAGTCATTCTATAATTAGGGGTACATGTCATGTCCATGGACTCTATTATCAATTTTACTAATTTTTCATTAACTTTTCACTTCAAGCAATGATCACTTTTATATCAGGGGACATTTCTAATTAATTTAATACAAAAATCCAACAGATACCCATCTTTTATCTTGCAAAATTGGCATATTCTATACTGGAATTTGCTGTTTTTGTGCTGTCCGATTTGTTAAATGTGAGGTTTTGCTCTTCAGATTAGCTCTAAAATACATGTTTCTGTATATATTTCTTATAAATATTTGTCCAAAATAATCATAAATTATGAGAAAGGTGTTTTAAAAAATATTTTGCTCATGCATCTACATTAAATCATCCATTTTGTGTATGTCCGAGAAATCAGTGTCAACTGTGTTACTCCCTATAAAAACCCCTATAAATCAGCAATGGTTTGTTCCAAAGTCACACGTCCAACATCACGTGATGTAATTTCCTTTTTTGGAGGGAAATTTGAAGACAGTGTGGTAAGTCATAACTTCTCCTCTTCAATATTTTATCTATATTATTGTCTGCACATAGAGTAGATTAATTGACCGTCAACTGTGTTATCAACATGTTCTGATGAACTTGCGTCACATGTTATATTTATAAATATGTAGAGAAAGAATATAAAAACATAAGTTAATCAAGGTCATGTACTAACTAGTCCAAGGTCAGCAGTTTGCACAAGGCCCTAAAATGGCCGAAATGTCAACTGTGTTACCTGTCAACTGTAACACAGTTGACAAGGATTAACACGGTTGACAATGTTGGCAATTCAGTGTCAATTTATGCTCACACTGAGTGTTGTTGATAAAAAAATATTCACAAACTATTGTCATTACACAGAAATTACATAGGAATTGCCTAAAACCATGATTTGCATTACAATGGATAAACTTAACTGATCTAATCACAGCCACACTTGATGACACTATGAACTCAGTATCCATAATATTATATACACATTATATTCACATTTGTCAAGGGTTATAAAGCATTCAGAATTCCTTATGATTGACTTAAACCTATATAATATTATAGATTTGACATATATCTATTTCTGCTTAGTCATGACTGATAAAGTGTTATGATGTTATTGTATAAGTCCTTACAACTTGAAGTGTCATGATGCATTATAAAACTTCATTTACCTTTATAATAATATAATATATTCATTAACATTATAATATATATTATTATAATGTGTGTGTGTTTAAAATGCTTTATGGATACTGAGTTCATACTTACCGTAAACACTATATATTACAATGATTTCATGGAGAATTCATAAATTCGATATGACTCCATGATTTGAAATAAGCCTACCATAATATTAAACAGAGTGATGTGTGTTTTAGGGAGATGGGTTTATCTGCTGCTGAGAAACAGCGCCAGTATAGGGTTCAGCGTGATGCTGATCCTGAGAGAAGGGCCGCATATTTACAGAAACACAGAGAGAAGTGGCATGATGACAGGAAGCTAGGAAAGGTGAAGACAATGAAATATTTAAGTGAGAGGGAGAAGAGAAGGAAAAGAGCATACTGGAGAAGAGCCCAGCGCCAGAGCAGAGAGAGAAAGAAAGTTATAGAGAACCAGGTTACTCCACCTCAGAGTCCTGAAGTTGGTCCTCAGTCTCAAATGTCAAGGTACAGGTTTATTGAGCAGATAATAGGTTCAACAACAGATTTTATTATGAAAGCACAATGAAAAGACCAGAATATCAGCTTAGCATTCTTTGGTAGGCATAGAACACATGATCATGATGATCATGAACACATCACATGATCAATAAAAAATTATTTGTGTATTATTTCAGACAGAGAACAGCTGGAAGGAAAAAAGTCAGGAGAAGGGAGTCTAAGTTGTACAGGGAGATTCAGGCTCTGAAGGAAGCACTAAAGCAACAGAAAAGAAAAACTGACAAATTTAGGAAAAGATGTGAAAGAGTACAGCAAGATACAGAGTCACCCAGATCAAAAACCCGGCGCCTGTTAGGAAGGATACCCGTGTCTAGAGATGTCCGCAAAACATTAGTTTTCCATCACGCCCTAATACGCAACATCAGCAAAACGTATGCCTCTACCAAACACAAAAATACTAGGAAGATCATTGCAGCTCTGGTGACAGGAAAGATCCTGAAAAAATACAAGTTAAAATACAAACTTCAGGAGGCCCTAGGAATTTCGAGGAAACAGCTGACCAACAGTGAGAGATCCATCCTCTCCAACAAGTTAAAGTATAGATCCTTGTGTCACAGACTACACAATAAAGTGCTATCTTTCATGACAAGGGATGAAAATAGTCGCCTCACAGCTGGAAAATCACAAACAATAACAAGAGGGAAGATAAAGAAACAGAAAAGGTTCTTAAATGACACCATGAAAAACCTGCACAGGAGATTCCTCCTTGAGAGTCCTGACTGCAAAATCTCATATTCTTTGTTCTGCCGTATGCGCCCATTCTGGGTAGTCCAGCCATCCATTGCAGACAGGGAATCATGCCTTTGCAAGGTACACGAGAATCTTGGTTTTCTTGTAGAGAAGCTGCATTCTCTCCGATTCATTGGGGGTACTGACTTGGAGGAAATGGCAGAGTCAGTATGCTGTGACTCAAACTCAAAGGATTGTATGTACAATGAATGCCCTGCCTGCAAAAATAAAGACTTCCCAGTTGCAAGTGAGGGGGACATGCAAGTAAGTGTTTTCTTCACACAGTGGACAACTGAGACTGTTGTCAGAGAGAAGAACAAGGAAGGTAAAAAAGAGAAAGTGCCTGTTAAGATCACAGTGAAAAAGAGGACAGAGACGACTTTGCAGAAGCTCCTTGAGCTCTTCCAACGCCAGCTTACAAACTTCAAAAGACATCTCTTTAACATAAAACAGCAATTCACCTACTTCCTGGAACTAAAGAAGAACATGACAGATCGTGAATGCTTAATTCATATAGATTTTTCTGAAAATTACGCCTGCAAGTACTCCTCTGAAATCCAAGCTGTACATTTTGCATCCAACCAGCAGCAGGCAACACTCCACACTGGAGTTCTACATGTTGGTGGAGTGGATGAACATGTGTGCTTCGGCACAATCAGCCCGTCAAAAGAGAAAGGCCCTGCTGCCATATGGACCCATCTCTCCCCAGTACTTGACCTGGTTAAGTCTTCCTATCCAAATGTTACTGTGGTGCATTTTTTCAGTGATGGGCCAAGCACACAGTACAGGCAGAAAGGCAATTTTTATTTATTCTGTACTAAGCTGCAGCAGTGTGGGTTTCAGGCGGGCACCTGGAACTTTCTGGAGGCAAGCCACGGCAAGGGTGCTCCAGATGGCGTTGGAGGCTTTTTAAAAAGGACCGCAGACAGGCTGGTCAGCCACGGAAAAGACATCCCTAATGCTGAGCTCTTATTCAGTGCACTGCTGGATGCTCAGATGTCAGTAAAGTTGTTCTACATCGGTGAAGAGAACATAGATGAGGCCATAAAGAGCATGCCCAATAATCTCCCAGTGGTGCCATCAACCATGAGCATTCACCAGGTTGTAACTCTTACCCCAGAACAAATCATTTACCGCGATGTGAGCTGTCTTTGCTCAACAAGACAGACCATGGAGTGTCAGTGTTACAACTCCAAAACCTTTACCTTCGAGGTTCAGGTAACAGCATCCACACAGGAGAGCAAGAGTCAGAATCCATCTGAAATTCCTTGGCAAAACTGATGATGAAATTTATCCTGGAGTGATTCAAGGTTTGAATGAAACTCATGTCAATGTGAAATGTATGCACCGGATTGGAGTCAACCGCTTTTTCTGGCCACGGCAAGATGACGTCCTATGGTATTTGCATGAAGATGTCATCAGAATGATTCCTCCTCCTACTTCTGTGACCTCACGTCATATGGAAATTGACAGGGACATATGGTCTAAGATCTCAGACTTGTGAACAGACTGAAATCAACACATGAAAGAAAACATGACTGAAAGAAAATAAATGACTGAAAGAAAAAAATGACTGAAGCACATGAAAGAAAACACAAAAGATTGACTATAAAATCAGTTTCCTGTTATTGTTTGTTCTTGTTTGCAATAGACACTATGGATTAAAAATTGTTGTTCGTTGTTAAAGTTGTAATCATTTCACTGTAATGTTTTAATCTTTTTTTAACTGAACTCAGATTAATTGCTTGTACATTTTGTAACATTTTGTAAAATGTAACATTGCAATTACATTTGTACATTTGTTGAATAAAAATAAAGTTTTTATCTTAAAGAAAGTTTTCTCTTTTTCTTCTAATGTGTCCTGTCAACTGTGTTACTTTGTCTGTCAACTGTGTTATCTGTGCTTTTTATGTCATAAATCTTTTAAATGTGAACTAAACCGTCAGAAAAAAAGATGGGGATATCTCTGGAGATGGAAGTCTTGGGTAAGGATGGTGAATAACACTAAATTCAGCATACTGTGTATTTTTGTTGAAGAAAAGTTTCATCCTTCATGATAGCATCCCACAGAATGCCCATTACGAAGCCCCAAATTCATATTTTCAAATCAGTTAGACAGATAACCTCAAAAACTTCAAACCTTCAAACAAATGTGTTATCAAACATGTGGTACTTCATTCATGTTTCATTTGACACAGCATTTGTCCATAACACAGCTGACAAAATAATGAATCAAATGTTAATTTTTATTAACATTTAAAAAGTCATTAGAGCTTAAGCTTGCCAAATAATTAATTTAGCACATTAAGGGGATATATTATTCAACCACCTAGTTTATTTATCAAAAAAGAATACTGATTTCCTGACTTTTTGGTTGACATGAAATGTACCCCTAAATATAGAATGACTCCAGTATGAAGGGCTTTAATGCTGCCATTTTCTCGGCTGTTTGCATCGAGCTGTTTGTGCGTGTTTTCTTCTCTAACACAGTTTTCTCTTTGCCAAGTTTCTCAGCTTGGCTTTTCTTGTGCTCGAGTCCTGTGCTGCAGCTCAGAGCCAGTCTCAGTGTGAGCGTTAAACTCAGCGCCACCGCACTGTTTCCGCTGTTAGCATCGTTAGCATTACAGCTGCGCTCGGCGATGACGTCATCCAGCTCAGGCCGAGCAGAGTGGAGCTACACAATCACTCGCTTTCTACACATTTTACACCTATTATCTTATTTATCACTGGGATTTCGCTCTTCTCTCAGGAAAGAAAGAGACAGAAAAGTGGAGAAAAGTAAGAAAAGTTTGCAAAAAGCCAAAAAAGCTCTCTGCGCGTTCCCTCCGCGCTCTGCGCATGCGCAGACAGAGAGCGCGCAAAACAGCGAGAGAGAGCGAGGGCTGTGACGTCACAATCGGGATAACCGTGGTGGGTGTGTGTGGGGGGGCGCCCCAATGTGACGTCACAATCTGACCTGTATGTTGTATAAAAGGAGGCAGAAAGCGGTTCCACTGTCACTGTTTCTGATTTGTGAATTTGCCGAGTGAGGAAAGAGAAACACAACTCTGAAGATGTTTAGAAGGATTAGAGAACGATTTAGACATTGGACGCAGAAGAAACCTAAGGAGGATCCTCAAGAGGAGGCCATGAAGGAGGAGCTGGAGCAAGTAGCAAGAGAGATGGAGGAATGTAAGGTGATGCAGATAAAGCTAGTGGAAGAGAGACACCTGTTGGTGAAGAAGGTGGCAGAGCTGAAGGCCATTGTAGCTTCTGAGCAAAAGCAACGGGAGCAGGACATGGAGGAGAGGGACGCCAGACACCAGCAGAACATCACCGAGCTTCAGGCTTCCCTGAAACTCAGTGAGGAACGGGAGAAGACTGCAGAGATGGAGAAAGAGAACTTGATGAAAGACAGAGAGCGACTAGAGAAACGTGTTGCACAGCTGGAGGCCACTTTGGCTTCTGAGCGAAAAAAACAGGAAGAAGAAAGAGAGAAGACCAAGCAGGACATGGAGGAGAGGGACGCCAGACACCAGCAGAACATCACCGAGCTCCAGGCTTCCCTGAAACTCAGTGAGGAACGGGAGAAGACTGCAGAGATGGAGAGGGAGAACTTGATGAGAGACCAAGAGCATCTGGTGAACCATGTTGCACAGCTGGAGGCCACTTTATCTTCTGAGCGAAAAAAACAGGAAGAAGAAAGAGAGAAGGCCAAGGAGAGGAACACTGCACATCTCCAGAACATCAGCGAGCTCCAGGCTTCCCTGAAACTCAGTGAGGAACGGGAGAAGACTGCAGAGATGGAGAGGGAGAACTTGACGAAAGACAGAGAGCGACTGGAGAAACGTGTTGCACAGCTGGAGGCCACTTTGGCTTCTGAGCAAAAAAAACAGGAAGAAGAAAGGGAGAAGGTCAAGCAGAACATGGAGGAGAGGAACGCCAGACACCAGCAGAACATCACCGAGCTCCAGGCTTCCCTGAAACTCTGTGAGGAACAGGAGAAGACTGCAGAGCTGGAGAGAGAGAGCTTGAGACACCAAGAGCATCTGGAGAGAAACGTTGCACAGCTGGAGGCCAGGTTGGATTCTAAGCGAAAAAAACAGAAGCGGAAAAGAAAGAAGGCCAAACTGGACGTAGAGGCGAGGAACAGTACACACCTCCAGAACATCACCGAGCTCCAGGCTTCCCTGAAACTCTGTGAGGAACAGGAGAAGGCAGAGCTGAAGAGCAAAATGGAGCAATTGGAGAGACTGAGAGCAATTGAAAAAATGTGCAGAGCGAGAGCACCGGAACCAGGAACAATAGAAGTCCAAGCACGATGCCTGCAAGAAGAACAGCAGGCAGTGCTTGGACAAACGCCTGGAGAACGAGTGCTCACGTGCCAATGATGAGATAAGGTGAAGTTAAAAAAAAAAAAGAAGAAGAAAAAAAAAGAAAGTAAAGTAAAAAAAAAAGGTAAAGTAAAAAAATTAAAAAGTAAAGTAAACAAAAAAGTAAAAAAAAATGAAAAAAAAAGTAAATTAAAAAGTAAATTAAAAAAAGTAAACAAAATAAATAAAAAAGTAAACAAAATAAATAAAAAAAAGTAAAGTAAAAAAATTAAAAAATATATATAAATAAATAAAAAAGTAAAGTAAAAAAAAGAAAAGTAAAAAAAAATTAAATAAATAAAGTAAAAAAATGTAAAATAAACAAAAAAGTAAAAAAATAAAAAAAGTTAATTAAAAAAAGTAAACAAAATAAATAAAAAAGTAAACAAAATAAATTTTAAAAAAGTAAAATAAATAAATAAATAAATAAATAAATAAAAAAGTAAAGTAAAAAAAAAGGAAGTAAAAAAATGAAGGAAAAAAAACAAACAAACAAACAAAAACCTCCATGCTTTACCTCAACTGAGATAAAGGAGCAGTAGCAGTGTGAAAATGACTGGACTTTTCTTCTTTCAAAATCAATAAAATAAAAATAAAAATCTCAAGGATGAACTTTGTGTGTGTTTTTTGTTTCTTTTATTAAAGTGTTTAAAGTGTTAGACATAACAATAAGAAGAAGAAGAAGAAGAAGAAAAGAACTTGTTTTTGAAGGTCACATTAGCTTGGATACTCTAAAACAGTGTTTCTCAACTGATGGGTTACAAATTGATGGTAAGAAAAAATGTAGAAAAATGCAAATGATGAAGCGTAACAAAACAGGAAACCATGGAAAAATATGACAATGAAGCAAATTATAGTAAATAATAATAAAATAAAAAAAGGAATCCCCCCCTGTAGCAGTTGTTATAGCCAAATTAAAACATTTGGTCATGTCGTGTTGTGCATCCAATCAAATTCTGTCCAATTCTTCTGTAAACAATTGGAGTTAACGTATAAACGGAGTGAACTTCCCTCTTCCTCAAAAAGAATGGAAAAACACTATGCAAGGTAAACGAAAATAAGACCTGGATTACATAAAGTATGGCTTCACGTGCACAGAAGACAAGCATGGTTTGTGTAAGACCCACAGTGTGTTTTGTGCGGTGAGTTACTGGCTGTGGAAAGCGTGAAACCATCGAAATTCAAAAGGCATTTAGAGACAAAACACTCAAGCACTCAAACACCATAAAGACAAACCTGATGAGTTTTTCAAAACAAAGTAAAGAGATCTGGACACATCTCAAAAAACACATCACAAAAACCGTGTGCACTGTTCAGGAGCAAACACTCAGCGCAAATCTGCTGCACAGTTGAAAAATATGTCTGAAGACATAAAGCACACATTAAGCCAAGTGACTATCATGCACTCCAACTAGAGGAATCAACAGAAATATTTCATCGTGCCATCCTGATGTTGAGACACTTATGACAATGAAATTACACCCTCAGGTTTCCCACTGATTTGCACAGGCTATGATTTCAGCTCTGTTCCTCTTATGATTTCAGCTCTGTTCTTCTTAAACCTCATTGTTATGTTTATGTGTTTAATAGTTTCATAATTGGTCTCAGTGTTTGTTTTATTTGTTACACTAGCTAAATTGCACTTACTCAGGATTGTGTGTATGCATTTATAAAGTAACCCATTTTCATTTTAATGTCATGTGAATAAATTATTTTTATTAAGCATATGCATTTAATAAACTGATATTTTCCATTGTTAATACTTATGAGGTACAACCTCAACAACTCAATATGTAAGTTGATTTATTTCCTGTTATCTGAGGTAGTCAATGGTTATTATCCAACTTTATTAAGCCTATGAAATGGATAATTATTAGTAGTATTAATAACATTTTTATGCAAAGTTAATATGTTCCAATATTTTTGCTCACCTACAAATTGGGTGGTCTGATAGAACATTGCACAATTTGTATGTCGTTTAACACATCTACATATAAATACCAGGAAATAAAAGCTGAAATTCTAAACTCTCTTCTCATATTCATCTTTTGATCTCAAACCCAAATGTCTTTCAAATTCAAAATCAATTTTTTTATAAAGCATTTTAAAAACCATAGTGTGTACCAATGTGCTGTACAATTACAAAGTTTGCCAAAAGACCTCAAATACAAAATTGACGGTATCAAAAGTAAGTAGTCACTTTTAATTTTATTCACTAATAATGAAATTAGTGTTAGACTCTTGTTGGGTAATGTTTGCTTATACTCGGTCACAGAGTTGGGGGGTATCCAGAGTTTGTTACTGTTAGAATTTACTGAAACATAGCCATTGTAAATGCCACTACTGACCATTTTTTAAAATAAAAGGTGGTAATTTGTCAAAATTATGAAGAAAAAACTTTCCTACATAAGCTTTTAGGGGTATGCAAAAGCTGAATTTGTGTTAACTGTTGTATACCATCAGGGTGGTGTTTGTGTTCAACCCAGTCTCACGGCAGTTTGTGATCTAGTCACGAAATTTAATCTATTGATTCGTGTTCATGGACACGAATTTCCCTCTTTTTTCGTGTCACTCAGCACGACTTTTCCATCTAATGTATTTCAATAGGAAATATCTTTCGTGCCCTCCACCACGTTTTTCTTTTTGCCACTGGGTACCACAGACGCTGTATTTTTTTTTCTGATTTGTTAATCTTTTTTTTTAATATTCCAGCACTATTACTCAACATTTAATCAGGAGATTTTATCCTTGTTTTTATTGCTTTATATTCTGTAAGCTACTTGCTATTATAAACCATCGTCAGTAGTTCCTTGCAGTCAAATATACTGTTTCTCCCTCCAAGCATACGCAGACACAAGTGGTTTCCATACTACTGGGTTTATTTGATGGCTTTTCCCCCAAATCCACCGTGAAAACTAAGTAATGAAATACAAAACCACATTAACTTAATACAAACCAAAACATACAAACATAAAGCAAATATAAAGCGAAATACTTCGTTGGCTGCATGTTACATGAAAGAGAAATTGTCTTGAACAGTCCTTAATCACACATTCAAGTTCAAGTCCTCAGCAAGAACACATCCACTGACACGCACAATGTTCGTGTTTGCCGCTTGCTGACTTGCAGGAACTGAGATGCAGTCAGCCATTATATACAACCATCGGCCGGTATTTCAAAATAAAAGTACCAAATTTAACGAAAAATAAATTCACAAATAATAAATGCAACTTATTTTCTTCATAACGAAAACAGACTTAGAAAAAGGTAAACAACTTATATACATAATATAAACAATATAATAGCAACAGTTACACTCCCTTAATGTGAGATTTCTCAAAATACAATATAGTTACCGATTTACACTTTTACACTTCACACTTTCAATGAAAACATTCCTGTTATTAACCAGTTAAACGTCAAACTTCTTAATCTGTTTCAAGCAGAGTAATAACCTTATGTTTAGATCTTTCAAGAAACACAGTTTTAGTTATGGGTTTCACTTTTTTGTCAAACGTAGTGTCACTAACCATCAATTTTAGTTTTCTCACCCTACCATTTGACCCTGGGTAGACTTCTACGACTCTGGCCAACTTCCATTTATTACATGGTGCCAGATCATCTTGTAGGAGGACAAGGTCATTGACTTTCGAGTTCCTTCTGTTTTTATGCCACTTTTGTCTTGGCTGCAAGTTTAAAAGATATTCCTTTTTCCATCGAGTCCAGAATTCATTTGCCAAATACTGTACTCTACGCCACCTCTTTCGAAGATAAAGATCTGCTCTTATAAATTGTCCGGGTGGGGGCAGAATGATTGTGGACTTCATTGTAAGAATGTGGTTTGGAGTTAAAGGTTCAGGTACGGATGGGTCATTCAAATGCTCAGTGGTGAGTGGTCTGCTGTTAACAATGGCCATAACCTCATACAGGAATGACCTGAGAGAGGTACTGTCAAGCCTTTGCGCTGACTGGTCGAGAATAGCAGTAAGAACACTTCTTATGGTTCTTATTTGCCTCTCCCAGACACCTCCCATATGACTTGCCGCTGGAGGGTTCATAAGAAATTCACATCCTAGAGCCTTAACTCTTTCTTGATCAATTCCTTTCATGAGTTCTGCAAACTCTCTCCTTGCTCCAACGAAATTGGTTCCTTGGTCACATGTCAACTGACGAACATTTCCTCTTATTGCAATGAACGCTCTTAAAGCATTGATAAATGAGTCAGTTGTCATGTCATCAATCATCTCTATGTGTATGGCCCTTGAACATAGACAGGTAAGTAAAAGACCATATCTCTTGAGCTCCTTTCTTCCTTCTTTGATATGTATTGGACCAAAGCAGTCAATACCAGCATAAGTGAATGGTGGAGTTGTTTCCATTCTATCTTGCGGTAAGTCACCCATTTTTTGTTCTTCTGCAGGCCTTCTATACTTCCTGCACTTGACACATTTGAAGATGTGTGATGAGCCCGCACCTCTACATCCCAGGATCCACCATCCTTTAGCTCGCAGTTCGTTCATTGTCATTCCACGTCCTTGATGATGTACCTTTTCGTGAAAGTGCTTAATAAGTAAAGCTGACATGTGGCTGTTCTTGGGGAGTATTGCCGGATGCTTCACATATGGGTGTAACGTAGCTTGAATTAGGCGTCCTCCGACCCTCAGGATACTTTCTTCATCTAAGAATGGATTTAACTTGTACAGCCTATTATCTTTGGTCTTGGCAACTACTTTTTTTAACTTCAAACTCTTTATCTCATCTGAGAATGCCTCCTTTTGAACCAGCTTGATGATAACATGTTCTGCTTCTTTCCTTCCTTCCAGGCTTGTACTTTCTGTGGTTCTTTGCTTCACATCCTTGAATTCTTTAATTTTACGCTTCAGTCTAGCAACTGCCTTTACCACCCTTGACCAGTCAGAGAATTTCTGTAGGCGATCCAATAATGATCTGCTCTCCTTTGCAGCAGTGTTACACACAAGAACCGTGCGAAGTTCAGGATCATCTTCCTTAATTTCTCCCACCTTGCATTCTCGGTCAGGTAGTTCCTTTTGCCAAAGAAACTTTGGTCCTGTGAACCAGTTTGAGGTTTTAAGTTGCTCTGCTGTCAAACCTCGAGAGGCATGATCAGCTGGATTGTTCTCTGAGGCAACATGAGCCCATTGTTCAGGCTTTGTACTGGATCTGATTCTCTGAATACGATTGGCTACGAACACATGAAACCGTCTGGCGTCATTGTTAATGTAGCCAAGAACGACTGTAGAATCTGTCCAAAAGAACTCCTTTAGATCTTGAATTTCTAACTCGTTCCGAAGCATGTCACTGGTTTGCACTGCAACAACTGCCGCTGTGAGTTCTAGCCTCGGTATAGTTAACTTTGGTTGGTGAAACTCTTGATTTTCCCATTACCAAACAGCAATGAACTTTGTTAGACTTGTTAATTGCTCGCAGATAAGTACATTCACCATATCTAGAGACACTTGCGTCCGCAAAATGGTGGAGCTCATACCTTTTGGCCTTGCCGAAATTTGAAGGTAAGAAGCCTCTCTTGATTTCCATTTCAGCTAGATTGGGCAAATCTCTGAACCAGAACTCCCACTGAGGTCTTAAGTTCTCTGGAACTTCCTCATCCCAACTAACCTTCTCTTTGCACATTTGCTGAAGTATTTGTTTACCCAAAAGAACAAATGGGGCCATGAACCCTAGGGGGTCATACACAGAGGCCACGGTAGAAAGCACACCCCTTCTTGTTAGAGGATTGGGTTTCACTTGAACTCTGAATTTAAAGGAATCAGATGTAATACACCACTCTACTCCAAGAGCTCTTTCCATTTGAGGTAAACTCAAAGCCATATCCAGATCTTTGACTGTGGCACGTTCTTCTTCTGGGATGGTTGCCACCACTCTTTCACTGTTAGAGACAAACTTGTGGAGTCTTAACCTGCCAGTGAAACAAAGTTCTCTTGATTCTTTGATAAGCTGGATGGCTTCTGTCTCAGTTTGAACGCTTATCAGACCATCGTCTACATAGAAGTTTCTTTGAATGAAGCGTATGGTGTCTTCACTGTACTGACCACACCCTTGAGTTGCCAGATGTTTCAGGCCAAAGTTGGAACAACCAGGAGACGAGGCAGCTCCAAACAAGTGGACTCTCATTCTGTAGACTAATGGTGTGATCTCCAAATTGCCATTCTCCCACCACAGAAATCGCAGGTAATCTTGATCCTCCTTTTTCACATGAAACTGGTGGAACATTCTTTCGATGTCACACATGATTGCGACAGGACCCTTTCGAAAGCGGCATAGGACACCTACCAATGCATTGGTCAAGTCAGGACCTGTAAGCAGATGGTCATTGAGGGATGTGTCCTGAAACTTGGCAGAACAGTCAAATACTACACATATTTTCCCTGGTTTCTGTGGATGATAAACTCCATGATGTGGAATATACCATGCTGGACTGTTGTCAGTTTCTTCCTCAGGGACTTTCTCTGCGTGTAACCACGTGAAATTATGTCATCCATGAATCTTACATAGTCCTCATAGTACCACTGATCTTTCTTGAATCTCTTTTCAAGACATTTCAGGCGGTGTACTGCACATATCTTGTTATTAGGAAGGTTTGGTTTTTCTCTTTTGAATGGTAATGGCATTTCGTAGTGACCATTGCTCTTTTGTGTGATATTTTCTCTCAGAATCGACAAGAACTTGAGATCCTCTTGGGACACAAGATCAGTCTTTCCAGCTCTTTCTGAGAAATCTGATTCAAGGACTTTTATTATGTCTGAGGGAATAATTTCTCTTACTTTAGTTAGACTTACATAGTGTACTTCCTTTCTGACATTAACAGAAGATTCCATACCTGGTGTCACATGCTTTACCACTATGTGATGGCTGGTTCCGATGGCATCGCCATAGTCTACATAAGGATTCCCGTAACCAACAATGCTCCATCCTAAGTCCGTACGCTGTGCATAAGGCTGATGTTCTTGGTCAGAAACTACTTCTCTTGGAAGGAGAGCTTGTGAGCAGACCTACTTCACAATCCTGCAAAGGTGCTATCTCGTCTCGAAGGTGCTCTAGATGGGACCAAGCTTTTGCAGTTTCATTTGTTGGTATGTGAGTTCTGTTGGCTGGAATAAACTCCCGAGTGTAGACTGGTGGTAAAGAGATCCTTTTATCAGAATAAAAGCCTCTGACTTGTAGGTCTTTTACCTTTTGAGAGCTTACCACTGTGGACTTTGAGGTCATAGGAGATAGCTTGAGCTTAATTTGTTCTTTGCTTGCTTCTAATGCTTCAGCTACTTCACTTAAAATAAAAGTCGTGTCGCTTTGAGAGTCTAAAAGAGCATAAACAAGAACTTCTTGTGCTGGTTGAGTTATGGATGAAATCCAGACAGGAATTATCGCTGCTGTTTGTGTGTTAGTCTCATCAAGAATTACTCTATTTGAAGTAACAGCTGTGGTTATTTCTTTATGTTGTATTGATGGAGGTCTTTCTTGGTGCCTTTCTTGACTTGTGTTGACTTTTGGTTTTCTTTAATTCGCTCCTCGTGCAGACAGGTTGGATGCATCTTGTGGCACATATCGCAGACACTCCTACTGTTGCAATTCTTTGAGAAATGGCCAGGCTTAAGACAACCAAAGCATAACTTTTCAGCTTGAACAAATTTAATTCTGTCTGAAACTGATTTCTCCATAAGCTTCCTGCATTTGTGCAAAAGATGTCCAGTCTTCTGACAGAAAATGCATGTTATGACAGGTTTTTCACTGGTACTTAGGTAGTTAGGGTCTTTGCTCCAAAGCTTTGATGTTTTTGAAACTTTTCAACCTCACCTAGTTTAAGTGCTTGCAATGATGTAACAGGATTACAGGCAATTTTCACCTCTCTCGTCAAAAACTTGACAAACTGACTGAAGGAGGGAAATTGGTTAGTCTCCTCTTCTATTTCAATAACCTTACGATTCCATCTCACTGTTAGCCAATCCGGTAACTTTGAAAGAATCTTCCTGTTTTCATTACAATCATTCAAGATTTCCAATGTCTTGATGTGAACCATGGCAGCCTCACAACTACGCAGAAAATCAACAAATTCTCTGAGCTCAAAACTGTCTCTAGATCCCATCTTAGGCCACGCTTGGAGCTTATCTCTATATGATTTTGCAATCGTGAATGGATTCCCATATCTCTCCTCTCAGATTTTCCATGCAGCAGCATACGCAGATTCAGTTCCAAGTAAGAAGTATCCATTGAGCGCTTTCTTAGCTTGGCCACTTACGTACCTATGGAGGTAGTAGATCTTCTCCTTATCTTGAATGTTCTTCTGGTCGATCAATGTTTCGAAGGAGAGTTTCCAGTCATTGTACTTCAATGGATCCCCACTGAATACTGATGGTTCAGGAACTGGAATTCTATTTGCACTTAAAGCACCTACCAGCACCTTCACGAGATCTGCTGTACTTTCATTTGAGGAGGAAGTGGTCACAGCTTGTGGTGCAGGAGACATTTTCAAGAAGTCTTTCTGATCTTCTTCTATGACCTCCTCTTGATCATACACCTTCATTCTCGCTCGTGCTGCCTTTAGACTTTTCACTGCTTCCAAATGTTGTATCTTTCTCCGTTTTTCCTCAAGAGTCTTTTGTAGAGCTGCATCTTCTTCCATTTGAGCTTTAATTTTGGCTTTCTCTTCCTCTCTCTTTATTCTTCATTTCACCTCTTCTGCTTCTTGCTCTAAACGACGTTTTGCAGCCGCTGCCTCTTGATCAGCTATCTTCTTTTTAACTTGAGCATCTAAGAGCTGAATTTCCAGTTGTTCTTTATTTTGTTCTTCTAACACTTCCAGAACAGCCTGGCTTGCAGCAGCATCAGCAGCAGCGGCTCGTGTCTTGCTCTGGAGTTGAGATTTTGCGTAGCTCATCATAAATACGCTGGACATCTGCAGAAAGACTTACATCACCAATGATATCATTGAGCAGGTCATCAGATAAGGTCTCTGCTGATTGTGATAACGTCCGCTTAGACGATTTGACATATGTTTTCCATTTGTTGTAAATATAAGTAAACCTTTGTTGAAGTGATTTAATTTTTGCAGCTTGCATTTCTCTACCCTTCTCTGTTAGAGTTCTTTTTCTTTTACTTCGTCTTGACTGTTGTTCCTCTTCTTGCTGTTCTTCAACACCCTCTTGACTTATTTCAGGTCGTGCTTGAGAATCTGCACTATCCTTAACGCTATCGCTTACATGAACTCTAACATTTGAGCAACTACATTAACCCAATTTTATAGGTAGAAAATATGCATAAATTACATCTAACCAATATTGGCCCTTGTTCAAAGGTAAATGTCCTTAAAATGCAAATAATTTAAGGCTTGAACACTCAGTTGTTGATTAATAGCTTTCAGTAACAACACTGTATGGGATATTAAATGCGCAAAATAACCTTTCAACTCAAATATTGTTTTCAAACACTCAATATAAACACCTCAAACACTTGAAAAGATTGATATCAAGTAGCCAATAGCATTTACAAAACCCCTTTCATTTTGAAATCTAGAAAATTCAGTAAAACCTTTAAATATGTATATAAATTGCAATCTTGAATTAAATGTGAGCAAACAAATTAAACGCTTCCCACACACATTGCAAATGCACAACATTAACTTACAATAAAAATTCTTTGAGAACCTTTACAAAACCCTCTTCTTAGGCCACTCTTACTCAAATTCTTAATAACTTAGTCCTTTGTTCTTTGTAATTATGTGCATCTTCTTAAGTCTGTATGTGTGTGTGGTACACAGTGTTCGTTGAACAGTTCGAGTTTTCACTGTTTCTCCCTCCAAGCATACGCAGACACAAGTGGTTTCCATACTACTGGTTTATTTGATGGCTTTTCTCCCAAATCCACCATGAAAACTAAGTAATGAAATACAAAACCACATTAACTTAATACAAACCAAAACATACAAACATAAAGCAAATATAAAGCGAAATACTTCGTTGGCTGCATGCTACATGAAAGAGAAATTGTCTTGAATAGTCCTTAATCACACGTTCAAGTCCTCAGCAAGAACACATCCACTGACACGCACAATGTTCGTGTTTGCCGCTTGCTGACTTGCAGGAACTGAGATGCAGTCAGCCATTATATACAACCATCGGCCGGTATTTCAAAATAAAAGTACCAAACTTCACAAAAACTAAATTCACAAATAATAAATGCAACTTATTTTCTTCATAACGAAAATAAATAGTCTTAGAAAAAAGTAAACAACTTATATACATAATATAAACAATATAATTGCAACAGTTACATATACTATACATATATATATATATATAAATATATATATATATATATATATATATATATATATATATATATATATACTGTATATATATATATACAAATATACGAGACTGCGTTAATTAGAGACACACACATTTATTACAGTATAGAAATTATAAAATATATTTTCTGCCTTATTCTCTGATAAAAATGGGGAAAAAGATTACATTTGGCATTTCTGTCAGCATTACCCATGATCCTCAGCCGCCGGAGCCAGACCACTGTCCAGGTAAGTCACGAGCTCATTACTAATGATCACGTTTTGTTACAATTGTTACAATTACAGTGTTGTAATTGATGCCTTTCTTTGCCATTAAACTCACATGGTTTAAATGTTAGAGCAACAATTAAAACCCGACCAATGGTTTACTCCTTATCAGCGAAAAATAATAATAATAATAATAAT
>CM040454.1:31054761-31067085 GCA_022758105.1 Pangasianodon gigas | reverse complement strand
CAAGCCCGGCTAAATTTTGCAAAAACACATTTGAAGTCTCCCAAAAGCATGTGGGAAAATGTGTTATGGTCTGATGAAACCAAGGTTGAACT
This sequence comes from Pangasianodon gigas, assembly GCA_022758105.1. Taxonomy (NCBI): domain Eukaryota; kingdom Metazoa; phylum Chordata; class Actinopteri; order Siluriformes; family Pangasiidae; genus Pangasianodon; species Pangasianodon gigas. The sequence goes on along the minus strand of CM040454.1, from coordinate 31,066,993 downwards.
TTTTGGCCATAATTCCAAAAAGTATGTTTGGCGCAAAAAGAACACTGCACATCACCAGAAGAACACCATACCCACAGTGAAGCATGGTGGTGGCAGCATCATGCTTTAGGGCTGTTTTTCTTCAGCTGGAACTGGAGCCTTAGTCAAGGTGGAGGAAATTACGAACAGAAAACCTTCAGGCTTCTGCTAGAAAGCTGAAGATGAAGAAGAACTTCATCTTTCAGCACGACAACGACCCAAAGCATACAATCAAATCAACAAAAGAATGGCTTCACCAGAAGAAGATTAAAGTTTTGGAATGGCCCAGCCAAAGCCCAGACCTGAATCCGATTGAAAATCTGTGGGGTGATCTGAAGAGGGCCGTGCACAGGAGATGCCCTCGCAATCTGACAAATTTGGAGCGTTTTTGCAATGAAAAGTGGGCGAATATTGCCAAGTCAAGATGTGCCATGCTAACAGACTCGTATCCAAAAAGACTGAGTGCTGTAATAAAATCAAAAGGTACTTCAACAAAGTATTAGTTTAAGGGTGTGCACACTTATGCAACCACATTATTTTGTTTTTTTATTTTTACTTGCCCAACCTAAAAGATTTCAGTTTGTTTTTCAATTGAGTTGTATGGGTTTTAGGTCACATTAAAGGTGGAAAAAGTTCTGAAATATTTATCTTGGTCTCATTTTTTTACATCACAGAAGCCTGGCATTTTAACAGGGGTGTGTAGACTTTTTATATCCACTGTGTGTGTAATATATATATATATATATATATATATATATATATATATATATATATATATATATATATAAATAATGTGTATGTGTGCGGTGGTCTGTAAAACAAAAAAAATCCATCGGAAGTTAATCAGGCTGAATTCTGGAAAACATTCAAAAAACACAAAAATTAAGATTTTGATCAAAATTTAGTTTTTCTGCCAATAAAGTACTTTGCAGTTTGTAATTTAAGAAAGCATAAATATTTCTTTAAGTTATAGCAGTAATGTGGGTTTTCTATAAGTAGATTAGGGTATAAAAGTAAAGGTAGGCGAGGCATCTTTCAGTGGAACTGGAATGAAATCTTTAAATGCAATTTTCTTCCTTTTCACTTCGGAGGTAACCAGAATTTAAAGTGCCCTAACTTTACTTCCGGATGGGATATGTGCAAAAGAGAAAAAAATCTTTTAGTTTTCCATAATATATAAAGTGGGAAGTGTAAAAATTTATGAGATGTACCTAAAAGTGTTTACTGGCACTAAATCAAATCCAGTCCACACCTCCATGTGTTCTGGTTTGGAGTAGCATGATCAACTTGATCTTCCTTTCAAAAGCTGCCTCTGCATTTGGAAAAAGATTATTGATGTTCCCGTGTATTTATATCCTGTGTCCTGACTGTGTTTATACCACAGTATGGTCATAGTTAGTTACAGTGTGTACACATTAGATTTCAGCAAACTGGTCTGGAAACAATATGAGATCAGGAGGATTCTGGACAAACAGCAGAACCTGTGGAGAGAAAAAGAGAGCAGGTAAAAAATATATAAAATTAACAAATGAAGCCTGATATTATTAGTTTTAATTTTTATGCACTGAATATATTTACCAGTAAGTTTACCAGTAGGACATAATAGTGTGGCAGAAAATATGATGAGAACAGTACAAATGCTTGCTCTTTGTGCTGTGTGTGAGACTTTGCTCTGCATTAAGCTAAGAGACACAACTGTGTCACTTCTCCTTTTCTTTGGTGTGAGAGTAATATTGTTGCCTTGCCATTTCTAATCAGTGGGCTCCCTCTAGTGCAAACTTTCTGCAGCCAGGTAACTACTTAACTTAAACTAATAATACTAATAATAATAATAATAAACAAACAGAACACATATTTCTTAGCATTGTTTGTGACACCCTGTTTGTGTAGTCACCGGAATAATTTGTATTTTTCATGTATTTCATTATTTTATTGTATTTATGATATTGTTTCAATTACTGTTATGTTGACATGGAACACGCGGAACCAGGAGTGCTGTTCGAATCCAGTGAGGAGAGTGCATTGTTAACTCAAATAGACATTGGAGAAGGTCTGATGGAGTTAGAGGGGACAGACCGGCCCTATGTTAGGATTCCCCTGGGCAACCCTACTGCTTGTGAAGTCACCATCAGATGACATACGCCTCTAGGAAGTATACAGCCAATAGCTAGTATTATTGAGACGGAGCGACAAGACTTGGTAAACAGTGGGGACATACCAAAGAGCCAGAGAGAAAATCCAGGTTCCCAGGAACAGGACGACCACCGGGCAGACAACTTATGGCATCTGCCAGTTGATGTTAGTCATCTGGAAGAAGAACAGCAGAAATTAGTCAAAGAGATGCTTTATGAGGAATCCAACGTGTTTGCTCATGGAGATGATAATATTGGGCGTATCCCAAGTTTACAGATGACAATTAACGGATGAGATCCCAGTTCAACGAGCGTATGCCTCCATCCCGAAACCCCTGTATAAAGAGGTGAAGGAATACGTCCAGGACTTACTAGCTCGGGGTTGGGTGGTCAAGTCGAAGTCTCCGTATGTGGCCCCAGTGGTGTGTGTCTGGAAAAAAGATGGGACTGTGTATAGACTACAGATTGTTGAATCAAAAGACAGTTCCAGACTGGCATCCACTTCCTCGAATCCAGGACCTCATTGACACTCTGGGAGGCTACCGATGGTTTTCAATTCTAGACCAGGGAAAGGCCTACCATCAGGGATTTATGGCGGAGGGATCTCGGCACCTTACTGCATTCACGACCCCTTGGGGACTATATGAGTGGGTGCGCATACCCTTTGGATTGGCTAATGCACCATCAGCATTCCAGAGGAGTATGGAGGGGATGTTGGACTCATTGAGCGATGAACTATGTATCCCATATCTTGACGACATACTTTGCTTTGGCAAAACATTCAGTGACCATGTCCAGGGACTAAGGAGAGTCCTCAGAGTACTGAAGGAGCATGGAGTAAAGCTGAGGCCAGCAAAATGTGAGCTGTTCAAGAGAGAGGTCAGATATGTGGGAAGATTAGTCTCGGAGGATGGTGTCCGTATCGACCCAAAAGACATAGAAGCAGTCCTCTCCCTGAAAGAGCAAAAGCCCACTACTATTGGAGAGTTGCGACGATTGTTGGGGTTCCTCAGCTATTATCGCACATTTATTCAGGACTTCTCACGGACTGCTAAGCCACTATATAAGCTTCTCCAATCTCGGGGATCAGTAGCAGCTGGGGAGCAGAACAAGTCTGGTAAAGCGGGGAAAAAAGGGACCCAGTTACCATCTCGTGCGAAGGAAGAGTTGACGAGTGTGCACCAAGGCGTGTTGGAGAGACTTATTGGGGCTTTAACAACCCCCCCAGTTCTCGCTTACCCGATCTTCGAACTTCCATTTGTGCTCCATACAGACGCGTCTGAACAGGGGCTCGGGGCTGTGCTCTACCAACAGCAAGAGGGCAGGCTTAGAGTCATTGGCTATGGCTCCAGAACGTTGACTCCCGCTGAGAGAAATTATAAACTCCACTCTGGGAAGCTGGAGTTCCTAGCACTTAAATGAGTGGTCTGTGAGAAGTTCTGAGATTACTTGTTTTATGCACCGCACTTCACTGTCTTCACAGACAACAACCCGTTGATGTATGTCCTTAAGATGGCCAAACTCAACGCGGTGGGACATAGGTGGGTGGGAGAATTGGCAGACTTCAGATTCGACATTCGCTACAGACCAGGAAAAGTAAACGCGGACATGCTCTCTCATTGTCCCCTTGACATCAATAAGTTTATGACCTCATGTACTGAAGTTTTCACAGAGGAGGTGGTCCAGGCTACATGGGAAGGAAGTTGTGTCGATCAAGAGAATGATGTTGCCTAAGTCACGGCTCTTAATGCACGTCAAGAGGATGTCGAGTGCCAATTTGAAAAGAGCCTCATGACACTTGACCCCATTGTGGGTAAGGTGATAGAGTTAAAGGAGAGTGGTGGAGACCTGACAACCGAAATAAGGAAAGATACTAAAGGAGGCCTCAAGAGACTGCTGAATGAGTGGAGAAAATTGGACCTCCAAGAGGGACTGCTCTATCATCAGACCAATCAAAAATCTCTTCCAGCTAAGTTTAAGCAGTCTGTGTTGAAACAACTACACAATGACGTGGGTCATGTAGGAACTGAATGGGTTCTAGACTTGGCGAGGAGCAGATTCTACTGGCCTTTTATGAAAAAGGAGATTGAGCACTATGTCACCCAGAAGTGCAGATGCGTGAAGCAGAAGAAACCTGTCGTGCAGATCAGAGCTCCAATGGGAAGTCTTACCTCAAGTTGCCCAATGGACTTGGTGACCATCGACTATCTGCACCTAGAAAGGGGTTGGGGTGGATGTGAATATATTCTGGTGCTGGTGGACCATTTTACCAGGTTTGCCCAGGCGTACTCGACAAAGGACAAGTCTGGCAGGACGGCAGCTGAGAGGATATTTAATGATTATATCCCAAGATTCGGTTACCCTTGCCGGCTCCATCACGATCAAGGGCGCGAATTCGAGAACCAGCTCTTCGCAACTTTGCAAAGGTTAAATGGGATCAGCAACTCAAGAACAATGCCTGATCACCCCCAAGCAAATCCAGCGGAACGTTTCAAGCGGACACTGCTACAAAAGTTGAGGACGTTGGAGGAGAAGGAAAAGGACAGATGGAAAGACCACCTCCCGAAGGTAGCGCATGCTTACAATTGCACTAAGCATGAGGCGACAGGGTTCTCTCCATTTTTCCTTCTGTATGGGCGTCACCCTCACTTGCCCATCGACTTGTTGTTTGGTCTGAGATCAGAAGATGACCAGTACTCACCTCAAGATTATGCAGAGAAATGGGCACAACGGATGGCAGATGCATATAAACTAGCCTCAGACAACAGTAAACAAGCAAGTTCCCGAAACAAGAAATACTATGACCAGCATCTTCGAGGTGTTGTGCTGCAACCAGGGGATAGAGTTCTGGTTCAGAACCTGAGTGAGCGTGGAGGGCCTGGAAAGTTAAGATCGTACTGGTAGAGAGCAGTGGTCAAAGAAAGACTAGGAGATGGACCAGTCTATCAAGTATACCCTGAGTCAAGTGGAGGCCAAAATCCAGCAGTGATACGTACCTTGCATCGGGAACCTACTTCACCTGGTCAATGACCTACCGGTAGACCTGCCACCTCCGAAAGCTGTCGAGCGGGTGTGCTACATTATTAGAAGTTATTCATAGGCCAAATAGATAAATACCTATAAAAAGCCAGTAATGAATATAATAACTTTGTTAATGCCATTCCATAATTTGCACCACTGTAACAACTGGAGTTTAGCCTGATACAAAATACATTAACATGTAAAAATGCATAGCAAATTACAGTCATGTTTTTTTCTCTTAATAAAAATGAAGGGGATGAGGAGACACTGTGGAAATGCTGCACAGAAATATTCTACACTGTCTTTAGGTGTTGGGGATTTAATGATCAGTATGCCTTTACTGTCTCCATTCCCTATCATGCAGAATAAATCAAGGTTTCACATTGTATAATCAATGTTTTCATCTAATAGGAGTTTATTCATTCCTGAATCAGTTTGACAGTAGCAGTAACAAAAGCAATACAATTGAAATTTAAATCATTACACTGTCTAGAAGAAACAATTAAATATGTCGTCACACTTTAGAGTCAGTTCAGGCACAACAGTGCCACCTTTTGGTGAGGTACCAAACTGTACAAGAGAAAACAAATCATATCATCATGAGGTACATACTCATGATTATAATATCAGCAATTTTGTAAGAATTCACATGGGATTACTTCTACTACACTGGCCATATTCTGTATATATGTATGAAAATTTACTTTGGTTGAACTTTCCAAAGTCTGGATTGCCATAGGCATTAGTGAGCATTATGAGCGCCATACTCTCTCCATGATACTGACGGAACCAGTACATCTGATTATAATTTGCACCCTCGGTGTGCGAGCAGTTTATTGTGGCTGATTGGCCCATTTTAGCCCAGATTATATTGGGCTGAGAGACATCATTCATCCCTGCAACTCCTGTGAATAAATAAGAAATTGTTTATTGTCTCATTTTGGATTATAGGCATGTACAGCAGTTATATTATTACACTGATAATCATGCAGGTGCTTTGCAGTGTTTTTTTAGTTACCTTGAATCCAGTAGAGTGTCTGAAAAAAGACTAGAACTCTGATCATGGTGAATCTTGTTAACGAGGCTACAGACTGAACTAAGACTGTGTAAGATTATTCAGATTCAGTCAGTGATTTAACATGTGACATCATAACTCCACCCACAGAGACGGTGTAAAAATACATCATTCGCATACTGTATTACTGTATACAATATTTAGGAAATGATTCTTTTACATCTGTTATTAAGAGAAACAAATAAAATAATGTTTGTTTGTTTGTTTTTTTAACTAAATCAGATGATCCTAAGATGATTACTGTGTATAAAATACAAATAAATATATTGACCTAAATACTGAGCATCTTTGTGTGGTTTATTGGCACTAAATCAAATGCAGCCCACAGCTGCAGGTGTTCTGGTTTGGGGGTAACGTGGATCAGATGAAGGTTTTTGCCGTCTTTGCTCCCATCACCACTCAACTTGATTTTGGTTTCAAATTCTTCCTCTGGTTTTGCAAAAGTATCTGAAAGGTATCCCAAGAATGTAAATCCTGTGTCCTGGCTGTGTTTGTACCACAGTATGAGTTCATAGCTCCGTACAGTGTGTGCACATTTGATCTCAGCAAACTCATCTTGATATTTTATGAGATCAGGAGGATTCTGGACTACCGAACAAACAGCAGAACCTGTGGAGAGAAAAAGAACAATCAAGCTTGACATTGTTAGTTCTACATTTTATAAAATATTACACATTCAGTGTATTTACTGTACCTGCAAGACACAACAGTGTGGCAGAAAATATGACGACGAGAACACTGATCATGTTGGCGTTTTTGTGATGTGTGTGTGTGTGTACTTTTGCTCTGCATTAAGCTAAGAGACAAGACAAGTGCATCACTCCTGTTTTTCTTTCATTCTGTCATGTACCAGTAATATGTTGCTTTGCCAGTTGTAATCAATGGGCTCCCTCTAGTGCAAACCTTTTACAGCCAAGGACGCATTTAACTTTAAAAAAAATCCACAACTACTCACTCCATCAGCACAGAACTATTTTGCAAACATAATACTGTTTTTCAGATATTGAGCTTCTAGCTAAATGTGTTTTATTGAAATTTGGATTAAACCTGTTTAATTCAGGTCAAATAGAAAAAAAAAATATAAGTCAGTAATAAATATATTAACTTTGATAATGCTGGTGATTTCTACCACTGTAACAAAATTAAAAAATAAAAATCACAGAACCTTTGGATGTGCTTCATGTTGTTCCTGGACCCCACTCTGAGAACAATGGCTCTATTGCACTGCATGATGTACAGTAAAATGTTACCTCAGGAATGCTATAATTTTGAGAATTGGTTATTATTACCATTGGCTGATGAAAACAAAGTACTTGAAAACAGAAATAATGTGCAGTATCTGTGAGAGCGCTAACACATATTAGCCCTTTTGTAGGTAAATGACAAAAGATAAGACATCCAAAATCCTGCAAGACTCTACACTCAGGAAATATAAATCAAACTCTTTATGGCTCCTTAAGAGAATGATTTGTTGTGTCATACTGCCCTCTTTGGGCATCTACATTTCTTCTTGAGACACACAGTGTGTTTTTGTACAGCTCTGCCTTGTGGTGATAACACTGTGTTCACTCACGGCACAGAAATACACAGCTCTGTCATTATAATCCACATCCTTCACTGTGAAAGAGATGCTCTCAGCAACTGTTTTAATGGCTGAAAATTTACTTTGGTTGAACTTTCCAAAGTCTGGAGTGCCATAGGCATTAGTGAGCACTATGAGCTCCATACTCTCTCCATGATACTGACGGAACCAGTACATCAGTGTATAAGATGCACTCTTGGTGTGAGAGCAGTTTATCGTGGCTGATTGGCCCATTTTAGCCCAGATTATATTGGACTGAGAGACATCATTTGCCCCTGCAACTCCTGTGAATAAATAAGAAATTGTTATATTATTACACTGATAATCATGCAGGTGCTTTGCAGAGCTTTTTTTAGTTACCTTGAATCCAGTAGAATGACTGAAAAAAAGATTAGAACTGATCATGGTGACTCTTGTTAACGAGGCTACAGACTGAACTAAGACTGTGTAAGATTATTCAGATTCTAGTCAGTGATGTAACATGTGACATCATAACTCCACCCACAGAGACAGCGTAAAAATACATCAGTCACATACTGTATTAATGTATACAATATTTAAGAAGTGATTTTTTTTTTTTAAGTATTTTTTAAACTAAATCAGGCTGCTAAGGTGATTACTGTGTATAAAACACAAATAAATATATTGACCTAAGTACTGAGCGTCTGTGTGTGGTTTATTGGCACTAAATCAAATCCAGCCCACAGCTGCAGGTGTTCTGGTTTAGGGGTAACGTGGATCAGATGAAGGAGTTTGTAATTAAGTGAGCTGATCTACAGCACTGTGTAATAAGCTGCACAGAAATACACAGCACTGTCGTTCACTGAAAGACTGTTTATGGTCAAAGAGCCGTCATTTCTCCCGTCACCACTCAACTTGATTTTGGTTTCAAATTCTTCCTCTAGCTTTGAAAACACAGTATAAAGGTATCCCATGAGTGCAAATCCTGTGTCCTGGCTGTGTTTGTACCACAGTATCCGGTCATAGCTCCGTATAGTGTGTGCATATTTGATCTCCGCAAATTCATTTTGATTTTTTATGAGATCAGCAGGATTTTGGACTATAGAACAAACAGCGGAACCTGTGGAGAGAAAAAGACAGCAATCAAGTGTATAAAATGAAGGAGTCCATTCAATTTTGGGAGTACATTTTATAAAATCTTGTATTTACATGGAAAGCACAATAGTGTGGTGGAAAATATGATGAGAACAGAACGCATATTGAGTCTCTGTGCTGTGTGTGTGTGTGTGTTGGTGTGCTTGGAGCTAGAACAAAAGAGAGTGGAACAGTGCCATCCATCCTCTATTTCCTGTCTGAAGCGTGGCGGGACTCTAATCTATTTTTTTACATTGCCTTTGCTAACAAAATGGCGCCCTCTAGAGGATTACAGTAAAATGCTTGGGAAAATTTTGTCATTGTGATATGCTAATGATTAAATAAGTTCATGCTATAATAATGTGGACAAGTGGACAAATGTGAAACTGCATGAAACCACAAACAATGTATTTGTGAGAACATGAAATAAATATCAGCTTTTAAATGAAAAGTAATGATGATTGAAATTAATGACTCCAGAAGCCAACATTTCTGGGTAAATGATGTTAAATATGACATTACATCCAACATACATTATCACGCTATCACACTATCACAGCATCATAAAGGAAATGTCAAGGTACCACTAATATGTTAGAGATTTTATGACGTAATATACAACATTATGTTATCAGGTGTTCTAACAGTTGTCAAAGTATTTGTTAATAGCTTCTCTCTTATACTACAGCACTGTTAAATGCTATATTTTCTCTGGTCAGAAAGTGCAGGTTAATTTTCTAATGTGACCTACCAACTGGCCAAAAATACTGACCAAATTATCGATGTGTGGATGCAAAAGTGTGGTCGTGCTTCGGCTGTGGACAGAGAGGAAGCGGGGGAACCAGCAGGTAATGCGTGATGATTCTCACCTGTATGTGATCACGGTGAGTTGACTTATGTGTTTGTCTTTCAGAAGGCCATAAATCAGAGAGAGAGAGCTGAGCGGATCTCTGTGTTTGTGTGCGCGCGCATGTGTGTCCATGAGTGAATGCTGAAATATTGAAATCTCTTGCCGAATAAATTAAAATAAAAGGAGCACAAAGCTTTAAACGTCACCTGACTCCTGAGTCCTCCTTCCCACCCAAACACGCCAGGGTTCTACACAATGGTTATCTCTGTGTCTGTGCAGATTTTAAGTAAAGTGTTACTGCCAGTACTTCTACTACAATGACCATATTTATGCTCTGTGAGATGAATACATTGTTTTCCTCTGTTTCTTAGACTTTAAAGATTGAGATTTGGACTTGGGTATAATGATTCTTCATTCCAGAAATGTAAATCAAACTGTGACTCATGAAAATAGTGTTTCACAATCAGTAAGCTGAATTTATTCTATATTTCTGTGTTCGTCTGTAAGTTAAAAATAAGTGTATCCATGGTAAAAAATTTTGATTTTATACTGAGAGGCTGCAGATTTGTTGTGCCATACTGCTCTCTTTAGGTGTCTATTTTTTTTTCCTGAATCACACACAGTGTGTGTTTTTGTACAGCTCTGCCCTGTGGTTAAAACACTGTGTTCACTCACAGCACAGAAATACACAGAGCTGTCATTATAATCCACATCTGTCACTGTGAAAGAGCCAACTCTCAGGAACTGTTTTAATGGCAGAAAATTTATTTTGGCTGAAGTGCCATAGGTGGGAGTGAACACTATGAGCTCCATACTTCAATTCAATTCAATTTTATTTGTATAGCGCTTTTAACAATGGACATTGTCACAAAGCAGCTTTACAGAAATAAATGGGTTCACAAAAAATATATTGTAAATATGTGAATGTATGCCTAATGAGCAAGCCAGAGGCGACAGTGGCAAGGAAAAACTCCCTGAGACAATATGAGGAAGAAACCTTGAGAGGAACCAGGCTAGAAAGGGAACCCATCCTCATCTGGGTGCAACAGATAGTGCAATTATAACTAAATCCCTTCTATTATTGTGCACTATATGGACAAATAGTGCAATTGTGCAACCAGTAAATTCATCACAGTTTTTGCAAGAAGTCCGGTTGGTTAAAATCTATCCACTGTCCAATGATGGAGTCCTGAGTATGAAGGTGCTTGTGGCAACTGCAGCCCCAAAGCCACTACAGCAATCGCAGTCCCAAGCCATTATAGTACAACTCGCCATATGTGATCGCCAAGCCATCTCCACAGCCCCCAGGTGGCACCATTCCCAGCAATCCAAATGGTTCTTCAGGCCGTCCATATCGGGCCACCCCCAGCAGCAGCGAGCGAACTCAACCGATGAGAACACCAACCAGAAGTAGGGCTCCAACCATGAGTCAGGAAGGTCCGGGGAGCAGAAGGGGTCAGGATCACTGGCATCTCAGAAGTAGCATGTGTAGCTCGACAGAGAGTGAGGGAGAGAGAGAGAGATGGAGAGAGGGAGAGACTGTTAGGTAAGCTTTTGTCCTCTAATGGCCAAGGACAATGTACTTTGTGTGCAGAGTGCAAGCAAGGACTCCGGCAAGACTAGCTATGACAGCATAACTAAAAGGGAGAGCCAGAAGCTAACACAGACATGAGGGCACCCTGGGACATAAGGCAGCCAGCCACTCCACCATCGACAAACCTGAACGCGTGAGAGTGGGGGGGCAACAGCATCCAAACATCCCAGTTCACCACAACACTATGCCTGTAAACCCTCCAGACCTGCCCCTGTACCTAAGAAAAAACTATTCACAAAAGGCTTGACTAAACAAATAGGTTTTCGGCCTAGACTTAAACACTGAGACTGTGTCTGAGCCCCGAACACTAAGTGGAAGGCTGTTCCATAACTTTGTAAGAGAAAGCTCTACTCCCAGCTGTAGCCCACACTATTCGAGGTACCAACAAATAGCCTGCACCTTTTGATCTAAGATCTTCAAAAGAAAGACTAGAGTCGATAATCACACCAAGATGTTTTACTGCTGTACATGAAACAAAGGCCATCCAGAGTTATTATATAATCAGAAAGCTTACTTCTAACTGCATGTGGTCCTAGTACAAATACTTCTGTCTTGTCAGAATTAAATAAGAGAAAGTTAATAAACATCCAGTTTCTAATGTCTTTTACACATTCCTCAACTTTATTAAGCTGGTGTCTGTCATCTGGCTTTGCTGAAAAATACGACTGTGTCAGTAGTCACGTTTACATGGACACTTTTTGTTTCAATCGGAATGAAATCAATCAGATTGATTAATCCGATCGCAGTGTTTACAAGAACGCTGAATAAAGTAATCGGGTTGATATGCGCGTTTACATGACAGAATCTTCTGACATGCGCACAGTGCACGAATACACGTTTCCCGCCGTTCCAACATGCAGATACT
>CM040454.1:31037452-31049588 GCA_022758105.1 Pangasianodon gigas | reverse complement strand
GTAATTTAAATGATTCTTTAGTACCTGTACACTCTGTACAGTGTGAATGGCACAGCTGTGTTTCTGCTCTGCCTCCAGGGGACCTGAGGATCACCACAGCTCCCAGTAACATGCAGGTGTCTCAGGGAAGCGTGGTTCGGCTCCCGTGTGTAGCATCTGGAGAAAATGTCAACATAGCTTGGTCCAGGTTTGTAGAAACGTAAGTCTCTTTTGTAATAAAAAGTTTTCTATTTGCTTTAGGAGTGTGTTTATTAGCACTTGTAGTTTCAATAGTAGTAAAACTAGTAGGTTTTTACTTGTTTTATTACTACATATTTTTGTTTTTCCTCACTTCCCGTGCAGGAACGGTGTGCCAGTGAGACCTGATGGGCATCAGGTGCAGGTGTCAGCAGATGGCACTCTGACTCTCTATAATGTGCAGCCTGTGGATGAGGGCTCATATACCTGCAATGCCTACGCTGGCACATACGCTGTCAGTGCCACTGCTGAAATTCGAGTAACCAAAGGTATAGCTGTCCCTGTTTGACGACAATATATATATATATATATAATATGTCTCAGAAAACATACCCGTTCTCATTTATAAGCAATGGTATAATAAAAGAAAATAATAATTATTAGTTTTATGTTGTGATAATAATTTATATAATAACATGACAATTAATATCTTAATTTTACACATAATTAATTACACACAATTTATTTTCTTACTATAATCCAACTTATTTATTGGAGGCATTAGAGCTTTTATTCCTTAACTTTTTCACCCATGGAATCTGACACCAGTTACATGGTGCTAAATGTAGACTTCATTAAAATTACAGTTTGATTAAAGCTGACATTTATACTGATTTTTAAAGTTTATAAAACAGATTACATTAAAGTGTCCAGTTAGGCTTATAAGGCTTATAAGTATAATAAGTAAACAATAACTATAACAACTACAGCTATAGTTGATAGCAATCACCATAGTGTCATTGATATATAACTGTGATAATAATAATAATAATAATAGTAATAATAATAATAATAATAATAATGTGGACCCTCTGGCCTTACAACACAGACTCAGTGTATTCAATGTCTCCTTACAATAATACATGTAGTTAAAGTCACAGTTAAATATTTATGATGTCTTCCCTAGGTTAGAATGAACCTAGCATACATTAAGCAAAAGAAGCAGTACTGTGCAGCTGTTTATATTTTTTGTTCCTTTTAGGAATCCAGTGTCTGTATGTCCTCAAGTTTTTTTAACATCAACAAGCAGGAATTTCATAACATTATTATGACACATTTAGCTGATTATCTATATAACTAACTTACTGTAATATTACTAATAATTTCATTCATCATCTGTAACAACTTCATCCTAGTCAGGGCTATCACACAAAGTCTTTTGGAAGGTGAAAGGAATCCACACAGACACAGGGAGAAAATGCGAAATTCCACACAAACAGTAACCCGAGCTCAGGTTTGAATCAGGGACATTGGAGCTGTGAGGCGGCAATGCTGCCCTCTGAACCACATACTTATATAACAGCAATCATTAGCTGACTGATTAATACACTAAACTGTTTTCTGTCCAGATTATGATGGGGGTCAAAGCCTGTCTCCTGACTGTGTGGACGAGCCTGAGTTAGCCAACTGTCTGCTGATCCTCAGTGCACACCTGTGTGGACACAAGTACTATTCCAGCTTCTGCTGTGCCAGCTGTTACAACTACTCTATAGGGAAGGGCAGGCCTGGGAGACATGGCTAGGGATCAGCGTTCACAACTAACAGTCTCGCTTGGTCATCTGGACTGTTTTCTCTTTTCTGAATATGCCACTGAATGCTGGGAAACTCCACTCTTCGTGTGGCCCAGACAGACCCTCCTTCAGCAGCTTTGGCTTTACATTTCTACACTGCTCTCTGTTTAGAGGAACTGACTTTCAGAAATCTGAGCCCAGATCAACAGTGAGAGACAGAACAATTCTGCTCCAAGAGTACAGAGGACCACTTTGGCACATGCAAATTTAATGTATTGTAAAAGCAGTTGAATGTTAGTTTATCTTATGGCTGACAAACATGTCTTTATTTTTATTATATATGCATTTTTATTTATAATGATGTATAATACTTTTATATGTTTTGAATGTGCTGTGTTTTTATTGTCCAAATCATGGAATTTTGTCTGAGAACCTGCATAAAGGATAATAAACACACAGACACATTGATATTTAGATTGTTCTTAACGGTCTCTATTCAAGTTCACATTATCAATTCTAGCATTTGCAGTCACCCATAACCGTAATGTCTTATTACCAGTGACAGTTATGTGCTGCTGTAAGACATAGGCCTACTTTGTCACATACAGTATATTTTATATACTTTATGTGAAAGCACTAATAAGGTCTCAAGTTACTACTGCTACTACACAATGAATTCAATTCAGGGTCGCGGTGGATCCGGAGCTTAACCCAGGAACACTAGGAGCAATGTGGGAGAATTCACCCAGGATGTGATGTCAGTCGATCGCAGGGCACCATTCATACACTAGCAGGCAATTTATGCTGAGTTTAACTTATCTCAGAAGTGCGAAGTTGGAATTTAATCATTTTTTTACCTCAAAGTGGGGAAAAAACACATGAACACCCCCACAATCGTTTATTGATAGCTAAACTCCAACAAGTTAACAGTGACAAGTGATGTACATTTTTCTCCTCAAAACAGAGAAATGTATAGTCAGTGTTATAGATTTAACAAGTGAATCTGTCTGTATGTTGATTGATCTAAAGCAAATACTTGTTTATTTAGCATAACTCATTTAAAAGTAAAGAAATGTTACTTTCTTTACTATTAATTATGATAGCAGCCATGTTGTTTTGACGTCACATGCTGAACTCGGGGTTGAGGAGTCCTCCCCGACTTTTTCCTAATAGGAATTCCAAGTTGAGGGGGCATTTTCTTTGGTTGGTCCTATTTGGAGGTTGGATATTTGAGTAGGAAACTGGAGAACCTGGAGGAAACACACATAAACATGGTCAGAACATGCAAAACTCCACACAGACAGTAACCTGAGCTCAGACTCGAACCAGGGCCCCAGGCACCCTCAAAACCAGTGCTGCTCAATATTAAAAAGTGTTTATTTAAAATCCCAGACATGTAAAGAAATAAATTAATAGTATTTCTTAAAGTTACAGGTACAGAGGCTCCATGAATTTCCCACATGTCCTAGTTTTGAAAGAATATACTTTGAATAGCATGACTATTTTTACTGCCAATTTCATGGATTTCATGGAATTAACCCTTATCCCAAAATGCATGGTGGGATCATTTGAAAAAAATGGGCACCAGAGGGCAGTAAAAGTAAAAATTCAACATTGTTACCACTGGGAGGCTCTGTTCATACCGGAAATACTGTATCTGCTGAAAATTGCAAATGTAAGTAATAAACAGGATAGGAGTTTTTTTCTATACTTAAAGACATTTTTAAATGCAGTTTATGCCAACACACCCAGTTACAGAGTGAAGAATCTGTAAGCATAAAGCAGCTGCTACTTTACAAAAATCTAACATTTGTATTTGGTTCTCTGCATTCTGAGAGTTCAGTGGCCCTTCTTCATGTGTAAAGATATATGATCAGAATCGTTTTTTTCAATTTTCAACCAAATATATTTTCATTTCTATAGTATGAAAGCTCATACGGGTCCAACATAACAAGCTGCTCTATAACTTGTCATAATTATGTTAGTATCTATCTATATATTGTTGTATCTATAATGTGTCATGTTTGCTTCATCAGTAGTGAAGAATCTACAGATGTAGGCTGATGTTTCCGGCTGAGAGACACAACAGGAAACAAACAATGAAACAGAGATGGTGGTGATGATGGTGGTGTATTGTTTGCACCAGAATTAGATCACCACCTTCACTTAACAATGCATAAATAAGTAAAATATAGTCAAATTTAATTGATTTTAAAGCAAATATAACATTATCTGGAGAGGGAATATTTTGAAAATGATCCAGATCACTAAAAGACCCTTTCTCAATACTATTTATTTGTTATAGTGCTTGATAAGTTGGAACACATATTCAGATTTGATTATTTATTAATTATTATTATTTTATTCAAGACTTTGCAAATGTTATGCAGTCAATAGATAATATAAATCTAAAGAAATTCTTTGGAGTGATGGTACATTTTAGATATCTGAGTGTACCTAAGTCACTGATATGTTTTTCAAGGACATTGAAAGCAAAAAGGTCTTTAAATGTAAACAATATTTGAAAATCTTTACAGAGTCTTTAATTATGAATGATAAGGTAATTAGTTATGACTTAATAAAGTATGAGTGAATAAAAATGTGTAGCATGATAAATATGTGTAGTGCATAAAATGACAGTGTTGACATCATCTGGTTAGAAATTTTTTCTAGGTAGTTTTTCACTAGCAATGACCTGATTGAAGAAGCGTGCATGCAGTCCCGCCTCTTAATCATGTATCTTCCAATTCCTGTATTAAGTTCTTGCTAATGCATATGGTCGCTTTCAGAATGGCATGTCTGCATGTGATTCTCTACTTTGTAACATTCACATGGCTTTTTACTAACTGTAAGATCATAATGTTGTCAATATAGCATTGCTGTGAGCTGTTTTATCAGTAATTTCCACCAAATCTATTTTATCACAGGTCAGCAGCTCATACAGGTCCAACAGGAACCAGAGGACCTGGTTCTTTCCCCTGGATCATCGGTGATGGTTTCTTGCTCTATAACTGGCATGAGTAATCCAGACTTGTTCTGGTACCGCTGGAATGAAACATCAGGGTTCATACTGGTATTCACCTCTCGAGGTGCTGGGATGATGGACCCAGCCAGTGAGGGCCAGTTTAAATCTAACAGACCTAAAGATCTTCAGATGGTTCTGGAGTCTGATGGAGTGAGTGAGATCGGCTCTACAGTGTGGTACTGTGCAGCCAGTCCCCACAGCATCCCAGTGTAATCACAGAGCTGTACAAAAACTCCTAAAATTAGGACTGGTTTCAAGTAATCAGTTTTGCAAACATTTTTCTTGGTTCAAAAGCACCTTAAATGTGCTTAAACCATAAACCATGAACCTTAAACCACCTTAAACCATGACTGTGATCAACAGTGAGAAAGTGTAGGCTGAAGTTTCAGACTTCAAGATTCAACAGGAAGCAGACAAACACAAAAGGAAATTCTCATGATGGTGGTGTTGGCTATCACACAGTTTGTGTTTCCAAGTTACATGACATTTAATTTTGCAAGTTAGATCAATTACATTAATCAAACATCATTAATTAATTACATTCCAAAATGATTTCTAGGTGCAACAATATCAATGAATTATATTATTCTGTTATACTATCATTCCTTGATGTGAGAGATGACAGTCAGAACTGTTGGGACCAGCAGTAAACATTTCATTCACGAGAAAGCCAATGCCAAGCAATGTGAGATCATTTTTCAGTTAAGATCAGAGTTTGAAGAACTGCCCTGTTTAGCTCTCCTCACAAGTTTTAATGAGGTTACAGTAAAGAAGCCTGGCCTTTTTCAAATTCTATATTCTTTGGTGAGCAATATAGGTTTATGTGAATCTGGAAGAGTGCTTTGGATTATCATCCAACAATGGTACAGTTTAAGCCTTCTGGCATATGGTGCAAGGCTTTGCTCTAAAATATCCAGATTTCTATGATACTGTACCCTAAAGAAGTTTCCAGGAACTCTGAAAGACCAAATGCTCTGATGTATAATCTCATTTGCAATTCTCCTCCTCTGGTGTAGGTTGAGCTAGTACAGGGTTCCACCCCAAAACCAGTAACAGTCTATTTCAGCACTAAACCAGTGCTACTGTATGTTCCACTGTTTAATATGAAGCATTTGTGTTTGATTCTGTGCATTTTAACTGTACAATGGCTTTTCACTGCATGTACGATCATAATGTCATAAATAAAATATTGTTGTGAAATGTTTTAATAGCAAATCATTAATAAAATAAAATAATTTTCCCCGTTGCAGGTCTGCAGCTTATACAAGTCCATCAAGAACCAGAGGACCTGGTTCTTTCCCCTGGATCATCGCTGAAGATATTGTGCTCTATAACTGGAACTAGTAACCCGTATCTTTACTGGTACCGCTGGAATGAAACAACAGGGTTCATACTGGTATTCACCTCTCGAGGTGCTGGGATGATGGATCCAGCCAGTGAGGGCCAGTTTAAATCGAACAGACCTAAAGATCTTCAGATCATTCTGGAGTCTGATGGAGTGAATGAGATCGGCTCTACAGTGTGGTACTGTGCAGCCAGTCCCCACAGCATCCCAGTGTCATCACAGAGCTGTACAAAAACCACAAGTCATTAGGATTGGGCTTTTTGAATAGATAGTCTTGCATGACCTTAACAGGACCTTAACTGAGTAAAGCATGGCTGTAAACAATGTAGTCAAGTGCTTGCTTCAAGAGTGAAGAATCTAGGAGTGTAGTCTGCATGAGGGTGAGAGAGTCAGCAGGAAGCATACAAACAGCAAAACTGAAATTCTCATTTTGTAACAGAGATGGTGTTGTTGGTTTACTCACAGCTCGTGTTTGTTCCAGTGATGCTTGTTCTTTCCTCCTGTATATTTTTAATAGTCAATCACAAACACATGATATAGTTTCTATGTAAAGCATTACTAAAAAGCAAACTTTTTCACAAAATGGTTTTTTTTTCTGAAAAAAAAGAGATGTTATTCGCACAACTGTTTTTACTACTTTTTGAACAGATCATGGAATAAATCTTTCTCCTTACAGTAGTTGAGGTGAAAAAAAATGTCATTTAAAAGGAATTTGAGAACATTTTGCTGTGAAGAACACGTCCAGATTCCACAAAACCATCTTACATGATTCATTGGCTATCATTCAAGAAACCTGGCCTTTGCAAAATTTTTATTCTTTGGTGAGCAAGCCATGCTTATGTGAATCTGCTGAAGTGCTTTGGATTATCATCCAACAATGATCCAACAATGGCCTAGTTTTAATCTTGTGGCATATACAATTTGCGCTAAAATATCCTGATTTTCATGTTTACTGTCCTAAAAAAGTTTCCAGAAACTCTGAAACAAAATTACTCTACACATTCAATTCTCCACATGTGACACACATTGAGCCAGCACAGGGTCCCACCCCATAGCCAGTAACAACCCATTTCACAACTTAGCCAGTGCTAATGTATGTTGCACTGCTCAACATGAGGTGTTTGATTCTCTGCATTCTGATAGCACAATGGCTATTCACTTCATGTAAGCTTATAACGTTGTCAATACTGCATTATTTAGAGCAGTTTCAAAACAAGTCCAATAATTTCAAATAAACTTTCAAATAATACATTTTCAACATTCCAGGTCTGCAGCTCATAGAAGTCCATCAGAAACCAGAAAACCTGATTCTTTCTCCTGGATCACCGCTGAAGATATCCTGTGCAATAACTGGTACTGCTAACCCATATCTTTACTGGTACCACTGGAACGAGACAGCAGGGTTCACACTGGTCTTCACCTCTCTAACTACTGGTTCAGTGAATCCAGCCAGCGAGGGTCAGTTTAAATCTCACAGACCTGATTGGCTTCAGATCATTCTGGAGTCTGATGCAGTGAGTGAGGTCGGCTCTGCAGTGTGGTACTGTGCAGCCAGTCCCCACAGCATCCCAGTGTCATCACAGAGCTGTACAAAAACCACAACAAGTCATTAAGCTTAGGTTTATATTCAAATATACAGTTTTAAAAAATGACATTGTTGAATATCACATATCTTTAACTGATAGAAACATGACTGTGACCTGTGAAGTCACGTGCTTGCCTTATTGGCAGAATCCAGCAGTTTTTACAGTCTACATTTGTTGCAATTAAGCTTTTTCTCTGAAGCTCCTTAATGTTCCTTCATGTTAATATTAAAGCCTTTAATGGCTAAGTTATATATTTTTCCAACAAACATGTTCAGTGCAGTGTCCACGAGTATTACGTGGTCACCCAATAAAATGAAAAAAGAAAATAATAAATAAAATTCATGCTTTAAGAATCATGGACTTTTTGCAAGTACTATTTTAGATTATTTTTGAGCAAAATTTGACATGGTATTCTAGGTGCCTAAAGTTTTACCATTATTGGATTTTTAACCAAGAAAGCAATCCAAAGCAGTCCTTCAGATTCATCGATCACAGAATCACACCTTTAAATAAAATCAGATTGCATCCTTGTGGAGAAAATGAAATATGTAGTTCAGGGACCTGGAGAGTTTTTTTTTTTTTCTCTAAGTAATGATATCCTGGAATGACTTCCAGACATTTTGAAACAAAACAAAAAAATACACCTGGTAACAACGTCAGCTTATGTAATTCTCCAGATGTGATGCAGGGTGAACTAGCACAGGGTCCCACCCCATTGCTGAGTAACAGCCTTTTTCAGTATTGAGCCCTAGTTACTACATAGTTACTTTATACTGCATGTTGTGCTAATTAACACGATGCATTTGCATTTTACTCTTTTTATTCTGACAGTACACTGGTTTTCAAATATATGTAAGGCAATAATGTGATGAATTCAGCATTATTGAGAACTTTTACAACAGCAATATCAAGCTAATTACATTTTTTTATATATATATTCACAGGCTTGCAGCTCATACAGGTCCAACAGGACCCAAGCGAACTGGTTCTTTCCAAAGGATCATCACTGAAGGTCTCCTGCTCTGTAACTGGCATGAGTAGTCAGGTCCTATACTGGTATCACTGGAACGAGACAGCAGGGTTCACACTGGTCTTCACCTCTACTGCTATTGGTTCAGTGAATCCACCCAGTGAAGGTCAGTTTAAATCTCACAGACCTGAACAGCTTCAGATTATTCTGGAGTCTGATGGAGTGAGTGAGATCGGCTCTGCAGTGTGGTACTGTGCAGCCAGTCTCCACAGCACCCCAGTGTCATCACAGAGCTGTACAAAAACCACAAGGTTTTATCATATCATACATATCAACAGTTTTGCATGCAATATAGTTTTCTAACAAACATATTAAGTACAATTCCCACCAGAATTACTTGCTTGTCCAATAAAACAATAAAGAAAATAATAAATAACTTTTGTGTTATTGTTTATTGTATCTTAGACTTTGTCAAGTACTAGATTATTATAAAGCAAAATTTGTCACTGTATTCTAGGAGCCTAAAGCTGAACCATTATTGAAATTTTTAGCAAGAAAATGATCCGAAGCAGTCCTTCAGATTGATCAATCTTTACATTAGATTAAATCCTTGTGGGGAAAGCTAAATATGAAGTTTAGTGGCCTGGGGAGTTTTTTTTTTTTTTTTTTCTGTGAGTGATATCCTGGTTTTCAGATACTTTGAAAAAAAAATCACCTGAGATAAACATCAGCATATGTAATCTTCCAGATGTGACGCTGGGTGATCTAGCACAGGGTCCCACCCCATCGCTAAGTAACAGCTTTTTTTAGCACTGAGACCTAGTTGTTACAACTGCTACTGTATGTTGTGCTAATTATCATGATGCATTCGCATTTAACTCTTTTTATTCTGACAGTACACTGGTTTTCAAATATATGTAAGCTAATAATGTGAGTAATTCAGCATTATTGAAAACATTTACAACAGCAATATCAAGCTAATTACATTTTTTTTATATTCACAGGCATGCAGCTCATACAGGTCCAACAGGACCCAAGCGACCTGGTTCTTGCCAAAGGATCATCACTGAAGGTCTCCTGCTCTGTAACTGGCATGAGTAGTCCAAACCTGTACTGGTACCACTGGAATGAAACAGCAGGGTTCACACTGGTCTTCACCTCTTTTGCTACTGGTTCAGTGAATCCACCCAGTGAGGGCGAGTTTAAATCTCATAGACCTGAACAGCTTCAGATTATTCTGGAGTCTGATGGAGTGAGTGAGATCGGCTCTGCAGTGTGGTACTGTGCAGCCAGTCCCCACAGCATCCCAATGTCATCACAGAGCTGTACAAAAACCACAGCAATTGTAATTAAGATTTGGTTTAGGTTGTCAGACTCAAAGATTCAACAGAAGGCAGGAAAAACACAAAACAAAATTCTCATTTTGAACAAACATGTTGCCTGTTACATATTTTTTCCAAGTAACCCTACATTAAATATTGCAGTTAGGTCAATTACATTAATGAGTCACAATTCCATAAAATAATTTTACTAAGAGTAAATTGCATTATTCTGTAATCCTATTTTTCCTTGATGTGAGTGATGTGAGTAACATTTATTGGGACACCTCACTTTTCCAAGATGACAGCAATACATTTGTTGTAACTTAGCAAATGTCAGTGAATTGGATATCATTCTACAGTTAAGATAATCTCTTTAAAACCTGTCCTCTTTAGCTTTAATGGGGTTTTAATGGGGTTTCAATAAAGAAACCTAATCATTGTGAAAATTATATTATTTGGTGAGGAAACCAGGTTTATGTAAATCTGGAAGAGTGCTTTGGATTATCATCTAACAATGGTCCAGTTTTAGTCTCCTGGCATATGGTGTAAGGCTTTGCTCTAAAATATCCTGATTTCTATGGTACTGTGTCCTAAAGAGGTTTCCAGGAACTCTGAAAGACCAAATGCTCTGATGTATAATCTCATTTGCAATTCTCCTCCTCTGGTGTAGGTTGAGCTAGTACAGGGTTCCACCCCAAAACCAGTAACAGTCTATTTCAGCACTAAACCAGTGCTACTGTATGTTCCACTGTTTAATATGAGGCATTCGTGTTTGATTCTGCGCATTCTGACAGTACAATGGCTTTTGACTGGATGTACGATTATAATGTCATCATCATACAAGGTCATTCTGAACTGTTTAAATAGCAAACCTCTAATAATTAATTTTCATCATTTCAGGTCTGCAGCTCATACAAGTCCATCAGGAACCAGAGGACCTGGTTCTTTCCCCTGGATCATCTCTGAAGATATCCTGTTCTATAACTGGCATGAGTAATCCAAACCTATACTGGTACCACTGGAATGAAACAGCAGAGTTCACACTGGTCTTCACCTCAGTGGGTACTGGGATGATGGACCCAGTAAGTGAGGGTCAGTTTAAATCTCACAGACCTGACTGGCTTAATATTGTTCTGGAGTCTGATGGAGTGAGTGAGATCGGATCTGCAGTGTGGTACTGTGCAGCCAGTCCCCACAGCATCCCAGTGTCATCACAGAGCTGTACAAAAACCACAACTGTTCAGTAGGAATATAACTACCGTCATATACACATTTTTGCATGCATTTCACATTGTTAAGATCACAGGACAGTGTGAAGCTCTTTAGGTCTCTGAGATTTAAACTGACCCTCACTGGCTGGGTCCATCAGCCCAGTACCCAGTGAGGTGAAGACCAGTGTGAACTCTCTTGTTTCATTCTAGTGGTACCAGTACAGGTTTGGATTACTCATGCCAGTTATAGTTATAATTAATGTAATCTTCCATCACCAACAGTGAAGAATAAATGAGTGTAGGGTGAGAGAGTCAACAGGAAGCGAGCAAACAATAAAAAAGGAAATTCTCTTTTTGTAACAGTGATGGTGGTGTTGGATTACTCACAGCTCATGTTTGTTCCAGTGATGCTTTTTCCAAGTTATTGATTTTCCCCCAATCATATTAATCAATCACAATCACATGAAATAGTTTTCATGCAAAACAGTGAATATAAAATATGATATTGTCTTGTAATAACATTGCAGAAAAGCAAATTTTAACACAAAATATGTCTTTCTGAAAAATAAAATAGAAAGAAAAAGATGTTATTAGCACACTGTTTTAGTACTTTATGAACAAATAATGAAAAAAATCTTTTACTTTTTACATTTTTTTTTTGAGGTAAGAATAAATTTAAAGCAAAGGTAATCTGAGAACATTTTATTGTGAAGAACATATCCAGATCCCACAGTTGCACCTTACAGGATTCACTGGCTTTCATTTCAGAAATGTTTTGGTGAGTGAGCCCTGTTTCATCCAACAAGGATCCAACAATGGCACAGGTTTAGTCTCCTGGGATATGGAGTAAGGCTTTGTGCTGAAATATCCTGATTTCTATGATACTATGTCCTAAAGAAGTTTCCAGGAACTCTGATGGCCCAAATGCT
>CM040454.1:30997761-31030806 GCA_022758105.1 Pangasianodon gigas | reverse complement strand
TTTATGGCTGATCAGCGTATATTGAGTTGTTGAGGTTGTACCTCATAAGTATTAACAATGGAAAATATCACTTTATTAAATGTAAATGCATATGCTTAATAAAGTGCAAAATAATTTATTCACATGACATTAAAATGAAAATGGGTTACTTTATGAATGCATACACACAATCCTGAGTAAGTGCAATTTAGCTAGCGTAACAAATAAAACAAAAACACTGAGACAAATTATTAAACTATTAAACACATAAACATAACAATGAGGTTTAAGAAGAACAGAGCTGAAATCATAGCCTGTGCAAATCAGTGGGAAACCTGAGCGTGTGATTTCATTGTCATAAGTGTCTCAACATCAGGATGGCACGATGAAATACTTCTGTTGATTCCTCTAGTTGGAGTGCATGATAGTCACTTGGCTTAATGTGTGCTTTATGTCCTCAGACATATTTTTCAACTGTGCAGCTGATTTGCGGCAGATTTGCGCTGAGTGTTTGCTCCTGAACAGTGCACACGTTTTTTTTTTATGTGTTTTTTGAGATGTGTCCAGATCCCGTTACTTTGTTTTGAAAAACTCATCAGGTTTGTCTTTATGGTGTTTGAGTGCTTGAGTGTTTTGTCTCTAAATGCCTTTTGAATTTCGATGGTTTCATGCTTTCCAGAGCCAGTAACTCACCGCACAAAACACACTGTGGGTCTTACACAAACCATGCTTGTCTTCTGTGCACGTGAAGCCATACTTTATGTAATCCAGGTCTTATTTTCGTTTACCTTGCATAGTGTTTTTCCATTCTTTTTGAGAAAGAGGGAATTTCACTCCGTTTATACATTAGCTCCAATTGTTTACAGAAGAACAGGACAGAATTTGATTGGATGCACAACACGACATGACCAAATGTTTTACTGGCTATAACAACTGCTACAGGGGGCGGTTCTTTTTTATTTTATTATTATTTACTATAATTTGCTTCATTGTCCTATTTTTCCATGGTTTTCCGTTTTGTTACGCTTCATCATTTGCCTTTTTCTACATTTTTTTCTTATCAATCTCATCAATCTGCAACCCACCAGTTGAGAAACACTGATTTAGAGTATCCAAGCTAATTTGACCTTCAAAAACAAGTTCTTTTATCATTATTATTATTAATATTATTATTATGTCTAACACTTTAATAAAAGAAACAAAAAACACACACACAGAGTTCATCCTTAAGATTTTTATTGATCATTTTGAAAGAAGAAAAGTCCAGTCATATTTACACTGCTCCTGCTCCTTTACCCCAGTTGAGGTAAAGCATGGAGTTTTTTTTTAATTATTATTTTTACTTTACTTTTTTATCTTATTTTTTACTTTACTTTTTTCATTTTTTTACTTTACTTTTTTATTTTACTTTTTTTATTTTACTTTTTTTTACTTTACCTTTTTTTTACTTTATTTTTTTTTACTTTTTTGTTTACTTTACTTTTTTTTACTTTACCTTTTTTTTACTTTACTTTTTTTTTTTTTAACTTTACTTTATCTCATCATTGGCACGTGAGCACTCGTTCTCCAGGCGTTTGTCCAAGCACTGCCTGCTGTTCTTCTTGCAGGCATCGTGCTTGGCCTTCTATTGTTCCTGGTTCCGGTGCTCTCGCTCTGCACATTTTTTCAATTGCTCTCAGTCTCTCCAATTGCTCCTTTTTGCTCTTCAGCTCTGCCTTCTCCTGTTTTTCTTCACCAAGTTCCAGGAAAACCTTGAGCTTGGTGATTTTCTGCAGGAAAGTGGTGTTCATCTTTTCATTGTCCAGCTTGAGCATCTTTTTTTCCTGCTCATGGTCCTCTCGCTCAGAAGCCAAAGTGGCCTCCAGCTGAGCAACATGTTTCTCCATTCGCTCTTGGTCTCTCCTCCAGCTCTCTCTCTCCAGCTCTGCAGTCTTCTCCTGTTCCTCACAGAGTTTCAGGGAAGCCTGGCGCTCGGTGATGTTCTGGAGGTGTGTACTGTTCCTCGTCTCTATGTCCAGTTTGGCCTTCTTTCTTTCCTGATCCCATTTTTTTCGCTCAGAAGCCAAATTGGCCTCCAGCTGTGCAACATGTTTCTCCAGATGCTCTTGGTGTCTCAGCAAGCTCTCTCTCTCCAGCTCTGCAGTCTTCTCCCGTTCCTCAAAGAGTTTCAGGGAAGCCTGGAGCTCGGTGATGTTCTGGAGGTATGCAGTGTTCCTCTCCTCCATGTAGAGCTTGGCCTTCTCTCTTTCCTGGTCTCGTTTTTGTCGCTCAAAAGCCAAAGTGGCCTCCAGCTCTGCAACGTTTTTCTCCAGATGCTCTCGTTTTCTCATCCAGCTCCCTCTCTCCTGCTCTGCAGTCTTCTCACGTTCCTCACAGAGATTCAGGGAAGCCTGGAGCTCTGTGATGTTATGGAGGTACTCAGTGTTCCTCTCCTTGGCCTTCTCTCTTTCCTGTTCCCATATATATCGCTCAAGAGTCAAAGCGCTATCCAGATGGGCAGCATGTCTCACCAGATGCTCATGTTCTCTCATCAAGTTCAATCTCTCCTGCTCTGCAGCCTTCTCCCATTCCTCATAGAGTTTCAGGGAAGCCTGAAGCTCGGTGATGTTCTGGACGTAAGCAGTGTTCCTGTCCTCTATGTCCAGTTTGGCCTTCTCTCTTTCCTGCTTCCGTTTTTTTCGCTTAGAATCCAACCTGACCTCCAGCTGAGCAACATGTTTCTCCAGATGCTCTCGGTCTCTCATCAAGTTCTCTCTCTCCAGCTCTGCAGTCTTCTCCCGTTCCTCACAGAGTTTCAGGGAAGCTTGGAGCTCGGTGATGTTCTGCTGGTGTCTGGCGTCCCTCTCCTCCATGTCCTGCTTGGTCTTCTCTCTTTCTTCTTCCTGTTTTTTTCGCTCAGAAGCCAAAGTGGCCTCCAGCTGTGCAACACGTTTCTCTAGTCGCTCTCTGTCTTTCATCAAGTTCTCTTTCTCCATCTCTGCAGCCTTCTCCCGTTCCTCACTGAGTTTCAGGGAAGCCTGAAGCTCGGTGATGTTCTGCTGGTGTCTGGCGTCCCTCTCCTCCATGTCCTGCTCCCGTTGCTTTTGCTCAGAAGCTACAATGGCCTTCAGCTCTGCCACTTTCTTCACCAACAGGTGTCTCTCTTCCACTATCTTTTTCTGCATCACCTTACATTCCTCCATCTCTCTTGCTACTTGCTCCAGCTCGTCCTTCATGGTCTCCTCTTGAGGATCCTCCTTAGGTTTCGTCTGCGTCCGACGTCTAAATCGTTCTCTAATCCTTCTAAACATCTTCAGAGTTGTGTTTCTCTTTCCTCACTCGGCAAATTCACAAATCAGAAACAGTGACAGTGGAACCGCTTTCTGCCTCCTTTTATACAACATACAGGTCAGATTGTGACGTCACATTGGGGCGCCCCCCCACACACACCCATCACAGTTATCCCGATTGTGACGTCACAGCCCTCGCTCTCTCTCGCTGTTTTGCGCGCTCTCTGTCTGCGCATGCGCAGAGCGCGGAGGGAACGCGCAGGGAGCTTTTTTGGCTTTTTGCAAACTTTTCTTACTTTTCTCCACTTTTCTGTCTCTTTCTTTCCTGAGAGAAGAGTGAAATCCCAGTGATAAATAAGAAGTAATAGGTGTAAAGTGTGTAAAAAGCGAGTGATTGTGTAGCTCCGCTCTGCTCGGCCTGAGCTGGATGACGTCATCGCCGAGCGCAGCTGTAATGCTAACGATGCTAACAGCGGAAACAGTGCGGTGGCGCTGAGTTTAACGCTCACACTGAGACTGGCTCTGAGCTGCAGCACAGGACTGGAGCACAAGAAAAGCCAAGCTGAGAAACTTGGCAAAGAGAAAACTGTGTTAGAGAAGAAAACACGCACAAACAGCTCGATGCAAACAGCCGAGAAAATGGCAGCATTAAAGCCCGTCATACTGTTGCTAGGCAACAGCGTTGACCCCCAACACACCTGCGCCATTAACGTCTTTTACTGTTTAGTGTATTATTTATATTATTTATCATTTATTAGCCCTATTAATGAATTATTTAGTATTTTTAAACTGTAGTATAGTTTTAAAGTTATTTGACCAGAACCTGTTTTATTTTATAATTTCTATAATGTCATTTATGATACTTCATTTTGCAGAATAATTTATGTAAAACTCTATATGATACTGATTTAACCTTATTATTATTATTATTATTATTATTATTATTATTAAATAATTATAAAATAATTTTATTTAAGACCACAAATCAGAATCATAAACAAAAGATTGTACATAAGAATGATATTAAAACATTTGTTTGTTGTTTGTTTTGTTTGTTTTTTGGCTTGAAAGCAACTTTTGAACTTTTTCCTGTCAGATTGAAAGGTTTAATATATTCTGAGTAAATAATAAATGAATTATATTTGAATTTTAATTTGTGTATTTGTGATTTTATATTGTAATATATATTATAAAGATGCATTTTTATTCAACAAATACTGTACAGATCTAACTGATGCTGTGAGAAGGTTATTAATATCAACAGATCAGTGTTTTTTACTGCACCATTTCTTTGCTTTTGCAGTAAGAGGCTTTATAAAATAAAGTGGAATATACCATTAAATGTAACCACAAGAAAATAAAAAGTATGACGTCATTCTTTAATAAATAAAAGATTGTAATCATTGGTAAGTTGCTGTGGTATAACAGGAATAAAACACTATGTAAAGTGCTGTTATAGGAAAATAATCAAATTCAGGATGCTTACGGTAACTCTGCATCGCCCTGTTATTGATTATTTTTCTATAACAGCATGACACAGAGTGTTTTATTCCTAATGAACTGTATGATGGGAGTGGTGTAGAGACTCCTTTCTCCTTGAAGATGAAATGCATTAAACATTTTTAATGCCAAAATATACTGTAAATTAGCTTAAATGAAAAGTTGAAGGCTGAATGGGAGCATACCATACAGTAGAATAGAAAGAAATAATTGTTTCAATTGCAAATATTAAAAGGACAATTAATCAGAGTGGAAATATCCGACTGCATGATGTACTATTGATCAAACTGAGAGATCTTTGTCCTCCTAGAGTGCTGTGTCAGTGTGTGGTGATCTGTTTAAATAACACACTGCAGAATTAAAACATTAATATCCATCTAAACACAGCAGTGAATTTATATTTTCCTGAACACCATCTTGAGATTGCTTTTAAATTGTGTTGAATATAAATGTCTAGAAGGCAGCGAGCAGTGAACAGAGGGATGATTAAACATTACGAGATTAGTATCGAGCTCTCAATTTGCTCTTTTTACCCTAACATAATCCTATTCATAAGCACAAAATTGGACGTTTTGTGCAGATATAAATATCCATTATAGCAAATTTTTTGCACTGGGTGATAGAGATATCGGGATGATCAGAATTACAACTGAACCGGGGCCCAAGAGAGCAAACTTGGCCGTGCTCTCAGGGATAAAGAGGTGGCAAACTCTCTCTCTATCCTCTGCGACACTAGCCAATCACAGGCGTCTGTGAGTTCATGCATGCAGAAGTGGGCGGATAGCCCACAGAAACATATAAAGGTTTTTATTGTTTTTTTTTTTCATTATTTTAATGTTTTGCACACATCACTGATCAGCTGCACCACACGGAGCAAATAAACAGCCTAAACAGGACCTTCAGCCTCAGTGACCAGTGATTCAGTTTTGAAAGAAATGTTTTGCTTTTAACGATTCACTCTGGGGGCGAATGGTGGCTTAGTGGTTAGCACTGTTGCCTTGCACTTCCAGGGTTGGGGGGTTTGATTCCTGCCTCCGCCCTGTGTGCATGCAGTTTGCATGTTTTCCCTGTGCTTTGAGGGTTTTCTCTGGGTACTCCCATTCCTCTCCCAGTCCAAAGACATGCTTTGTAGCCTGGTTGCTATTGCCAAATTGTCCAGAGTGTGTGTGATTGTGCCCTGTGATGGGTGTCCCCTTGCCTTGTACCTTGTATAAGTGGTACAGAGAATGGATGGATGGATGATTTGCTCTGTTTCTATGACTATTTGTTAAAATCTATACTCATTTATCACTGACTCTCTAGCTTTAGGTTAAAGGTGGCTTATGCAGTGCACATAGTGTACACTGTACCTTCCGTCAGCACATTTAGGGTAGAGGTTGATTAAGAACTCTTGAAATTGTTGAAACAAATTTTGTTTCGTACTATGCATAAACATGCATGGATTACCAAACAGTCTACTGGGCACAGGAGTCAGGGGCCCCAAAGCCAGAACATCTGCGTAAAAACTACCCAGAGTCAGAGGTCCCTTGTCACAAGAAAGAAACCCTCATTACACCTTCAAAGGCAGTGTTTATCACTTCAGTTTTCTGTAGGATTTTCAGGGCCAAGTCCTTGGTTATTGAGGTCATTCAACATGGATCCTTAAGCTCTGTGAGGAGAAATCCAAAAAAAGTACAAAAAGTACAAAACAACAGCTCCATTAGAAACTCTAACGGGCCTCTCAGAGAAATACACAAGGACCCCACTTCCAAAACAATAAATAAAAATAAATGTGGCAGTTACCTAAAGGCGTTGTTCATGAGGACCCTGCTAGTTTGTTTTACGTTGATCTGCTTTAATAGGCCATAGAGGTGATTGTTGCGGGGCAGTGTGGGCTGTTAGAGGTGCTGAGAGTGCGGCCTGTCGAAGCGTTTTGTACTGTGAAATATTATGCAGACCAGTTTGTCTACACTGTGCTCTTGTGGTATGTCGCTTAGCTACTTTAAATATGTAGTACTGGGCCTAATCTGGAACAAATAAAATTCTTTTAATAGTTTATAATATCCCACTTCCTGCAGAAATCAGGGGATGTCCCCTGTTATTGTAGATATAATATTATTAAGTATATTATCATCATCTTTCTGTCATAATAGAGCCCATGGAGAGTGATAAATAGATAAATAGATGCAGAACTTCTTTACTAAAACGCAAGAAAACCACAGGAGAACTAACAAACACAAGGAAACCAAAGAAACACAGGGAAACAAGAATCAGGAACTAGGACACAAACACAGGCATGGCTCATGCTAACCAGAGCTAGGAAAACTTAAACTAGTGAGCAAACTATCTACAGTGCAAACAGTAACTAATCTAACTAAGAAAACAGACAGTGGACCGAACACCAGCTTGACTTGACTTAACATAACACGATCAACACAAATCTAACACAATACTCCAAAAAACAAAGGGAGACAATACAGAACTTAAATAGGGTACTTAATCAGGAAAATTATAAACAGGTGAGCACGATCACAGGAAATAGGGCAAACAAGAGAAGAAGAAGTTCTACACGTGGGAGTCAGGGTGCCCTCTAGTGGCCCGAGGTGGAACTGCCCCTGGTGGCTGTGTCACTTTGAAGAAAGGGAAGCTTGTTTGGGCTATATTTGGGATCACTATTATGGTAGTGTGATTCAGAGCTGGATTTAGCCTGTCTTAATTGGGGTGCATTCAAAATGTCCAGTGGCCATCTTTTACAATCATACCTGCCAATGAAATATAATATTTGTATCATGAAGAACTGCAGGCTCCCAGCCGTATGTTTTTTATTATTATTATTATTATTATTATTATTATTATTATACTACATAATTTCAGTACAACCATCCATGAGGACAGTGAGATAGTGTTCCTGTAGCTCAATACTGTCCTGTTGACATGTAAATGTTTTATCTATCTATCTATCTATCTATCTATCTGTCCGCCTGTCTGTCTGTCTGTCTATTTGAGTTTTCAGCCATATAGAGCTATGCCAAGTGTGTCAAGGGTGTTTTGTGTTTTGTGAGACCACGGCACTATTATTATTATTTTTTAAAAACTTATTTAACATATTCTATTAATTAACACCAATAACCTTGGCTCTTAGAATAGGTTGTTTCTAGGATAAAGTAGTTCATACACTATTACATTATAACAGTTATTATAATGTATTCATTGTATTCATTGTAAAATATAATGTATTCATTGTAAAAAAAAAAAAGTATTATAATGTATTCATTTTTTTTAATGAATGCATTTCCTTTTTTATTGTCTACCAGCTTCTCTGGTGAGAAACAGGATTAATTGATTGCAATCGTGAGTTTTTTCTATTTCTGTCTGAAAGCTAATCACCAGATAGCTACACTATAATCATAGAAACATTGAAATGATAGCCGATGAAGTAGAGTAAATGGATAAGAAAAGTAGATCAGGATTTATAAGATAAGGAATAATATTCCCCTTTTATTGACATGTTATTTCACTGGAACTGTCATAAAGGTATTTTATGGCAACATTATTAATATGGTAGGATTTTTTTGACGGGAGATTGTGCCTTAAAATGATCATGTAATCGGGATTTTATTTTGCATATGTCCTCATCACACCGAAAGTAATTCATGTTTACGCCATTACCCGTATCTGATGTGTTTCTGAATTGTTTTAGACGTGAGTGTGCTTCATCAAACGCTGCACACAGGCATACATAGGTTTCAAGCAGCGTTTCAGCACAGAGATGTGCGAGCACTGTACAGTCACGTTTGCTGCGCTACGGTGACAATTCTAAATAGTGTGACAGTAAGAGTCGTAGATACTGCAGGCTGTTTCAACATTATACTTTTCAGTTTCAGTGAAACAAGGCAGCAAGCCCTGGTGCTTCTGTACTCAGGGGCCCACTGTTTCATAATCTGTACCTGTGCATGACAGGTTTATGCCTAGTCTTCCCTGAAGATGGTGTTTTCCTCATTTCTTGTGTTTTTACATTTACAATTATGGCATTTGGCAGACACCCTTAACGACTTACATTTATTTCATTTTATACAACTGAGCGGTTGAGAATTAAGGGCCTTGCTCAAGGGCCCAGCAATGGCAGCTTGGCAGTGCTGGGACTTTAACTCATGACCCTCTGACCAGAACTCCAACCACTGAGCTACCACCACCCAAAAGTCTGTCTTTCACCCTATCCCCCTCTCTCGCCTGTTCAGTTGGTAAATTGAGCTAGCAAAGCCTTTCCGAAGTTATTCTTCAGTTCACCAAATGCTGATGAAGATTCAATCATATAAATACACATCAGGAATCTGAAGATAACACCAGTCCTGTCTCCTGACTCAGCTTTACTTGGTGCCATGACCTGGATGGCACACTGACACCTATCTGGTGTGTTACGCCAGTATTTATTCTCCTCTGTGCTGAAGATGTCTGAAAAATTGAAGTGTTACCTCTGACTGTTATAAAGTGCTAACACTGGAGACTCCTTCCATAAATGTTAAATAAACATCTCTTCACAGAAAATTTCACCCTATCAACAGTTACACACGTTTATTGATTTGTTTGTTTGTTTGTTTGTTTGTTTTTAAATCCATTTACATATGGAGTCCCTGTGAATGAACTGTTACTATAGAAATGATAATGTATTAATACAAACCTGCGATTTGCAGCTGCCCTACTGTCAAAGTCACTGTTATAGAGATTCAGGAAGCTGTGTTAGAAGTCATTTTAAGCAATCACAGCTTCGAGTCACATAATGCAGCACTTACCTGCATACTGATTTCACTCAGTTTTTTTTTTTTTTTTGCCAAGGGTTCAGCATCATTGTGATTCAGTATTCCCTTATGCCCATTCCTCCTGTAACACTTAATAAAATACAGAGTGTATGACAGTGTGTATTAGCAGGGTTTTCTCAGCTGTGTTACTCTATCAAAGCTCTTCTCATCAGTCACCTCACCTCATGTTCTGAACAGTCCTCAGAAACACTTTCTCTTCTGATTTATCACCTTTAAATTTATCTTTAAAAGAATATCATAGAGGAAATCTGAAAAACAATAAGACACTGAACAGATGTAAGGAAAATAAATGTCTTGTTATATAGTTCAGTTAACGTTCTTCTGATGATGAGAATTTTTTTTTACTATGTTCCTGATAATAATCCTGAAGATTATTGTGCTGTTAATATTATAAAATGCTCAATAATGTTAGACACAAGCAGAGCTAAACACAGACATTATACTCCTAATTAACTTTGGAAGCCACTAGCGTTTTTTAGGATGTGTTTGTGTTTACGGTGACATTACACCCTGTCACATCTCAAATGGTAATTCAATAAAGAGTACGTTTACAAATCGGAAATTGGCACTGTTAGCTAATTATCGTGAGCATGAAGAAGAACTTGCATCCAAATAATTTCCCCCTCTCTGCCTCTACAAGGGCCAAATAGCTGCCAGGATGAAATAAAGACAATTAATTAGGATATTAGATCACAATTAATTTGGATGTACTGTATACTTTTTCAAAGACAGAATATCTTAACAGACTTCTCACCTTAACTGAACTTGAAGTTTCTGCCTCCAACAGTTTCTCTGCCAGTCTACAGTTAAGGTGTGCCAGGATGGTACAGTTAAAAAGAAAAGAAAAGTGACAGTTATAACATATGAGTTTGGCCAGTAGATGTCAAATTTTGCTGCCTTTTATGTTTTTTTTTTCTGTCTCTTGAAACCAGATGCTGGCTTTCTGTTATATATTTACTAATTAATTATTATTAATGCATTATGATACGCTTTATGATGGCTCTCTGGCCTGTGAAGCTCATGGTGAGCCGTAAACCTGGCAAAATTAGATGGGAACAGTTGACTAGTTGAGAGACTTTTGATTGTCTAGAACATACACATAACAATACAAATTTACAAATCAGAGAATGAGCTTGAAAATAAAGTTGTGAAATTCCGTGAATAAAAATCACAAGCTCTAATATTACAATTATAACTTTATACTAGTATGAATATGATGTGAATTTTTAGAAAACAGCACCAAATGTGAGGTCTGGTGACTTGTAAATGACCATACTGGACAGATGAAGATTGGGAAATTGTTGCAGGGTCTTTTAGCGTGACTCTGTCCCCACTGTATCACCTCAGATTCCTGTTCTTGGCTGAGCTGACAGGAGTGGAACCCGACGTGGTCTTCTACCTTTGTAGTCCATCCGCCTCAAGATTCAATGTGTTGTGCATTTATGTCAGATATTTTTCTGCTCACCACAGTTGTAAAGAGTATTTATTTGACTTACCGTAGCCTTCCTGTCAGCTCAAACCAGTCAGGCCATTTTCCTCTGACCTCTTTCATCAACAAGCCGTTTCAGCCTGCAGAACTGACGATCAGTGGATGTTTGTTGAACCGTTTTGTGTAAACTGCAGAAGCTGTTGTGTGTGAAAATTCCAGGAGATCGGCCATTTCTAAAATACTCAAACTGGCACCAATAACCATGCCACAGTTGCGCTGCTCCTACATGATTGGTTGATTGGAAAATTACATGAATGAACAAGTGTTCCTAATAAAATGGATAGTAGGTGATGGTGAAGAATAGGATTACAATCATACGGACATGCTAAATATCACTTTTTTATATTAAATATCACAATTTTATATTAAACATTTGATGTTAGACTAATAAATATTTAGTAAAACCCAAACTGGTGGTGAATTTGATGTATACTTGTTTTGAAGTTTAATAAGAGTTTCTGTCTTTTATATTGAGTTTAGTTTTTCCTTAGTTTTTAAATCTTACATGATATAAAATCTTTCAAGTACACACTTTATAGGCAACTCATGGTTTCCAAAAATCAGACAGAAAGTCAGACACTGAAAAAGAAAACATTTTTTTTATCGATACCCAAGTTAATATTTCATTTCTTTTGTTACTTTACATCAGAGCCACAGACACAAACACAATAAGATAGAAGAACTTTCTGAAGTACAACCATGACCGCAAACCAACCTCCATCCACCATATCTAAACAAAAAAGAAAAACAGTGAGTCCCAGAGCAGCTGGATGAACAGAGTGTTCCCACTCAGTCTACACACCGTGTGCTAGAAATCCCGTCCTGCTTTTAGTCTGAACGCTGTGTCAGGGGGTTTGGTTTGGTCATATTCCTTGCTGCCAGCAGTCAGTTAATCAGAGTAACCCATCAATCAAAGTGATAGACAGACCGTCCTTTTCCACCTCGGTCGTTTTCAGATAGCAAAGCCACCATTGGTCCACGCAGAAGAGAGAGACAGGAGCAGCAAGGTAAGAGGAAAACGTCCACAGAGGGAAATTCTCTGTACAGCAGGATAAATGAGGATGATGTCCTTGGAAGGCAAGCTGAGTTAAAAACAAAGTCTGAGTTCTTTAACCGGACGAGTCGCTTTGTGTGTGAACAGCGTGAGCCACAGGACGCTAACCCTGGACTTCATTCTTTTCCTCTGGATCATCTTCAAACATTTCGTCTGATCGGCTGAAACAGTCTTCAAAAAAGTGGACCAGGGACTGACTGAGGTGCCGCCTCACCGCCTCGCTGTGCAGGAAGTGACCTTCATCTGGATAAATCTGAAAAGAGCAAAACATCACTAAGACTATATAACCATACACAAGTTACCAGTTATGACTAAACATAAATAATATATAAATATAAATAAATATAAAGATAAATAAATATAAATTCTGATTGGTCAGAAGGTGTTGATTAATTTTCTATAACAGCAGCTCTGACAGTAGTGCAGGTTTATATTAATGTGTTCGTTCTAGTACGTTACTGTTTCTATAGTAACAGCTCATTCACGTGGGGACTTGTACGGCGAACGCGCCACATAAACGGATTTAACAAAGGCACGTAATCGTTGATATGGTGACGTTTTCTGTTAAGAGATGTTTATTTAACATTTATGGAAGGAGTCTCCAGTGTCAGTGCTTTGTAACAGTCAGAGGTAAAGCTGCAACTTTAAGATGTCTGACACAATCTGTTTTCCGATTGGTGTGGTATAAATAAGGAGGAATAACGTGCTGTTAGTGGAAAATAATCAACGTTTTTGTGCTAACAGTAGCTCCGCATCATCACAAAATCCTGTCATTGATTATTTTCCCCAACAACAACACCACAGTAAGTGTGTTTTATTCCTTACTTAACATTTATTTAGTATTAGTTGTATTGAATGAAACAGGTTTGAAGGTGTGAAAGGATACAAATTCATCACGTATTCACAAAGAGTCAGAGTTAGTCATGCATCAGTGTGGTCTTGATGACTTGTAAAAACATCCATCCTCCTCATTAGCATGCTATTAGCCGAGAGAAACGGAAGACCTTAAACTTCTTAGAGAACATCTGACCCTAATTAGCCTCAGAGTCATTTAACATTTAATAATGAATTAAAAGAGGGATGTGTAATAGAGCGGAGAGCAAAGAGAGATTCTTCTGGTGTTCAGGTTTAATTGGATTAGTGAGTGTGCTAGTCTGTTTAATCTGTTAAAGTGCAGAGCAGGCTTCAGGAGTCACTAATCTTCCTCCTGACAGAGGCAGAGCATGGCAACACACAAGAGTGTGTGTGTGTGTGTGTGGCTGAATTTTCTTACAGACTTTTACACAGCTAATTTCTCACATCAGGAACTTTCTTCGTCTCCAGCTTCAGTGGTTACTTCCAGCACAGGGTGTGTGTGTTTGTGTGTGTGAGAAAATTAGGCAGTTTGAGTAGTAAACAGTCTCTCTCTCTCTCTCTCTCTCTCTCTCTCTCTCTCACACACACACACAGCTGATCTTTTACCTGGAGACTGTAATTTGCCTTCCCACTGATTAACCCCGAAATGAATTTAGCAGTGTGCTGAAAATGGACTTTTTCTGTAAAGAGAGAGAGAGAGAGAGGGAAAATGGTTACATTTAGATGATGCTTTCATCCATTCAGATCAGATTTATGGAAAAACAATCCAGGTGAACAGGGTAATAAAAAAAAAAGATTGCACAATCAGTCTTTGCCAGTTGATTGCTGATATTCTTACAAATGTCATTTCTAGTCTTTTTTTTCCCCAAAGAAATTGACATTATGCAAATGAGGCTTTGCCTAATTAAATCTGCACAAATTTGCAGAATGAATAAAACCAAAAATCGAGTCTTTTGATGTTGTTAGAAATAAAATATTCATGTCACTGTGAAAACGCTTTCAAGAGAAAGACATTTACAAAAAAAGTAATTTCTTTACTGTTTATTTAATCAAGAATATACCATGCACTCTTCTAAAATAGTATTTTGTGTCATTTTTCCCCCTAATATAAAATCTAATATAAATCCAAAAATAATCAAATTTTTGGGAAAATTCCTCTGTAATACCCTTCATGATAAAATTTCAGGAACACAGGTCATGAACATAGAAAAAGCTGAGTGTTTTAATAATACACAGTGAATTTCACAGTTTAATGTCTTTCACTCTAGTTAGTGTGATTTATAAAGGTTTATAAAGGAAATTGACATATACATAGATCAGCCATAACATTAAAACCACTGACAGTACATCATAATGACACTCAAATTGACATATATTTAAGGGAAAAAAGATTTTCAGGGATATATAGCATGACGTGATTTGTAAAGTGGGTGGAGCTTAAAACCTCCTTCAGCCTTGTTAAATTACAGATAATCTGGTGGTCGAGAGTGGACAAAAACTAAAACATAAATAAACATGTTAGCAGAAGTTTAAATGTTTTCGAGCGAGGGAGGAACGTACCATCTGCAGTCGGGTGAATGATCAAAAACTTCTTATTGACAAACTGAGACGCTCGTTGTTTGAAGTTGAACATCTGTAGACGTATTTTTAAAAAATCCACATTTCTTAAATATACACATGTACAACACAATAGAGTATATCTGGAATTAAAAATATATCTGAGATGAAAATGTACCTCATACGCTTGATGTTCTGGATATGGAAGGCCAAAATATCGCTCAGAAAAAAACGATGCTGAAAAGCAGATAAGAGCGAGACTAGTTATGAAATTCAATAATTATTCATGTGAAGGTAATTTCCTGGGCAGAAGCAGACACTGTCTCACACACACACACACACACACACACACACAGTGTACCATAGAGTCGGAAGTCAGTGATGGGTGAGAGAACAGCTCCACACTTCAGTACGGAGGCCTCAGAGCTGAGCAGGAGGCTGGTGATGTGTCCTCCATACACCTGGAACACACACATCACACATCAGGACATACCTTCATTCATCACACTGCATGCTGGGAAACAGCTCTGCTGCACCTGGAGATACGTTTACATCCTGGAGTTGGATCATTTCATGCAATAAACACATCGATACAGCTAATACAGCTCTCGGTGATGATTTGATGAGGTCAGTGAGGAGGGTTAGAGATGCAGTACTAGAATTCTCGTGCCTAATACCATATGATTTCGATTCTCAAGGCAATGATTTGATATTTGATGACTCAGATATCTGAGTCTACTACATTACAATATGATTCGATTTAGTCTCTTCCGATTGATATGTGATGAACTTTGTTCAGAATCTGGGGTAGGCCTAGTGTTAATTTATGAATTATGATTATGTAGAGAAGAACTATTTTAAAAGAATCAGAGTTACAGCCAAATCACTTTGCTAGCCTGGTACGTTATTTATGTTATTGATCAGAAGGTCAGGGGTTCACCAAGCTGCCACTGTTGGGCCCCTGAGCAAGGCCCTTCACCCTCTCTGCTCCAGAGATGCTGTATCATGGCTGACCTTCTCCTGAAATCTTCTCCTTCTTCTTCTTCTTCTTCTTCTTTTTCTTTCTCTTTTTCTTCTTCTAGAATTGATTTACTGTACACTATATTCAAGTACAACTGATACTAATCAATTTTCTGATTGTTGCCTTGATTTATTTAAATCATTGCCTTTTAAATCAGTGCATCAATACGAATCTTCTAATCGTTACACCTCTAGTATTTACCTGTCCAAAAGCGCCGATCCTGGTTTTGTCGATGTATGGCTCTTTCGCTAAAATGCTACAAAACACAAAAGAATGTGTGTTAGTTCGTGTTGGGCTCAAAATTCACGATATCAGCACACACACATTTCAACCGTCCACTACACAATATTCAGAAAAGTCCCCAACAAGCTGAATGAGTGAATGTGAATGTGTAAGAACCTTCTAGAAACTTCACTGCAACCCGACGTTCAGCTTCACTGATGTTTGTTAGAAAGTGTGTGTGATGGGAGTAACATTCCTGCGTGCTGATTTCCTGCACACAAAGGAAGATGGTTTGTCCAATTTGTACCTGAGAGCCTTCAGCTGGTCCTCCTGGTCAAGCGTGTGGATGAACTCGGAGCCCTGAGAGCCACTGCCACGCCCGTCACAGCGCACAACGATCACACCCAAACTGCTGACCAACACCGTGGCCCAGTCCACCTGGAACCGCTCCGACACAGCCTGTCCTCCTGGAGTCCCATCCCTGAGACACACACACACACACACACACAGAGATAGAACATAATTCTCAGCCTCTCAGACCATGACAAACTGCCCCACCTACTGGGGAGCACAGAGAGAGCTGCACACTAGCACAGTACACACACAGACACACACCCACACACACACCTGCCACCAGATGAGGTACAGTGAGTGACCACGTCATCTAATATATAGTACACACACACAGACACACACACACGCACACACACACACACACACACACATACACATCTGCCACCAGATGAGGTACAGTGAGTGACCACGTCATCTAATATATAGTACACACACACAGACACACACACACATGCACACAATTTTACTTTGTATTTATTTAATTTTATTATTTATTTATTTATTTATTTTTTTATTTTATTATTTTTTTCTATAAAAGTCTCATTACTAGTTCTTTTTGACTGTATTGTTGAATATGTAAATTTGTTTCTATTTATTTATTTCTGTAGTTATATTCTAATTTGTTCCCAAAGTCTGTATCCAAGCTTTGGCAATACAAACGTTAATATCTGTCATGCTAATAAAGCAACCTTTTGATTTTTGACTTTGACTTTGAGAGCGAGAGAGAGAGAGAGAGAGAGAGACAGGAAGTAAGACAGGGGTTATTACAGAAACAATCGAGAACATGTGAGTCATAGTGTGTTTAAATATTTACACAAAGAAAAATTAGGTCATTGATATGGAGCTCATTACATCTTAGCCTTTTGTAATGCATTGTGGATTTAGAGACACTCTTTTTAGAGCATTCTTTCAATACAAGACGTTAGCATTTTGGGTTTCTTGAATGAAATTGCTATTGTTTAACTTCCTTCTCATTAACATCTGACTGAGACGAAAGCGTTCAGGGATCAGAGGAAACAAATTTTATTCCCACTGTTTTCATAACAGCATCAATAATTCAGTAAACTGGGTTTGTTCTCAATTTAATGCGTACTGTATGTGTGTGAAGTTCATCAAGTTTTATATCACAACGCTGCTGAATTCTGGATTCTGATTGGTCAAAAGGTGTTGATTAATTTTCTACAACACCAGCTCTGACAGCAGCGCAGGTTTATATTAATGCGCTCGCTCTGATATGTTAACGTTTCCATAGTAACAGCTCATTCACAGGGACTTAAAAATGTGTGTAATCGTTGATATGGTGAAGTTTTCTGTATAGAAACGTTTATTTAACATAACATAACATTATAACTTAAGTATTAACAGGAAGTAACTTGTTTGGTGGATGTTTCGCAACATTGGATGTAACTGTAAACTGATAAAAAATATATGTGTCTTTCTTTAAGAAATAAAAATTGAATTGTTGACAAATAGCTGTAGTACAAGAGGAATAAAGCACTTGGGGAAATGCGGCTATAATAAATGAATCAACTTCAGAATTGTAGCAGTTGATTATTTTCCTATAACAGCATGACAGCATGATGGTAGTGATGTTGAGACTCACACGAGCAGCAGGAGAGGATAATGTGCTGTGTTTATGAAGCCAGCAGGTTTCAGGATCTGCAGCGACAGAGCTGGAGACAACACACACACACACATCAGATAATTCCACTGCATGTGTCCAACATTTAAAGTGTAATGTGTGCGAGTTAAACTGTGGATGATGGACGTACTGTAATCCTCCACGTCTATCTTTCTGTACTCGACTCGAGGCATCTGCATGGAGTCTACAGTGCTCCGGAGCTTCAGGTTCAGCTCGATGTCCAACAGCTCTGGAAGAACGCAAAAACAATTAACTTTCTCTTAAAAAAAAAAACTCAGCTGTGGTATTCACACTATAATGTGTGGTGTAGAAAATGACACAATGCGATTTGGAGACTATTTTCAGAATGTTGTAGCAGAGTGAGATAAGTGTGAGATGTTGTGAGAATATCGAAGACCTGTTTCTGGTGTGAAAAAAGAGAAATTTTAATGCTAACACACTAATCACTCAGGTGTTTCATTCTGGAGAGCCGCACAACAACAACAACAACAACAACAACAACTAAAGCTGCACAGTGTAAAAGACTAAAAGAAGTTTAAAAGGCACAAACATGAACACACACACACACACACTGAGTTTCTGTGACTGTGTGTGTGTTACTGTTCAGAGTGTGTGTGAATCCGCATGGATGATGAAATCAAAATGCCTGCTGCTGTTTTATCAAGAAAACTAAAGATGTGTTTGATGTTTTAAACACTGAAAGAAATTGAAAGAAAATGTTATTTCATGAAGTAATTTCTAACTGAAGGACTTTACAGGACAAAATTGAGTCCAAATTGAAGTGCTCTGTAATAACTGTCTGAATCGTGCTGCTCACACACACACACACACACACACACACAGGGAGGTCGTCTTCACAACACAGAGAGACCCTAACTAGGGGTGTGTTATTGCATATATAATACTTGATATTTTAAGTACAAGCTGGTGTCTCAGCTGTGTGTGTGTGTGTGTTTCTAGAGAGTTAATAGTAAAAAGAGAATGTGTGAGTAGTGTACAGTGAAAGACTCACTCTGTCTGTCCTTGGTTCTGTAGATGGATACAAATGGGACACCAGGTCCTGAAACACAACACCAATAAACTTTATTTATACATTATTATTATTATTATTATTATTATTATTATTATTATTATTATTATTATGTTTTTCTGCTCTGTAACTAATCACACATTCCTGTCTAAAGCACTTCTCCGTATGGAAGACACCGAACACAGAAACAAAGAAAAAAAAGAAAAGGCAGAGAAACAGAGAAAAGTGTGTGTGTGTGTGTTTGACCTTTACAGTGGAGCAGGAAGAAGGTCATGTTGTGGCTGAAGGAGCTGCTCACGAATCCACAGGCGTCTGTAACACCACAGGAGAGACAGAGCCGAGTGAAGGAACCGACCGTCTCTGCACTGGAACACAAATCACAGGTTATTAATTAATTAATTAATCAATGCGCTCCTTCTAAAACGTTATCGTTTCTATAGTAACGGCTTGTATGGCGTAAAGCTGTAACTTGCTGGACAGAGGAGTTTACATCTTTTTGCGGTTTCTCGCTAAGTTGTGTTTCTTTTTTGTCTTATTAACTTCAAGAAAGGCTGATGAGGGAAAGACTGTTTACAGCTGCTGTAACGTAAGTGAGAACAGGAGCTAACGTGTTTCATGGACAGCATCCACAGCATTAAATGTAACTATAAAGGGATAAAATCGTCTGCAAATTGCTCTCGTGTAACAGGAATAAAACACGCTGTTAAATATAAACTCCACTTCATCACAC
The DNA here is from genome assembly GCA_022758105.1 of Pangasianodon gigas. Classification (NCBI taxonomy): domain Eukaryota; kingdom Metazoa; phylum Chordata; class Actinopteri; order Siluriformes; family Pangasiidae; genus Pangasianodon; species Pangasianodon gigas. The sequence continues at coordinate 31,011,308 of CM040454.1, read as the reverse complement.
CACTCATCATTGATTATTTTCCTATAATAGCACAGCTTGTTGTACGTTATTCCTTATAAATATTTATATCGCCCTTTATGTATAAATTATTAGCCTATTTTTATAATAGCAATAAAATCATACTATTTATATGTATTATTTATCGAGCGAAAACAGGAAGTTACAAAGGACAATAGAGCGACTGTGAATGTGAGGGTTCGAGAAAGACAATGCTAACATGGTTATAAAATAATTTATTACCTTCTACTGAATTTTTAAAGAACTTTTTAAAGAGATTATTTCAATTATAATTGAATTATGTTTTATCAAAAGTGTAGAATAAACAGAGACGTGCAGATACACACACTGATATACACAGGTATTGCTGATGACGAGAGTTAACACAGTTTTACCTGTACGGTTTTTATGTACACACCTCACACACACCTCACACACCCGTTACACACATCTCACACACACCTTACACACACCAGAGAGTTAAAGCAGTTTTACCTGTACAGTTGTTATATACACACTTCACACGCATCTCACACGCACACATTACGCACATCTCACACACACCTCAGACACATCTTACACACATCTCACACACACCTCACACACACCTCACACACATCTCACAAATACCTCACACACACCGGAGAGTTAAAGCAGTTTTACCTGTACAAGTGGCGACGTTTGGGATCTTCCTCTGTACTCACATAGTATCTGTTATACACAATACACAACATCACACCATTATAACACACACTAAACTAAAACACTGTGTGTGTGTGTGTGTGTGTGTGTGTGGGTATGTGTGCGTGTGGGTATGTGTGGGTATGTGTGTGTTCACATTAGCTGGCTGTCCTCATTGTAGGCCAGAAGGTGTGTAACATCCCAGTTGCCTGATGTGATGGACTGCAGAGTGTCTGAGGTGCTGTTGGGCTGAAAGACACACATACACACACACAAACACACACACACACACAGTGATAAGTCTTCAATAATACAATATCTCTAAGTCTGTGTATAATGTGTGTATGTTTGTGTGAGGTGTGGGTATTATGTAGTGTTTATGAAGTGTGTGTGTGCATTAAAGGGTATGCATGTGTACGTGTGTAGTGCGTGTGTATTAGGGCATTTGTTTATGTACATGTGTATGTTGTGTGTATGAGGTGTGTGTGTATGCGCAGTGTGTGTGTGCACAGTGTATCTGCGTACCTGTGATGTTGCCATGGACACATGGAAGAATTTGCCCTGCCCCCCCTGAGGGACAGCACAAGTGAAGAAGAGCTTCAGGCCGTCTTTAGAGAAAAGCGGAGCTTCGTTCTACACACCCACCCACACACACACACACACACACACACACACACACATAATTACTTACTTACTTTCTTGCTTACTTACTTTTTCTGACCAATCAGAATCCAGAATTCAACATAGCTGTGGTATTGTATAATATTGTGTTTGTAGTTTGTATGTAATATTCATATGCCAGATTTATGCAAATTAGCAAATGTAAAAGTACATACACAGCAACAAAAAAGTTATAATAGTGTAGAATGAGACAGAATTAGCATTTTTGTTTTATTAATCTGCAAGTGTTAATATTGCCTTTAAAGGATAAGGCTCTCTACCTGTCTGTCCAGCCAGGTCTCACTCTCATCCTCATGTTTCTGAAACACACACACACACACACACACACACACAGAGATAACAAGTTTCAGACAGAAATTGTTTCTTACATGTAAACATTTAAAATGTCACTAGTTCTTTATAATCATTCATTTTTAGTCAGTGCCTTCATGAAATGTAAATATCTTTTAGCATTAGAAGTCAATTTTATTCCACCATCCGTTACAGAAGTGTGTGTGTGTGTGTGTATGTGTGTGTGTGTGTGTGTGTGTGTGTGTGTGCACCTTGGTACAGACTCCCGTCGTGGCCTCACACAGGCTCAGAATGGAGAAGTTCTGCGCTCGGTTTAACCACTTCACCGCCAGCTTCGTGTTTGTGGCCCATTTCACCATCGTTATGTAAAACTCTCTGGAGGAAAAACACAAAGTGTGTGTGTGTGTGTGTGTCAGTAAATGCCCACCTGAATAATAATAATGCAAAAAACTGAGTAAAGTAAAACAACAATAAACACCAAACCAAACAAACAAACAAAAAAAAAACCTCAAAATGGTACTGAACTACAGGGTTAATACGTGATTCCTAAAGATTGAGATTCTTCTTAAACTGCCACCACTACTCCTCTTTAGAGGACAGAATGAACTTTATCAAAGTATACAGTTATACAGAGGGACAGGAAAGTCAGTAAGTATGAAAGTGTGTAAATAAGTGAGTAAATAAGAAAGTAAGTCACACAAGTAAATAAGTAAGTACATATTTTAGTAAGTATACAAGTATTTCAGTACATCAGCAAGTAAGACAGTAAGAAAGTATGTAGGTCACTATGTAAGTATGTAAGTAAGTCAATAAATAATTAAGTATGTCAGTAAATACACAAGTAAGTAAGCATGTCAGTAAGTAAGTCAGTAATTAAGTATATGAGCAAGTCAGTAAGTAAGGGTGTCAAGAATTAAGTCAGTAAAAAATCACTAAGAAAGCCACATAGTAATTAAATAAGTACTGTATGTCAGTACTTAAGTCAGAAAATAAAGCAGTAAATAAGTACATATGTAAGGCAGTAAGTAAGAAGGTCTGTCAGTAGTGAGTAAGTACGTAATTCGGGTAAGTAAGTATGTAATTATATACACTCACTGCTCACTTTATTAGGAACACCTGTACGCCTGCACATTCATGCAGTTATCTAATCAGCCAATCATGTGGCAGCAGCACAATGCATAAAATCATGCAGATACAGGTCAAGAGCTTCGGTTAATGTTCACATCAAACATCAGAATGGGGAAAAAGTGTGATCTCTGTGACTTTAACCGTGGTGTGGTTGTTGCTACCAGATGGGCTGGTTTGAGTATTTCAGAAACTGCTGATCTCCTGTCTCTAGAGTTTAGACAGAATGGAGCAAAAAACAAAAAACATCCTGTGTGTGGAGGGTCTGCAGGCTGAAACACCTTGTTGATGAGAGAGATCAGAGGAGAATATAGTTGACGAATGGAAAAACACCAGGTGATTTTATTTTTCTAATCTTCAACTGTCCAGTTTGGGTGAGTCTGTGCCCATGATAGCCTCAGATCGCTGTTCTTGGTTGACAGGAGTGGAACCCAGTGTAATCTTCTGCTGTTGTAGCTCACTCACCTCAAGGTTTGATGTTTTGTGCATGCTGAGATGCTTTTCTGCTCACCACAGTTGTAAAGAGTGATTATTTGAGTTACTGTATCCTTCCTGGCAGTTCGAACCAATCTGGCTATTTTCCTCTGACCTCTCTTATCTTTAAGGCTTTTCCACCAACAGAACTGTCGCTCACTCAATGTTTTTGTTTTTCATACCATTCTGTGTAAACTCTAGAGACTGTTGTGTGTGAAAATCCCAGGAGATCAGCAGTTTCTGAAATACTCAAACAGCCCATCTGGCACCACCAACCATGCCACGATTAAAGTCACAGAGATCATATTTTTTCTTCATTCTGATGTTTGATGTGAACATTAACCAAAGCTCTTGACCTCTATCTGCATGATTTTATGCATTGTGCTGCTGCCACCTGATTGGCTGATTAGAAAACTGCATGAATGTGCTGGTGTACAGGTGTTCCTAATAAAGTGGACTGTGAGTGTATATGTAAGTCAGTAGTGTGTCAGGAAGTCAGTAAAAAAGTCACTGAGTTGGTAAATAAGTTAGTCAGTATGTCAGTAAGTAAAGTAACAAACAAACCAATAGATAAATCAATAAAACATAAGGAATGAGATTTTAGTTAGTACAGACTGACCGGATCCTGTGGTCGTCTGGTCTCTTCATCTGGATGGTGTGTAAAGGGCCGTTCAGGTTCACCACATACAGAGAGATCACAGGGTTCTCCTCGCCGGGCTGCAGAGAACAACATGTTAACAGTGTAACAGCTTTGAATGAATACAAATATAATGTGTGAACAGAACATTCAGATAGATTTCATTTTCATATGATGAATTATCAAACAGCTAAAATGTAGTGTTCTCATTTAATACTGTATTAATACTGTATATTAGAGTAAAAGAAAACAATGAAATAAAATATGTTTTTGTGTATATTTCAGTCTGAGTGTTCTACTTTCTCTCTCTCTATCCATGTATCCATGCCGGGGGCGTACTTTGGGGTAATGGTATGCTCGGCTCGTTGGGTACGGTGACCCTGTGAACATGGGCAGCTCCATCTTGGGTACCAGATTGTCGTTGATGGAGGCATACGCCAGATGTGTCCCATCAGGAGACCACCAGTGAGCCACATGGGACTGGAAGATCATCTCTGTGAGGGAGAAAGAGATTCTCTCACATTAAACACACACACACACATACACACACACACAGAGCAATGATTGAGTCTATATATGGAGATGTGGGCATCGTTGAGTCCTATATATGGAAATGTGGGAGTCGTCATGTCCATATATGGAAATCTGGGCCTCATCAAGTCCATTGTATGGAAATGTGGGGGTTACTGAGTCCATATATGGAATTGTGGGTGTGATACCATAAGTGTGTATTGTACACTGATACTAAGTGTTAACATTAGCTTACCCTCATACAGCCAATCACCGAGGCCGTTGAAAATCACACCTTCTTTGCCAGTGGAAACCAGGCGGATGGTTCGGCTCCCGACGGTGGAGCGGTAGTAGATATTATTCTCAAATATAAAAATCTAAAATAACAGGAAAGAGGAGAGGAATGACATTTCTGTAGATCAGAGTGTAGATCTGTAGTTTGTGATTGGCTGGAGGCTGCTGGTTATGGATAAGGAGGAGGATTGTGATTGGCTGAAGGCTGCTGATTATGGATAAGGAGGAGGATTGTGATTGGCTGAAGGCTGCTGATTATGGATAAGGAGGAGGATTGTGATTGGCTGGAGGCTGCTGATTATGGACGAGTTTTGTGTGGATTATGTGTTTTTGGACATATATGGAAATGTGGTCATCAGTGAGTCCATATATGGAGCTGTGTTCTATGATTTTGGAGTAAAATCCTGGTGGTCTGAGATATCCATTTTTCAGTCTTGGTTCTGGGTAAAGTTTTTTTTTTTCCTTTATCACGCACAGTTACACAGTGATATGAGTGTGTTACAGAGTGTGTTATACAGAGAGTTTTAGTGAGTGATTTGAGGGAACCATAAATAAACCTGGAACATGTGTAGCACTAGGGAAAGAGGTTTGACAGTGCACATGGGAGGAGTGAAGGATTATGGGAAATGTAGTAATACCAGTTGCTGTCCTCGTGGTCCCCATCCTGCGTACTGAAGAGGAGCATTACGCACTTCTGGAGGAGTCAGAATCCACGTTTCCCTGTGAATAATGCACACATTTTCCACTGTTTGTCCTTCACACTTCCTAGAATTTACCTCAAGGGTCTGTACCATATGTGCTACTCTGTGTGTGTGTGTGTGTGTGTGTGTGTATGTGTATGTGTGTGTGTGCGCACTTACGGAGTCTCTAAACTACAGATGATGTAGTACGCAGTGAAGGAGTGACGATAAATCTGCAGGACAGAGAGAGAACAGAGAGAGAGACAAAGAGAGAGACAGAGGGAGTGAGACAGAGAGAGAATGAGAGAGTGACAAAGAGAACAGAAAGAGAGAGAGAGAGATGGAGAGAGAAAGAGAGAAAAAGAGAGACAGAGAGAACAGAAAGAAAGACAGAGAGACGGAGAGAGACAAAGAGAAAAAGAGAGACAGTGAGAGTTAAATATATAATATATATACTATAATATATATACTATATAAATAATATAATATTAAATACAATCATTAACAGAAGGATTATATATCATGAGTATATTTACAATTGTAATGTACTAAACAGTGTGTGTGTGTGTGTGTGTGTGTGTGTATCTCACCGGCTCCACATTGTAGGCCAGCAGAACGTGTTTCAGATCTGCAGAAAGCTCATACTTGATGGCCTTGTACATTTCCTGCAAAGTAGACAAAAAGAAGAAATGAGACAGCCTATAAATATGTATGAGCTTTCTATTTAACCCCGCCCACTAACCGAGAGTATTAAACCTAATCTCCTAACTGAAGATATTTAACCCCGCCCACTAACCGAGAGTATTAAACCTAATCTCCTAACTGAAGATATTTAACCCCGCCCACTAACCGAGAGTATTAAACCTAATCTCCTAACTGAAGATATTTAACCCTGCCCACTGACTGAGAGTATTAAACTCCATCCACTGATCAAGGGTACTAAACCCCACCCACTGATAGAGTTTATTGCTTATATAGTTTATAGTGTGTGTGTGTGTGTGTGTGTGTGTATGTGTGTTTATTGTGTGAGTCCTGTTTAAAGAGGGCACACAATTGGAGGACAAAGAAAGAAAGAGAGAGAGACTCACAAACTTCCTGTTGGGCACCAGCACTGTGCTCTCGTTCGTCTCCACGTTGAATTTCAGCACATCACCTTCACGAGTGCGATACAGAATCTCCTCATCTACAGAGAGAGATATTTTTACAGTAGGTTATCATACCATGAATGTTCTACACAGCTCTACACACAGGGGTGTGTTCTGATCACTGAGTTCTTCTCTGATGCTTTGCTACGGTTAACAGTTTCCTAAATTAGTGATTTATCCTTCACTTCCTCTCCACCTAAAGAGAGAGATGATGCAGCGGCGCTTTAGTGCTTTAGCCTGTCCTGCTCTTTCACCTCATTATCTGTACACTCTGATCAAACAACTAACTAATTCCGCTGTCAACACCATCACATCAAATTTTACTCCTATTAAACACCATTAATGTGTTTCAGAGTGAGGCAGGTAGAATGTGGTTGCTTTTTAAAAGCTCAGGTTCTGGTCTCTTTTGTCACAATAGCAAAAAAAAAAAAAAAAAAAAAGATTCAGGCCCTAGCTTTAATTCCTCATGTGAGTATAGTCAGGGATGTGGTGGTTTGATTTACAAACTGATCTGGATAATCTGATCTTTATCTTTACTAATGAGGTGATTACAGAGTCATTTGTTTGCAATCACAGAGGTGCAGCAGAGCGAGGAATGAGAACCAAAGTCCATTACTGACAAAGATAGCAGGTGATGGACAAATTCTCACAACAGAGAAATGAGTTATGACCTTTTGTCCAATTACTAACGGTGCTTTCATGCATATTAGTCCTTTTCTCGAGTCTGATTCAGAGTAAAATTGATACTTTTACTTTGGATGCTACTTGGTTTGGTTTGGTTTTACACTGCACATAAATAAACCAAAAAGAAAAAGTCTGAGGTGCGTGTAGAGTTTAAAAAGTTCATTCATTCATTGTTCTGAAATATAGTAATGGAAAAAAACGTCCACAAACCTTTGTGATGACATCATAGAAATCACCATAAATCATAGAGCATGGAGAATATAATATCAGCGCTAAATAAATGATTAGATATTTATATTTACATCTATTTTAAAACATTTTGTGTATCATCCAGCACGTATTTTCTGTTTGTTTTTTTTATCGTTGGTCTAAATCTCCAGAACACACAGCATTCCTGCAGCACTACAGCTCTGTCCTTTGGCTTTAGCTACAAAAATATGCAGCAACCCAAAAAAGAACAAGGCAGTCTTGATTCACTTCCTGCAGCTGAGTCAATTCAGAATAAACACTGCATATATGAAAGCAACAAAAAAGGATTGAGTGTGTTTTCTTCTCATTCTGACCCTCTGACACTGCATTCACTCAGGTTTGTTGATGGTGGAGTAGCTGGCTGCTTCATGTGCCGGGGTGCCCTCATGTCTGTGGTACCTTCTGGCTCTCCTTATTAGTTATGCTGTCATAGCTAGTCTCACCCCTGCATGCACTCTGAGCACAACGTACATCTTCTTAAACAATTACAGGACAAGAGCATACCTGATAGTCTGTATTCTTCCCTCTCTCTCTCTCTCTCTCTCTCTCTCTCTCACTACACGTTACTCCTGAGATACCAGTGATTCTGCCCTCTGGACCTGCCTGATCCATCCTGATGCCCTACTTCTGCTTGGAGTTTGACAATCACACACTGCTGCTGAAGATGGTCCTGCATGGACAGCCTACAGATCACCATGGGTGTCTACACGGTTAACTTGTTGGAGCTTCAAAAAAAATGGCAGCTCACCACTGATCCATTTAGCCTCAGGGTCATGAACTCTGAAGTTCTTCCTGAAAATGTCCTCCAGCGTCACTTTCCCCTTCAAGGCCAGATTGTCATCTTCACCTGACACAGGACAGAAAGAAAAATAATTTAATAATTTATCACTCACACTGACATGCTCCACCATTTATATCAGGGGTTCAACAAATATTAATCCTCATAAAGTCCTCATTCAAAACTTCATACATTCTAATACTAATTACCTCTTTTGAGTGACCAACGATTAAGAAAAGTTGCTATTTGACAAATAAAAGCTGATGTTCCTTTATTTGCTCGCCTTTTTTACGTGAAATCGTTTAGCATTTAGATTCATAGAGTTATTACTGCACCTAGTGGTGGAAAATGGGAACTGCTACTAGCGCAAATAGAGGCCCATTGGGGCAGGAATCACGCTGCCCCATGCTCGGGGGAGGAGCAGCACACAGGACCGTTATTATCTTATTTTATTATTTTTATTATTATTTTATTATCTTATTATTATATTATCTTGAACAGAGTTGAAAACAGGTGCTTCTAAAACCGCTCAAAACGAGCTGCTAGGCTGTACGCTGGATGACTGTATGCTGTCGATTCTCAAATGCCTATTACAGGGTTACTCCAAAAATTCACTGGATATTAGCTTATAGCATAAGTAAAGTGCGATAGCCTCTCAACTTCATTTTGTTAATGTCATCCTGCAACACTAAAATCTATGTTCGTGGGTCGCTGCTGGTGATGTGATACACAGATTTATTATTTTGCACATTTATTGTGCTGATTTATTTGTCATTAAGTGTGTAGCCTAAAAAAGCATTGAAACTGGAAATTGTGTATGGCTGATAATTGAAGTGTGGTTCGACTCATGCTTTGCTGTTGTTTATCAGCATTTATCTGCACTAATAAAAATTAAACAACTGAAAATTTTAATGGCCTGAAGTTTATTTAACTATAGACAAAGATGACTAGTTGACTACTTTTTTAAAATGACTGTTTGACTAGTAAAAATTAATAGTCTTGCAGCACCTTGGTAAGAACACAAACAAAATAAATCCATTCACATCATCCAAACAGACAGACAGAGGAAAAAATCTAGGAGACTTGGGACAGGGTTACTCTTTTGTTGTAAACACTGAATGAAAAAAAGTGTTGACACTTTATTTATCATGGTATTAGTACATCATCTGAGTAATATTTCTGCACTCACTCTCAGTGAGTTTCCCAGTGTGAACACACAACTGCACTAAAAGACATGAAGTGTGCTATTTGAGGCACAGCTACAGAGATATCGTGTCAGAGTGTATGCTGGTGGTTTGTGTGTCGTGTGGAACCGAGCTCTCATTCTGTCAGAGAAAAAAAGGAGCACATGGTGACCTTGTGTTCCTGCGAATGGCTCATTATTTCACTAGCAAATAAACGGTGTGTGAGCTGAGAAAGATAAAACACTGCTGTCGTGTTTCACCGTGTGATGATGTGAGAATGTAATTACTAATTCATATTTAATCATTAAGACAAGACACTACAGGTAGAAATGATGACTTTGGTCACGTCAAATAATATTTAAGATTTTTAGATAAATGTTATCTATAAGATGTATCGTCTTAAAACTGTAATAGTATAAAATCTCAAAACCAGAAAATTTTTTTTATTTCACTGTTTTTGTTTTTATCTACTCATGAGCATTTCATTATCTGAAACTTAGTAAACGCTGAAGAAGGCTTTAAGCTCCGCCCACTTTACAATCATGCCATGTTATACAGTATATCACTGAAAAGCTTGTTTCCTGATATATATGTAAATTATGATATCATTAGAATATAAATGTCAGATTTCTTTATAAACCTCATAAACCACACTACAGTCAAACCATTGTATTTTTAAAACTATTTTCCTCTAAATTTGTTTTTTCTTTTCTTTCTCTTATTCTTACTCTTAACCCAAAAATTTCAGTTTCTAGATGAGCTCCATTCCTAAAATTTGGTCCATAATTAGAAGAATATTACAGAGGAATTTCCCAAAATGCTGATAATTGTTGGATTTGCTTTATATAGCTATTTTTAAAAATAGTGTGTGGTATTTTCTTGATTAAACAATAAAAAATATTTTCAGCAACAAACTTCATCAAGTCCTTCCCTCGAGGGCCACGACATCAAATTGAATTCTAAGAAAATCCAAAGACTAGGGTTTTATTTATTAAGTATGCAAATTTGTACATATTTAATTAGGTGAAGCTTCATTTAGATTAGATTAGATTAGATTAGATTCAACTTTATTGTCATTGTGCAGAGTACAAGTACATAGCCAGTGAAATGCAGTATTTATTTATCATGCATAAATATGTAAGATTTCCTCTCACTGCAGTCCAGTAGGAAGCTCATGAACACTTCACTACACTACACATGCTATTCTTCATGCAGGAAACTGGAATGTCAAGAACATTTTCACATCTCAAAGCTGCTGAAAATCTGAGATGACAAGCAGAACATGTCTCAGACATCTCTTATCCAGAAATATCTGCTGGAATAAAGAAAGCGCTGTTAGGGAAGGCGGGAAGGCGTCTCTGTGTGATACCTGCGTAGAAGAAAAGAGCAATTTCTGAATAAATGGGACAGAAAAGTCTAACAATAACTGCAGAAAGATGGGCTCCAACCATGATTATGATGTGTAGAGACACACAGCACTCTCAGAGTGACGAGACGTTACACTCCTCCCTTTTCAGCTGTCAGGGCTGAACAGGGTGGAAAAAACTTCTCTAAATAAAAATATACAATCTGACCTCATTTTTTTTAGCTCAGACACTGAACAAGCCTGAAAATATCAATCTGCCCCTCATTTAAACAGCTGCCACTATTTCATTATTTTGCATTCGTCTTTATCGTAAACATTAACATAGTGCATGATTGTGTTGATCTGTAGTGACACATGGAGCTGCACTTCATATAACATGGCCACAGAAACCGAGGTATTATTATCACCTTGACTCACAGTGGAAAGATTTTTGTTCTGATTTGGTCATTGCCGCAGAGACTTTTTTTTTGAACACCTTACTTCTCAAAGTTGTGAAGGCAACTTCCAGAAGCAAAAATCCAGAAGTCTGAAGTAATTGCAGACTGAACAGCTTTTATGGCAGAAACACAATCGATCATGCGTGGAGGGCAATAATCAGGCTTATCCAACACAGTAGGCAGCTCATCAGGCTGGAAACAAAAGGCTAACTACTGAAGGAGGACTCTCTGTCTCTCTCCAGCCCACCAATAAACCTACCAGAGCGTGTAGCCATCACGGACAATACATACTGATGATCCAACCATCCACAAATACCTGCTTCAAAATGATATGTTCCTAATATTATACACTATATGGCACACACTCATATGTGGTTCTTCTCTAAACCTTTGTCACAAAGTTAGAAGCACACAATTGTATAGAATGTCTTTGTAAGCTGTAGCATTACAATTTCCCTTCACTGGAACTAAGAGGCTCAAACCTGTTCCAGCATGACGATGCCCCTGTGCACAAAGCGAGCTCCATGAAGACATGGTGTGTGAAGGTTGGAGTGGAAGAACTCGAGTGTCCTGCACAGAGCCCTGACCTCAACCCCACTGAACACCTTTGGGATGAACTGGAACACCGACTGCACCCCAGACCTCCTCACCCAACATCAGTGACCTTACTAATGCTCTTGTAGCTGAATGATCACAAATCCCCACAGCCACACTCCAAAATCTAGTGGAAAGCCTTCCCAGAAGAGTGGAGCTTATTATAACAGGAAAGAGGCACTAAATCTGGAACGGGATGTTCAACACACACGTACAAGTGTGTTGGTCAGGTGTCCACATACTCTTGGTCATACAGTGTATATACAGTATGTATAAATCACACTGTGAGATTAGGATTTCTGGAATTAGGAATTCTGGCATGAGATTAGAATTTATGGGACTAGGATTTCAGGCAAAAAGGTCCTCAGTGATTAGGATTTCTAGGACTGATCTCTGTTCTTGATAAAGACTCTAAAATATAAATAATGTATAATATTTTGACCACTTTCTTTTATGGTACCAGTAAAGCTTGTGGTTAGTGCTATGTTTATTATCTGTACTGGAAACAGTTTCTCCTCTGTTTCCTGTTGAGAGTAAAGGGCTTTGGAAACAAACAAAGGTGAAATGTTTTAGTAAACCTGATCCCTTTATTTTTTTCCATTAGATCCAGTTTACATCTGAAAATGTCTGTGGTTTTCCTACATAAAGTAATAGACCAAGTCTAACTCTTCCAATCATAACCAGAAAACAGACACTGACTGAAATGCAAGGCTTTTTATTTTTATTTAGACACCAACAAACCAGTAATAAAAGCTGATTAGGTAAAGAGGATCATAGAAAGAAAAATCTCGTAACAATGAAAACAAAAGTACCTGGTGTGAGCAGGACGACGGAGGTGACGATGAGAGAGCAGATGAACAGAATAACCAGCAGAGCGATTAATATTCCCTTCCAGTTCCTCTGTGAAGGGTTACTGCCCACCAACTCCTACAGAGAGAGAGAGAGAGAGAGAGAGAGAAACATGAAACGTGTTTAATGTGCACTAAGTAAGGAATAAAAGACTGTGTCATGCTGTTATAATGAAATAATCAATGACGGGGTGGTGTGATGTAGCAGTATTACCATTACCACCCTGAAGTTGATTATTTTCCAAAACAGTATGTTCTGAAGTGTTTTATTCCTCTTATACTTCAGAAATTTACCAAGAATTACATTTATTTATTAATTAACAAGCAACATGTAATATGTTTTATCCATTTATAGTTACATTTAAAGTTGTGGAACATCCATGAAACAAGATAATGTCTATGTTACAACAACAACAACATCAACAACAATAATAACAATAATAACAATATTTGTTCCAAGTGACTCTTTGGAGGTCACAGCTGACGAGAGTTCATTAATTTATTTTGCAACCGAGCATAAACGCTATGTATTTAGCAAGGTAGTTATTTAAAACCAGTGTCACGGGCGATGTAGATAAAATGGACTTCTGAGTTGTGAGGGAAATGCGATGAGTGTTAGAACACAGGGATAATGTTGAAAATGTTTCTTTACTCATCTGAGGAGCTGCTTCAGTTCTACCTCAAATGGTCCACTAATAAACACACCTTGACTCATTATTATACATGAGTAAGACATGAAGGTGATATGAAGGTGTTATGAAGTGTTATAACCTGCATTATTAAACGAAAGCAAGCTGAATGCAGCAGAACAGCAGCTTCATTACGGAGTTTAAAAGCTGAGCTGCTGTTAGTGACCTTGCTCCTCTACTAATTAAACACCAGACATCATTAG
>CM040454.1:30959241-30997661 GCA_022758105.1 Pangasianodon gigas | reverse complement strand
TTCCTCAGTAAACCAGTGAATGGAGGGGTCTGTGAAATCTGACATTCGCTAAATGGCTGCATATTGTGTTTTACGTTTATATAGTGAATAAGGAAGGAATTCTGAGACGGCATGTGTGTTATAGAAGAGGACCTCTATTTCTGGAGCCCAGCAAAAAGTCTCTCTTTCTGCTTCCGGCTGCATTGATCGATGAAAGGCGTGTAGGTGAGACATTGTGAATCCACAGAAGCGGCTCAGACAAAAACCCAACAGAACCACAAACAGCCTGAGGTGGAAGGTGTGGAGGAACAAAATCCCTCAAATCCATAAATATCCACAGGGGCAACGGGACTTGCCCGCCAGACACCACAAAACACATCACACTGTGACATTAGGACTACTGTGATGATTGATGATCTTCATAAAAGATTTCTTCTGTCCTACTCAGTGTGAAGTAATTTACCAAGTCCAGCTAACAGACTGAAATCAATAATAATAACCTGTTATGAGCTTTAATAGAGATGCAGTACAGAGAGAAGAGCTGTAAAGAGGAACCACACGCTTTCTGATCTGATTTCATCTCAGAGTCTTTTAAGCACTTCTCCTGACAAGACTGACTGCTTAAGCCTCGCTGATGGAGCGTGCATCATGAACCAGATGTCAAAGTAAACAGCAGACTTTATTTGAAACGGCATTCGATTTCAGTGAGTCAAAGACGTCGGATTCACAAATGAGATGATGAGGGAACAAAGAATAACCCAGAAAAAAATCTGTCTTGAGAAAACACAAACACATTCATGAAAAAATAACACCTATCACAGGTTGTAAGATTGACTATTTTCTACCACAGCGCTGTTGAATTCTCGATTCTGATTGGTCAGAAGGCATTGATTCATTTTCTATAACAACAGCAACAGTGCACTCGCTCTATTACGTTATCATTTCTATAGTAACAGCTCATTCACAGGGACTTGTATGGCAGGTATTGTATTGTAACACAATCTAAGCCTAATAATAAATAGATTAAGAAATCATGTAAATTAACAAAGAAAAACATATAATCATTCAGTAATAAGAGCTTCATTAAAGATTTTAAACGTTAAAAAGCAACCATAAATGGTTAAAAAGCACATCAGTCCACATCACACCTTCCTGTCACTGATTATTTTCCTACATCAGCACAGCCTAAGTGTTTTATTCCTAACAGATATGACATGTTTGGTTTTTGGTTTTGTAAATGATATTTTAATAGCTGTTACAAATCCAGGTGCTGTTTGAAGAAACCATTATTTGTTCGCTGTTTACATGGTGTTCTGCAAACCTTGTTAAGTAATCACGGTAATATCTCGTTAAGTATGTCCCATGGTGCCTTGCAGCCTTTATAAAGAAAGGAAAGTGTGACAAACAATGAGTACACACTGATGAAGGCTTAAAGTTGAAATGTTTGTGTCATTATTCCTGTTGAAGTAAATGACTGAACACAGCTCAGTGTGTGCAGACTTTATTCTGTTTTCCTCACATGGTGAGTGTTCTCCCGTGACACTGTACAAGCTTCTAGCTTCCGAACAGTGAAATTTTACACTAGACACTAGCAGCTCCTGACCTCATCATCAACTCGAGGGGATACGAGAGACAAAAATAAAGAAAGACAATGTTTACACTCCTTGCTGTTTTCCCCAAACTCTAAAGCAAGCAATTTATTCCCGTTGTGCTCAGGTAAACCTGCAAATTCTGTTCAAGGATGTCTGACAGGCTGAGATTACCTCGCAATACACACTGGGATGAACTTGAGAGAACTTCAAAAAGCTTTTTTTTTTGGTGCTAAAGGCTAAAAGCTAAAATTCACCTGAAATTCTGACACACTTTCACATCAAAAGGGGAAAAAAGACCTAACCTAACCTTCTTCCCTTCTCCCCTAACACCCCTGCGAGTCACCTTGGAGTGAGCGATTTTATTTTTATGTATTTTCTGGTCCACTTTCACTATTTCACAACTCTGCTATTTATAATCCCATAGAACTGGGCTTTATTGGTCAGTACCTGCTTCAAATGCTTTTTCCCTCACACACTCTTATATTTCATAAAACTTGTTTTTTATATAGGTTTATATTAATGTACTCTTTCTAATACTTTATAGTTCCTACAGTACAATAATTGTAATACTTGCCAATTTGCTGTGGTATAAAAGGAAGAAAACGCTTCAGGATGTGCTTTTTATGTGTGTGTGTGTGTGTGTGTGTGTGTGTGTGTGTTTGGACATTATTCTAATTCTAATCTCACCATGACCCTCTGTGATCAGTAATTATGATAATGATTAGCAGAATAATGATCAGCCGGGTGCCTGACCCAGGTTAAAGCCCAGGTCAGTAAGAGGAGGAGGAGGATGCAGTGGAGTGACAGAAAGGTTACTGAAGCTAATAGAGGTCAGACGTGATGCTCTGCTGTTGGAGAAATCAATGAGGAACACAAATTACAATGAGCCAATCAATTTACTCCACTTCTGACACAATGATTTGGCTCTGACCTGGGGTTTTGAGAAAAAAAGAACATCAGGGATAAAATCGTGCCACTCAGATTAAGAGAAATAAAGCCAGAAAGTTGTTGCTTCTCCAGAGATTTCCATCTCATAGCAGCTTTCACTGTTTGTATAGCGCTTTGTAAAAGTGTAGGGGTGTGTGTTGTAAAAGCAGAGTGTGTTACTGCCTCTGTCTAACAGTTCAGAGAGACGTTTAAGATGAACAGAGAAGATACGAGTCAGACAGAGGAGAGTAAAAGCAGGAGAGCTGCTCTGTACGGATCAGGAGAGTCGATTGTGCTGAACTGAGCTAAAGGTAGAATCAACTAGATTTCTGATCTGGTCTAAAGGATACACACACATACCGTTTCTTTGCTTTCATGTTTCATGCTGTCTCCCAGCAGTCCTGTCCTCCTCCAGAGTGCATATTCTTGATTGCCAGTTCCACCACATAAAGATGCCGTCCACCAGCACGGTGTCCTTTCCATAAGAATATGCAACCCATTCATTGCTCCATCTTTTCGGAAGCCTTGGATGGCGATGTTGTACCACCTCAGCTCAGCATTAACCAGAGCTGTTCTCCGATGGAGTCTAATCACACTTGCCACATGAGTCCAGGCGAGATCCCACATTCCAGGATGCCAGTTTTCCAGTTTGTTGTCTTCTTATTTTGACCACAGTGTGGAACGTCCCAATAGGTGCAGTAACCCATGCAGGAGTGGGCTGAATAGACAATGTTCAGGCCAATTTTTCCAAGATCCTCCCCATTATTGAGGTAGAGCAATGTGGACCCTAAACAGGGCTGCTCACATAGGGGTTTCCCAAAAGCAGCTGCCACTCAATTCCTATGCTATCAACCATATATCCAGTGCTGCTGACATGCAGAGGTCTGACTATAGGCTTCCAGGTCATTCAAACCTGGAGACCTGTGCAGCGAGAGTTTTAAAGTGCCACAGGGTGTGTGTGTGTGTGTGTCCCCCAGTAGCACCTCTTGACTGTGAGAGGATGGTACCCAATGGCAAAGGATTAGCCCAGACAGTGTTGGCTCCATAGATGATTGAGGTTTGTCTATGAATTTTTTCTCTCAGGGTGTGCTTTCTTAGCCTTTTGTTTTCCAAGACTTACCCACAAGGCAGCGGGGCAGAGGTTGGCTAACACCGGGGCATGTCCACACTGTGGATCAGCACATCACCTCTGGGGATCCTGTAGCTCCTAGATCCCCTGCCAAGTTAGCCTGGAGCCATGTGACCACAAGGAGGCCTGGCAAGGGTCTTGGTAAGGGAGAAGCTTTGTACTGCATGGAGAGACTTATAGACTACATTGCTTCCCTGTTCACCACAAAGCCAGTGGCACCTCTGCACTACACACACCACCCTGTGGGCAACACATAGACACACAAACACACATACACACTGACACACATGGCAATGAGCCTACAGGTTTGTTCAGTGCAGCTGACACCTTTCATCAGGACATTACTCATTCAACTCATCCAAGCCTCAGGCTAAAACCAGTCACTCTCCCTCTGTGTGTGTGTGTGTGTGTGTGTAAGAGAGAGAGAGAGAGAGAGAGAGAGTAGTGTTTGAATCCTAATCGCACTGTAATGAAGGAGTTTGCAAACGAGCATAACCACGACAAATTAAACCAGGACATAATTCCCTCCTAAGGCTTTATTGGTTTGCACCTCACTGACCAAACAAGGTTGCTGAATCAGAATAATCACATCTTTATGCTACTAAAATAGTAAAATCTCAATTTACTAAAAAACAAAAAAAACAAAAAAAAACGTTTGAGGCTGAAGTTTTAAATAAAAGTAACACGCTCACAGCAATCCACACAAGTATGTTAAAATTAGAGCACAGAAGTACACAACATTTACTCATTTGCCTGATGCTTTAATCCAAAGCAACTTACAACTGATGCAGGATACAACTGAGCAGTTGAAGGTTAATGGGCTTGCTCAAGAACCCAACCATGGCAGCTTGGCGGCGCTGGGATTTCTAACGACCTTCTGATCTGTAGCTCAAAGCCGTAAAAACTGAGCCACCACTTACTTTTCCATGAAGGGAAAGAAATTAATAAAAATAAAAGGAAGTGACAAAAATAGCTGGTAACAAAACCTTCTAACCTACTACCATTAAAGAAATCAGAATGACACCATAGAAATAAATAAACACAAAGAAATAAAAACTTGTCAGTGCACAGGAAAACCAGAACCGAGGCAACAGCTCCTGCTTATCAAGTGTACTTTCTTTCATTTAGCCTTTATTTAACCAGGAAGTCTCTTGAGATTAGCAGCAGAGAGAGTGCTGGCCAAACTGCCTTTACCATTACACACACACACACTCACACACACACAAATACACATTACTAATAGAATTTAAAGAGTACCCCACACACACATAAGGTAAGATAAAGTGAAACATTTGTAAATTTACGTGTTAAAACATTGACAGTAACCCAAGGTACTAAGCTAGATTCTGCATTTAAAGTCATTAAGAGGAATAAAAGAATGTAGCTTCAAAACTTTCTGAAAGAAAGCTTTCCTCCCAAATTCAGTGCAGGTTTGTGGCACCGAGTCAGTTTGTACAACCAAATACCACAAAATCTGATAAGAACAAACAGCCAAAGCATTACGGCTTAAGTATTTCTGCTCATATCACACAATCTGTACAAGAGAATCCTGTCATGTGGAGCCATCAGTTCATTTTTAATGATGAGAAAGCAAACTGCCTCGTTCTTTCATCTGCTTGTGAGATAATCACTAAAACTTTCTGAAGATTGTTCCAGGTTGCTAATAAAAAATGAGAATTGAATTGAATTATTAATCAGGGATTATTTCAGCAGTGATGTGAGAGCATCGACATGTCAGTGAAGCTATGGTTTGTCAGATCTATACTTACACAGGAACTCTGCTCGTTAATAAGCAAGAGGAGGGAATAAAAAGACAAAAAGACTCATAAAGACTCATAAAGTGACTGTTTACATTGAACCACTATGATGATTCATACTAATTTGGGAAAAACCATTTACAAGGTCACACTGGAACATTTTCTACCATATTTAAGCTTTCCTGAACTGCACTGTGTTTCTTTCTTATGTCTTATCATCAAAAGTGAAAAAGGAGGTAAATATCAGTCACGGGATTTGACAAATTACATAACAAATTTGTCTGCTTGCATCTCTAAAGTGTAAGCAGTGGAGTGTGTGCTTTATGGATAATTTGATGGAAGTGGGAAGTCAGAGCTCGGAATGAATCATTTTTGCCCTTTGTGTGTTCGAGCTACAAAGTGGGGAAAAAAAAAACATGGACGCCTCCATGTTCGTCTTTTGTTAGCAACAAGCTAAGCAACTGTGACGAGTGATGTATATTTTCCTCTTCAAAACAGTGAACTGTAGAGTCAGTGTTATAGATTTATAAACAAGCCAATATATCTATATGTTGATTGATCTGACACTATTACGTGTATATAGAGTATAACGCATTTAAAGATAAGAAGTGCTACTGTACTGTTTACTGTTCATGCTGTGAGCAGCCATGTTGATTTGAAGTCACTTGCTGAACTCTGGGTTGAGGAGACCATCCCAAGTTCCTGAGTAGGAACGCCAAGTTGAAGGGGGAGTTTTCTTAGTGTTTTTCTGGTTAGTAGTTGGAAATCATGACTGCACAATATGGCAGTTTTGCCGTGGATCAACTAGATCCAACAAGTAGATCAAATCATGCCATTCACTGAGTGAAGAAATCACACTTATCTAGACATAAAACATCTTCTTTAGGAACACTGACCAGTTTTACAGCTGTAAAGAAAACACTAGGCAAGGTTAGAAAGTAAGTAAACATGTCCACTTTGTTTTGGTGAAATCAAGCAAGTCATAGGCAGAAAAACTCAAAAGATGATTTATTGTCACTTTGTCAGAATTCAGCCACGTCTGACCAGCATATAAATGCAAGAAAATTATTTGTGTACATGAAAATTAATGCACTGCTTCATTTGGGAATTGAAAGTCGCAAGAAGAGTGTGAAAAAGACGTCATCTGTCAGGCATCAGCCATGATGAAGAAGAGGAGAATCAAAACACCATCTGTGAGGCATTTAGCTCATCAAAAGCACACAAAGAGTTTAGACATTTCAATTTTTTTCCCTCTTTTACACATGAGACAAAGTGAAGAAAGACAAAGAGAGAGAGAGAGAGCGAGAGAGAGCGAGAGAGAGAAAGCAAACAAGAGACTGAATGAATGAAGTGATAGACATAGCAAAAGAGGGTTCATGTGAATCAGGATGGTTTTTATTGGTTTTTATATGAGAAATATACAGTGCCACTCATAAAAGTACTTTGTGTACTTACTCATTTTAATGTGCTCAATTTACATCTTTGACATTTGCTTTAAATTGAAACTTCCAACTCATCGAAAAACCTGCGAGGCACTGCCGCCCCAACATAAATCACAAAATGGAGCAGAGAAAATAGATTATTTGAAATTCAGTTCCTCACCCAAGTGTTGGAGTGACGTGTGAAAACCCCTCGGAGAGAATAACAGTTTGTGTTTGAGCAGCAACGACACACCAACGCAACCTGCTTTCCTCCAGCAGTGTTAAATAATCCAATCTGCTGCTCTGCTCTAAACCATATACCAGTTCACACACACACATACACGTGAGCTTGAATGTCATCTTGGTTACTTCACGTCATCTGCGTATGCAGACAACACCAGATCTTCCTGCAGCCCTCACTGACATTCCCTGTAGTTCTGCTCTCAGTGGTTCTATTGCCAGACTATAAAGTTGCCCGGATAGTGGGCACCGCTGTCTGATACCTCTTTTCTATCTGACTGGACAGCAACAGGCCTCAGAGTATAATTGTTTCAGCCACAATAGAAATTCTCTTCCTTCACCAAAAGCTTCAAGTGCCTGAAATAAATAGCCGTGGTCAACCCTGTCGAAAGCTTTTTCCTGATCTAGTGATAAAAACCCTAATTCACATCAATTCATCTTACAAAAGCAATTATATCTCTGATAAGAAAAATTATGGTCCATTATGGTGTGGTTTGGTATGATAAAGTATTTGTATTTTAGTGCACTACTGTGTGCATACACTGTTTTATTCTGCTTACTAGACATTTTGATAATATCTTATAGTCACTGCATAGAAGTGCCACAGGTCTCCAGTTCTTCAAGAGCCCTAAATCTCCTTTTTTGGGGGAGAAGTGACAATACTGCTCTTATGCAGCTCACTGATAGCCTTCTGTTGTTAAAGGAGCACTTGAAAAACTCCAGCAAGTCCACTCCTGAAAGTCCCCAAAAGTGTTTGTGGAATTCATTTGGTAGTCTGTCGATTTCAGATGCCTATCCCGCTGCAAGCTGCTGACCAGCAGTGGCCACTTCCTGCAGTTCAAGACCTGCATCCAGGATGCTGCTCTGTTCCAGGGTCTGTTTGAGCAGCTCCCTGAGTAGCTCATCCCTGCCTGAGATACAGCATCTGGTTCTAGTGTTATTCTTTTCTAGGTAGTTTGAAGAAAAAGGCACTAGGGGCATCTATGTCCTTAATGCTGGAGATGTGAGATCTTATTAAGGCTGCTTGGGCTTGTTCATGAAGGAACTTAAAGCTTTTCTCCTTCCTTCCAGTAGACTGCTCATGCCAGTGTCATTCCTGCTAATCATTTTTCTTTCTATTAAGGTTATTTCTGTCTCATGTTCTTGGATTGTACCTTTTATGGCCTCTGATGTGTGTGCTGTGTATTTCTGACAAAATACTTTAACTTGTGTTTTCTCCACCTCCCACCAAGAAACCAAGCTATTAAAATCCCCATTTCTTTTTCTCCACTCATCCCAAAAACCCCTGAATTTTTCACAAAACCCCTCATCCTGAAGCTGTTTTGTATTAAACTGCCAGTATAATCGATGCCTTTTTGTGACAGACATCATTAGATCTATTGTGACTAGGTGATGATCTGAAAAACCAGTGGGAAACATGGCTGCTTTATAAACTCTACTTCTGTTTGTTCTAGTGATGTAAAACCTGTCCAGTCTCTCTGCAATGATCCTTGTATCAGTGACTTTAACCCATGTGTATTGTTTTATGCCCTGATTTTTCTCCCTCCACACATCAATCAAGTCACACTGACTGATGAGCCCCTCAAGTCCCTTAGCAGACTGTGGGTGTGGTTCGTCACCATTTCTGTCGAAAGTGAATTCTGTAGTGCAGTTCCAGTCCCCTCTCATTACCACTAAGGATTTTCTGCCACTCTGTTGTAGTGCATTCTTTATTTTGTAAAAGAGCTATACTCTCTCACTGACATTACTGGGGGTTATAAACATTTATAAAGATAAACTCTATCCTCTTTATTTCTGTCTGCACCATTAAAACCCTACTCTGTTCTAGCTCTGTTACTCATGTGTTGATTTCACCTAGCGTTCTGTTAAAAAGTATTTCCACCCCAGCACTGAAATTATCTGGAGCTGGAGCTAATGGAAAGAACAATGCAAAGTGGACACAATGGCCTTGTATCTCAAAAAAATCCACACAAAATAGAGATAGAGGTTGATCATTGAATGAACACAGGCTGTAACTAATGAAGCTGGAGTAACTGTGTTTGTGTGTCAGTAAGACTGGGTTGTGTTTGCTTCCTGTGTACTGGTTTAATAAAGTCCAGCAGCAGCAGGTGTGTTTGTGTGTGTGTGTGTGTGTGTGTGAGTGTGTATGATGGACAGCTGGATGCTTGTAAATTTCATTATCTGAGGAAAAAAAGCAGACAGGGTTGCTGGAGCTCGTCACCTTCCTGTCTCTCTAAGCAGACTCAAATTGCTTCATGCCTTTTGGCCAGGAGAATATTCTCTCTCAGTGGCTTTGAGTGAAAGTGTGAAAGCAAAAAGGCTTCAAGCAGATCAGAGAACACAACCTATGCTAAGTGACATCATTTTCTAACATTTTGATCGATCTCATACACACACACACACACACACACACACACACACACACACTACACTATAGCAAGCAGTGCACTTTAATCTCCATCTAAGTGACTACACACTACGCTTTCGGTGCCAAAAGTAAACCTGAGGAATGTTGCTGGCCATTAAAATAAAAAGGGGACATCCATCAGGTAATCAACAACTTCTGGAAAATTCCCCGACTGCCCTCTGTATTATTAATATCCAGGCTGTCATTATGGTAAAGCAACATTTATTTTTAAAAGTAACAACTCTTTTCGGCGTGCTATGGAAACTTGTGTAAGAGTAATAAATAAAGGATAAATAAGAATAAATAAATAATAAATAAGAATAATAATAAAGGCGGTGTATGAGCTGGTCGTCAACTGATCTGCAGAACTCATAACATGTAAACACCACACTGTACTAAAGCCACCTGTGCAAACAGGGAGAAAAGAAAACAGACAGGAGAGAGAGAGAGAGAGAGAGAGAGAGAGAGATAGGGCACCAAAGAAAGGGAAAAAAGGCATGGAGAAAGTAAGATAGTAAGATAAAAAAAGACGAAAAAAATGAGTATTATATAATTGGAGAGAAGTGTGCTTATTTGTTGTGTACTTAATGCAGAGACAACATCTGTAAAGGCTGCACAAAAACAAAACTCTCTGTTGTATGTATTGTTATCGTCATCCTATATATTACTTTCAGAGGAGACCAGGAACATCTAGAATTAAGCAGAGCCATTACCAGAGTAATTACCTCACACATTCTGCCAGCACCACTGTACAGTGACCATGTTCTCACACTAAAATCTATACCTATCTGTCAGACCCATGGCTAAAAATAATTCAGAAATGTGTCAGATGTCAGTCTTTAGTGTGATTCAGTGATTAACTCCAAAACCCAGTGTAGAGACCTACAGGAAATTTGATGGAGCATAATCCCGTGTGAGTTCTTCTTAAATCTCTTTTTAAATGATGTACAGTATATTTCCATCCTTGAATCTGTATAATAAATGTAATCACCTATTAGTGCATACAGCTGAATACTTTCTGTTAGTCATTCTTTTTCCTAGAAAATATCCTATTCTACTTTCAAAGCTGGTTATCAGTGTTAATCGATAAAATAGATAATAATACATAAAAATAATATCCTTAGTTTTATGGCCATTTAAAGCGTCACTAAAGTACCAGTATGGCAGAATTTGTGTTCGACACATATGCCTTAAGGATGCCATCAGGATTCAGCACCACAGACAGCGACACCAGTACAGAAATAAAACAGTACTGGCTCTCGAGGCAGATCAGTGCTCAAGCAGCAGAGCTGGAGGACAGTGATGGCCCCAAGGCCTCGGTCTGTCAGCTTGTCAACCCAAACCACTTCCTGCACCTGAACAGAAATGCTACAGCTACACTAAAGCTCATGATGTACATCACACTGCGTGGAAAAAAGCAGTGATGGAGCACTAACCAGCTGAACAAAAAGAACTTTCGTCTTCTTTCTTATTCGTGGACGTTTCTAGAGTTCAGTTAAATTATATTTGCATAGTGAATTTAACAAAAGACATGGTCACATGGTCTGAGCATAGATTTAGATCCGTAACAAACAAACCAGAGGAGATGGTGGCAAGGAAAAACTCTCTGAGACGACACACGGAAGAAACAGTAACAGGAACCAGACTCAAAAGGGAATCCACCCTCTTCTGTAAATGTCATAATATGTCCAAATATCAGACCAAGTTTCCAATTTAGAACCTCATTGGAATGTGACCCAGACTGGATGTGAAAAATTAAAAACTGAGCTGTTTAGATGCATGCAACAACCTACAAAAAAATTGTTATTGGTGCAGGGAAAATCAATAATCACATAATCAGGCAGTGTGAACATTTCTGTCTCATCGTTATGTCACTGCATCCTGTCAGTGCGGGATAAAAATGGCTCCACACACACACACACACACACACAAAAAAAACTCAAGACGCAGAAGGGAATATTAAGAGAATATGTTTGCTGACTTTTCCCAATTAATTATTGCAGTTTGGGGTGGCCAGGGTGGAGTTTCCAAGCCATGAAACTGCAATATTGAAAAGTGTTAACACCAGTACTTTATTAAAAACTAAAACAAACAAAAGGCAAGGACCTGAACCTGGATCACAGGTCACTCAGAGGTCATGATGTTCAGACACACAGCCTAGAAAGAAGTAGAGCCAGACAGAAAGCAAGATTTTAATAATGCCTTTTACATAATCATTATAAACATGTGTGTGTGTGGGTGGGTGTGTGAGGCCATCCAAAGCCTTCATTATCATCTCTAATACATCTCCATGAAGGCAGCACATTAAAATACAACCTTGTGACTGCATTAAATATGGACAGCAGGCCTTTAAAAACCTAGTATTCAAGTGTCAAGCACAAAAAGAGACAGACTTTAGAGGGATGTCTTTCATCCCTCTAAGAAGAAATAAAAGCTGGATCTAAGTCCATTAGCCTGCAATCTGCACAAGTCAGCGAGAAAGAAAGCGGAGAGATACAGAGCGAAGAATTAAACTGCTGCCTTTAATGAAGAGAACATTTTAATCAGACCTGAGGAAAGTGAGGGAGATGGTGAGACAGAGATAAACAAGAAAGTAAAGTCAGAGACAGTGTGAAGGGGAAGAAAGCGACAAAAGAGTGACACAGAAAGAGACGTCAAGAAAGACATTGACAGAAATGGATAGAAAACCTCTAACTCCTCTCTCACACAGTAACTTCTACAGCTAATTGTATTTCTATAGCTACATACAGTAACAGCTAGAGGGAACTAAGTTTTCTGACATCTTCAAGACAGAGGAGTTTGCGTTTTGTGGTTCAAAGTAACATAACAAGCTGTGTTTTTTTCTCTCTTATTATCTAAAAGAGAGGCTGGTTAGGGAACGGCTGTTTATACCTGCTATAATATAAGTGAGAACAGGATCTAAGTTGTTTCATGTACTGTATGTTCCACAACATTAACCATAACTACAAACATTATAATCACTGATGTGGTATAAGAGGGATAAAATACTTCAGGACATTCTGTTTGAATCGTACAGTTGTTGAAGGCAGAATACAAGTGCGTAAACTCAAAAACTAAAAAAAATCACTAGCATGAGTCAAACCCAGGAAACACTGAAGCAGGATAAGGCACTGGGAAATGCTAAAATGCATGATAAGAGCAGAAACAACGGAGTAGAAATAACCAAAGTAATCAAGGTGAGACACAGAACAGGTGAACACGTTAGGATAAACATCCAATGTCATGACAGAGGCGGAGACAGGACTAGGACTGAAACAAAAGCGGATTGAGTGAACTCAAAACAAAACAACATGAGAGTAACATACCGTGTGATTCTCAGTGCAAAGATTTTTGAGAAGTGGAATTTGTGACAATTTCATGGTGGTAGCAGTGAATTTGCTTCATCACACCACTCCATTGTTTGTTATTTTCCTATATCAGCATGATGCCAAGTTTTATTCCTTACATAGCTGCCTCCTCATCAAATGTTGAGGTCATGTGTGCAGTATAACAGTTCAGCCTCAAGAACATGCATTTTAAAAAAATGAAACATTAATCCCTTAATACTAGACTGTTTTGTTGTTCTCAATCTTCTTGCTCAAGGACCCAACTGTGGCAACATAACAGTGCGGAGATTTGAACTCATGACCTTCCGAGCTGTAGCTCAAAGCCCACACTGATTGAACCACCTCTATCTCTGAATTAACTCGCACTAAATGATGTATTTCAGTGCTTTTTACTAAACCGATATTTTTACAAACATATAAACTTAAACTCAGAGAGGCTTTGTGTTCAGCTAAAATACTGTATTTACAAAAATAAAGGGCACAAAAATTCCACTAATTTTCAGATGTTGACACAAAGAGAAAGCTTTAACTAAAATGAAAGACATCTCACTATGCACTGAGTTTCCTGGTATTTTACTGTAAGCCAATGCTCTAATTGCCTGATCTTTTACAGTACAATTTTTTATTAAAATAATAAGACAGTATTTTATCTATGATATTGGACTTTACAATACTGATATACTATCACAGATGGGAACCTTCTAACCTTCTAACAAATTCCTTAATATTTAGAGTGGGGATGTGTTGCGTGACAGAAGGTGTTAGCAATATGCAAAAGTAATATTGTGTTTGTTCATGTCATACAGCCCAATCCAAAATGGCAAGGTGTTTGCTGATTCAAAGCACACCTGACTCAAGGAATCAGCAAATTGTCAAAATTGTCAGCACCATGTACAGCAGCACCACTACCACAACAATGACTGGCTCTCGAGGCAAATCCAGCAGCACCAGTTAGAGGACAATGGCAACTCCATGGCCTCATGGTCACTAGGATGATTGAAGCATGACTACACTCAACAATCAACAATAAACAAAGTGCAAGACAAGTCAACAAGGCAAGACGTGCAAGAATGAAACATGTATTAACTCCAAGTGAGTGCAAACTTAGCTGAAGCGTAAATGTGTAAAATGTTCCAGAATAGTACAGATGGACTAACCAGTAGCAGCAGCAGTGATTGGAGCTGATGTGTAAACAGGGCTGGACAATATTTGAGCAACTGTACTTCATTACTATACTGAATTATACTTTACTCATATTCTTACTTAATTACATTTCCAAGAAAAATAAGTTTTATTCCTTACATTTGTATTTAGACCTTCAAAGTACTCGTGGCAAATCTCTAAGGTCTCTTCTTCTCTCTTCCAGCCAATGACTGTATGCTACACATCAATCAGTAGGTTCAGTTTAGCATCCGATCATTTCAGTTTAAAGCTTCTAATCAGCTTCATCAATGTAGAAATAAAACTATCGATAATCATGCCAATTCGTCATCAACCTCCTCGTGGTACACAATGTAGTTAGCTCTATAGCTTCTGAAGACGAAGAATTCATCAGACTGCAATGTGGAACTTGAGGATGAGTGCCCTGGCCCTACTTCAGTAAAATATTTCAGTATGCTGGAGTAAACAAAGACTTGTGTAAAATGAGGCGTCTCCTTTACCTCCCAAGAACATATGAACATGAACTCAATTTGAAGAGGTAAATTTAGCTAATTTGCAAACATTATCTGGCTATTTTTAACCAAGTTAGCTTGTTTTCTTCACTGATGGCAGGTTAGACTAGCATCAGTTCCAGTAGCTAACGTAATTTACTAGGTAGCAAGTAAAATTTTATCTAATGGTAAATATAGCAAACTTTGTTTTTGAGAGATAGAGTGATGTTTTCAGGCAAAAATGGCATATTTGCAGATATAACAGAGTGATACAGTATAGTTTGTACAGTGGGGGAAAGCATTACGCATTACACATTAAGAGAAGCAAGACTAAACAAAGCTTCACGTTGTGTCCTGATGAAGAATCTCTCTCTCTCTCTCTCTCTCTCTCTCTCTCTCAGTTGTGGATAAGACAGACCCAGTAACACAACACCCTGAATTATTGTATTGTGTCTGATAGAGCAGAAATCTCCAAACCCCTCTCTGATTACAACACCTATAAAATCTCTACTGTGCTCAATTACAGCTTTAATCTACACTTAGCCTAAATGAATAAACTTTCTCGAGTCCACAATCTGGGCTAGTTTATCATGTTAAGTTTTTCCCTCAAGCTTTTTATCCTTTGTGTCTTTCGTTGCCATTTTGCACAACGGGACTCAAACAGCTGTAAACAGCTCAGCACTGTTCTGAACTGAATTTGAGATTTGTGTTAAAACACAGAGCATAAAAAACACACACACACTTTAATGCAGCTAAATAGAGTTTACAACGTTAATACACGCTCGGCTGCACTATTTATCTCTGCTCTGTGAATTTTATTATCTGCATTTTCACACCCTCTGCTGTGTGAATTAGATAGATGTGTGGTGGTAGGGTAAAAGCAGGTAGCTATAAAACTAGCTAAACATGCTGGCAGTTTAATCCCCTCCTCAGGACAATGTTGTAAAATTAAGTTGTGGAACGTGATGGCGCTGTAGCGAGTTTACTTCATACACGGTGTATTATATCTTATTTTTTGTGCGGCATTTTATAAATTTAAATATCATTTGCATAGAAATTTTGTCTGAAATGTTCATCTTTACTCTGAACATACACTCCAGTTAAGACTGAGCAATGCACACACACACACACACACACACACACACAGAAGGATCTATGTGTTTTTACATCAACCCATAAAATCTGCCATGCAGAGTGTCAGAGTTTCCTCACACCTTCCTGCATTTTAACACAAAAGGCCAGCAGCTATTAGAAGACAGAAATGTTGACATATTTATAAGAAGCTGTATTCTTAGTTGAGTGTAGTGAGGAGTTAATACTGAAGGTACATTCAAACCTCAAGGGTTTCATTTACTCGTGATTCTTCAGTTCACATTTTCTATCCCGAAGTTTTCTGGCTTGAAGGTGTTTAAAGCTGGTGCTCTAGACACTGTTGAAAAATCCTGTCTTGGACATCTTTACTAAATAAACATCTGGCAACCTGTAATACACTCAGGTGATTTTAATAATGTGATCGGGACACACATAGAAACAGTGTGCTCGACTTACACATGTGCGTAACCCGACTCTGAATACGAGGAACTGTCTATGTCTGTCTATCTATTTATCTTCTTATTTTTAGATTATTCTTAATATAAAATATTTTTATTTATTTATTTATTTATTTATTTATTTGCAAAACATTCTGAGCTGTTTTTTAATGTATAAAAGATGCCACACATTATTATTATTATTATTATTATTATTATTATTTATTGAGAGCAACACAAAGAGCTTTAGAATCCAATAAACAACAAACAAGCAAATGAACCGAACCCAATTTCAAAGTACAGATTTCAGACTTTAAAAGAACAAAAAAAAAAAGAGAGAAAAACGGCATCACTGGTAGACCGAGAGAAATGGAGAGAGCGAGAAACCTGAATTCCCCATGACCCTCTTCAATATCCCTCTATTAAGGTTCAGAATCATGGACCACAATGCATTGCAGCAAGAGTCTGGTTCCAATCTACTGTTTCATCACGGTGCAGCACAAAAGTCTCTGCTGATCAGAACTGCAGCGTAGAAGAACACCCTCTCTAAAGTACACACTCTTCATATCGGGAGCCTATTTTTGGCCTGAGTCTCTGCATTTTCCATTAATCAGCTAATTAATGCCATACCTATACTCACCCCTAACCCTAACCTCAACCTCAGTACCCAAAATATTCTCTATAGCGTAAGGAGTATGCACAGGCATGGCGTCAATTAATTAAAAAATAGATAAATAAACAAAAACGTTGGACCTAAATGTCCTCATAAGGTCAAAACTGACTCATTGACTATGTTTACATGCACATCAATTTCCATTTAAGGTCTATAATCGGGTTGTAGCCGTATTCTGAATATGATGTTTATATGCCTACATGCATCGGAATATTCCTGTATACATGGTTGGTGTAAAGAATGTCGATCTGCACATGCACTTTTCCTTTCCCGCTGTTATTTCCCAGGAGATTCAAGATGCTGATGTTGGTTATAGAGGACGCTCAGTTATTAGTTTTATTACTACTTTTTCCACACTAATTTAGTTAGGATTCTAACACTTCGCACCATCAGAAATTCCCGACAACACTGCCTCCAAATGGAAAGGGTCAGGTAAGCATCTGTTAAGCTCAGCATCTGTTAGCACCCACAATTCCTTGCAGACTGAGCATGCACATGTATCTCCTTTCAGGGGATTTTCTGAATAAGGTGTTTACATGCAACAAATTTCCGATTGAAACAGGCATATTCCAGGGACGGGAATCGGAAATTTGGGGTCTTAGAATATTGTCTAAATCTGCAACCAGATTACGGTGTTTAAATGACTCAATACTAATTAGAATATCGCCAAATTCTGATTAATATTGGAGTATTGATGTGCGTGTAAATGTAGCCACTGACTCAAAACTGACATATTCTTATCATTATGAAACACAGATAGGGTTCAGAAGTCTCTAAAGAGGAAGTGAGCTGCTCTTATCTAAACTCTCTACAGGATTTCTCTGTGTTCCAAGCACAAGTTTGCAGCTTAAAAGTGTTTTCATATTTAGTGTGAATACTTGAGTTCACACCCCGGACTGATTCTGGGGGGCAGGGGCTTACAATTACAGGCTGACTTTCACATGGATCTGTGGATTCCACACACCACTTTTGTGCATGCAGGTTAAGCACTAGCTTCATCTATTGGTTGTTGTTTTTTTTTTTTGCTTTAGTAACATCACGAGTGGTGAAGAAAAGCGCTTTTTGGATGCATGTCATGTCATCATACATGAACACCTGCAAACAAGGAACTGTTCTCGTATAAGAAGATTTTTAGCCATGCTAGACCTTTTTCACAATCTTCTCAGTCACAGGACTCGCACCACAAAGCTGAGCTAATTACATCACTCCAGTCCTGTGAAAGTCTAGATTTATATATCAATAAGGTGTTCCATCTCCACCGCTGACCATAACAACACTTTCCCCATCATCATCAAACTTGTGATGTGCAGCTCTAAGAGCAGGAGTGGACGCACCGCAGCTCTGTAGAAGTGAGCCCCAGACTGCCATTTTCAAGAGGTTCTCTGGACCGCTGCTGGACTTGAAAACAGCTTTCACACTTCACCAAATGTAAATCATCAAGGAAAATAAAATAACGCAAGTGTGAAATGACCTTGGAGTTTCTAATGCAAAATAAGACCAGGCTTGTGCTGACATGTCAAGCCACACACACACACACACATACACACATAAATACACACTATCACACACACCAAATCCCACCACTGAGCCTTAAACACATACATGTTATAGATAAAACCATTATTTTCTGATATTTATGTTTGTGTGTATTACAGTAACAGAAGAAAGGACTTGTTTATTATATATAATTTTATAATTTTGTACTGAATGTTTATTTTTATATTTATTATTATTATTTTTACTCTTGCTTGCAACACTATGCTTTTTGGATTGCTGCTGTAATCTGTGAATTTACCTCTGGGATTAATAAAGTCATCTATCTATCTATCTATCTATCTCTTTGCTTTTTATCAGACTCTGTAACGACTAGCCCCATTTTGCACACTGTAATTGGCTTTGCAAGGTTATCCAGAATGTTTAAATAGCATCCTAATGTATATTTGCATGTTACGGTACACTTCACCTTCAGTAATGTCTTCACAGGGAGTGAAGGAAAGAGCGTGATCCAACAGGCTGATTAAATCACCTACTGGAGTCTAACAACAATTATATGTAGTCTATAAATCTGTACTGTAATATGGCACAATATTGTGAGGTTTTCCAGAAATATCCAGGTGAATGCTGCGCATGTTCTGTATATTATATATATATATATATATATATATATATATATATATATATATATATATATATATATATATATATATATATTCCTTTGCATCTGGATCACGACAGATTGCAGTCCCTAATTTAATCTGTTTCAGCCGCGTTTCTACAAAAACACTATTTGCTGTGTGGAAATGTCGACAGTGGGCTTGAGGTTTATAGAGAGACAGAAAATAACCTCTGCACCTTTGCCTCCATTTCCTCTTTCTCCTTATTATCTCAGTCACAGCAGAAACCAATTTCCTCATTAAGGAGCTCAGTTCATGACAAAGAATCAAGGGAGGAACAAATCAAATGAAGAGGGAACACAAACTAATCGCATCAACACAAAACCCCTACCCCGTTCACACACAGCATCTTAAACAGATCAGATGACAAGAATAAATGTCACTGTTAAAAAATGTTTATACCCTTATACAGTATAGCGCTGTTGAATTCTGGATTCCGATTAGTCAGAA
Source organism: Pangasianodon gigas (assembly GCA_022758105.1). Taxonomy (NCBI): domain Eukaryota; kingdom Metazoa; phylum Chordata; class Actinopteri; order Siluriformes; family Pangasiidae; genus Pangasianodon; species Pangasianodon gigas. Next base: position 30,978,384 of record CM040454.1, on the reverse strand, counting down.
AGTGTTGCTTAGTTTTGTATAACAGCAGCTCTGACAGTAGTGTAGCTACAAATCAGAGGTTTAAATTAATGTGTCGTTCTTATACGTTATCGTTTCTACAGTAACAGCTCATTCACAGGGACATGTACAACAGACACGCCACATAAACAGATTTTAAAATGTGCATAATTGTTGATACGGTGAAGTTTTCTGCATGGAAGGAGTCTCCAGTGTAAGCGCTTTGTAGCTGTCAGAGGGAAAGCTGTAATTTTAAGAATTTGCAATTTTTTGGTAACATGACAAGCTGAGGTTTTTTTGTCTTACTAACTTTAAAAGAGAAAAAAAAGAGAGGCTGGTGAATGAACGACTGTTTATAGCTGCTATAACGCAAATGACAACTTGTTTTGTGGATAGTTTCATTAAATGTAACTATAAGTGGATAAAAAATATGAGGTGTCAGTCAAATAAATTGCTAACATTGACAAATTGCTGGAACAAAACACTTCGTGACATGCTGTTATAGGAAAGTAATCGAGTTGCAACATATCACACTCTCATTGTTGTAACTCTGATACTTTTAAAATAGTCTCTCTGTCATCATCATTCACAAATTAACAGTAGGCTACTCCAGATTCTGAACAAAGCTGGTCATATATCAGTTATTAAATCATATCATATCGTAGCAGCTTCAGTAATATCGTCAAAGATCGAATCGTTGCCTTAAGAATGGAAATTGTATCATATCATCTGGAAGGTTTAGACTGCTAGTTTCTTTTCCCTAAATTGTAAAGCGATCTCTAATGTGCTATATAAATGAACTTTATTATTATTATTATTATTATTATTATTATTATTATTATTAACAGAGGATCTGCTGCAGAATACACAATGGTTCATGATTAAAAACCTCAAGGTGCTGAACTACAGCCAGGATTTTCATATGTTTATCAGCTCAGCTACAGGATTTTTCAAGTGCTCGATTCGATCCTTTTAAACACTTTTCCACTCCATCACACCAGTGTTGAAATATCGCTTACTGTGTTTATTTAACTCACATAGAGATGAATTAATGCCTACAGCAATGAATTAACACCATCAGAGTGGAAGTATAAAGAGTGTTGAATAAACTCTTTCATGTGCAGTCTAAACACTGTACATGTTAAACATCTGTGTAGGAATAGATCCAGCAGCTCTGTGCGCACTCTGAGTTGGTGTGTGTGTGTGTGTGTGTATACCGTGTACAGATGAGTGAATAGAGAAATGAGTGGTTCTACCTGGTCTTGGTGCGGAGCTGCCTTCACTGGAGCGCTCGACTCCTTCACTGTAGTCATGATGAGCTTCACTCACTGACATGCGAGGAAAAACACTGACGGCACTAAAAGCACCACAGCAGTAGCTACCTCACCAACACACACACATGAAGCATATGTAGAAAAGCACCCACTCACACACACACACACACACATACATACACACACACACACACAGACACACGTGCAGACGTTTAGAAATGAGAGTGAGAGACGCAGAAGACGACGAGAGCACCGATGCTCACTCGCTCTGAATCACAGAGAGAGTGTGTGTGTGTCAGGGAGAGAGAGAGGAGGGGGGTGGACACGGACACACACACACACACACACACACACACACATACACGCACACAATCCATGTCCTAATCTACGTAAAAGCCAAGACGACTGAGCTTCTTGTCCTCACAGTCTGGACTGAACAATCTCACCCAGCTGTGTTGTGTTTTTTTTTTTTTTTTGCCATCTGACTTTTTTTTTTTAAACAACCCAGCATGATGAGTAGATCATGTGATGACACAGACTGATGACAGAGAGATGGAGACCTGGGAGCTGGGATTGGGAAATGATAGAGAGAGAAAAAAATGTGAGAAAGAGAGAGAGAGAATGTCATTGTGATTGCTAACATAAAGCGATATAAGCACTGAATGTGTTCCAATTCTACACTATTAGAAAACAAGTAGAACTTGACACAGATGCCAACAAGTCTATTCCTTCTTGTTACTGATGTGTATGCCTGAAATGCCCTTAAAATATACTTCAAACAGGAAGGAAGCTCTCAAAGGAAAACAATTTCAGACATTTGACCTTGCTGTGACTTTGACCCTGTTTGGATCAATTCCAAAATCGAATCAATTCATCTGCTGGATAAAATGATAATTCCATATAAATCCTACAAACATTCAACCACTCCTTCTCGAGAAACATCTAAATTCACTCATAACTGATAATCAAATGCTAAATTCACCAAAACAGACTTAAATCGAAGTGTGCTCTTGCTCTTTCTGCTGCCAGCAGCTCGTACAGACCCACAGCTGAGATGAGTCTGGTGTGAATGGACTGAAGGCAATGACGCTTGTTGCAACCCTTGACGTGACGCTTAACTTACGCATCCAGTGTAAATCCGAGGTTACACATATTGAGCCTCATTTATCAAGTTGGATATGAATTTATTCATAGATCATTTGTACAAGCGTTTACACAAGAAATTTGGTATTCATGAAAATCCTGTAATTTCTCAAAAATGTTCATATCCTACTCATGCTCCTGAGTGTGTGTAAATTTACGCATAATAAGAGTAACTAATGTAATTCTCGACTAATTAATGTAAACCTCCAACAGAGTTTCTTTTAGACTGATAGTACTCTTAGTCTGTGACCTAGTGAACCAGTACCAGGATGTATTTATTGATAGAGACTTCAAAGCACTTCTGTAAGTGGCTCTGGATAAAGGCGTCTGCCAAATGCCTCAACTGATCAGACTCAAATCATATCATTTCAAATGAGTTACTGCACTTTTATATACAGATCACACAGTCAATTTTATATCGCTTCTATAGCTATTTCAATTACACACAAATTTAATGAAACCATAAATTAAGACAAATAAGACCAGGCATTCAATTGAGAAGAAATGCCGCTGTATAAAAGGAGGATGGGCTGCAATGACTCAGTGTATAACCTGATTCCGTTTGTGGCACCATCTTCTTTATTTAACACTTTATCAGAGCCAGCACTAAGGAACCGATAAGTGAATGATCTGGTGTGTCTCAAGCTGCAATCTGCTGTATACTCCCTAGTGTACTGCATGCCATCCGCTTCCTGTAGACACATGTCCTTCTGCATTTCTAACATGGCATTAGAGAGGACATGAGGGATTTCTGTTCAAGAGACCCCAAGACACTTAAGTTTGAATTAAAAAAAAATCAAACATAGCAGTTCCTCTGTGTGATGCGCTTGGTGTCAACGATCACTTAGATACTGTAGATAAATTTTCTTCATACTATATTTAATATAGTAAAAATATCTAATAATATATTGCTATTTTTATTTTTATGTTAAATAGTGTATTTTATTTATTATGTTAAATAAATATTTTTTTATCAGCATAGATATGAGTCAAAATAAATTTAAATTCTACCTCTTTTTTGTGCCATTAACTTGCCCTTTCAGCTGTGTGAGCTTTGCCTTTTATGGAGATTTGTGGGCGTCACCAAATGCAAATTAGCTATGCCATGCAGGTGCCTGGTAATTTACATCGACATACGCACACAAGCATGAAGAAAATCAGCGTTTCTGAAACTTCTGTAAATCATCCGAGTTTTTTAGTGCGGTTTGGCTTTCGCAAACATTTACACACAGCTTTATTAAAAGATTACGAAATGAGGCTCAATATTTTCACTGTGAGTTGGGGGAGGTAGGGGGGAGTATCAGAGTGACGTGAAAAATAAATAATGAATAAATAATCAGTAGGAAAATGAATAGGGTGTATAGGAAAATGTATAGGTTTTTTTAGTAAACCTATATGTCATTATACGTATCATGTTTCATAGAAAGGTCTTCAAGTACACAAACATTGTATTAAACACCCACACACACACACACACACACACACTGGTGGCAGTAAATCAGTGGGTGTGTCAGAGGCTGATGAATGATCGTGGCTCACACAGGCATGTAAACACACATCCTGTGGAAGGTTACAAATGAACTGAGAGACAGCGTCAGGGTGGATAAATAGAGGCAGGAGTTTCCTGATCTAGTGATCCTGCTTCCCTGCACCCAGGCTGATGTCACGACTAACAAAGTGCATTCATTAAGAGCAGCGTGTTAAACATTATACCAACAGCCATGTTGATTACAATAAAGCTGTAAATACTGACTTGCTGTTAGCACAACAAAGATGATCTACAATAAGTCACAACATTTAGGAGTGATGGAGGTGTCTTAAGTTATCATCATGAATTCCCTGTCTCGGGTCATTTTGTTTTGAGTTCACTCCATGTGCTTTTGTTTCTGTTCTAGTGCTGTCACTGTCCCTGTCCTGTCACTGGTTTATTACCCTAATGTGTTCACCTGTTCTGTGTCAAGCCTTTGATTAGTTTGTTCTGTTGTCTCCATTCCTGATCGCAAATTCTCGTTCATTGTAAGTGTACGTTTCTTAGCCTTGTGTTGCATTCAACTAAAGCTCATGACCTCTGACTAGAAAAAAAAAAAAAAAAAAAGAAAACGGCCCCTCAACTTGGAATTCTTACTCAGAAACTCAGGGTGGTTAGCTGGCTAGCTTGTTTGCTTGCAAAAGACAACATGGAGGCGTCTCTGTTTTTTTTCCCATCTTTGTGGAAATTATGTAATTCCAAGTTCTGACATCCCACTTTCGAGTTAGCTTTCTGGTCAAATTTTTGATTAAAGATATTCCTTGATTAAAGAAATTCCTTTGCCTGTTCTTTGTGCCATGCTATAATAAATGAATACCACACTTATATAATTACTATGTTGAGTTTATACACAAACCTTCACAAACTGCAAGTTATAGATATATATACAAAATATGTGGATTCGGACATTATAGTCCTGAATAAGGTCATTTTTGTATTAGATTTTAACAGCTATCTTATCCAAATTGGATAGGCTATATTTTAGACTCCTAAATGAAACTAACAATCAGCGATCTAAATTTAAAATGTTGATGATACCAGTACTGTGCATTAGGAGATTTTGGTGAAATAAAATCAAACCGAGTGTGAAGGCTTTTAGATAGGTTTCTGCTCTCCTGTGAGCTGATATTTCAGACAGGCTGATGGTGTGTGAGCTGCCATCTTCCACTTTAACCATCAGTGAGAATGAACGCAACAAACAACCGGAGAGTCAATTACACCCAGAAACCCTTCATCTGTAACTGTTCTCAGCTTTAAGAGCGACAACTCTGTACAACCCACTGCTAATGGATGAAAGTGTGTGTGTGTGTGTGTTTGATCCTGTCTCACTTTTAGCCAGTATATGAAAGAACTTGTTCACTGTTACAGTCTTCAGCTCGGCCATATGCTGAGACTGAGAAAAAGATGAAGAATGTGTCCAATATCCGAACTTTCTGAGCTAGTTTCAGATGTTTTTGCGTGTTTCTGAGATGTAGTTGTAAATTTTGCTTAGACAGTGCCATGACCAAACTGCACATTTGGGCAAAACATGAAAATGAAAAAAATCAGTTAATGAATTTGTGAGTGAATCAGTGAATGAATCAGAGAACAAACCCATAAACAAATCAGAGAAACAAAGACATGAACTAAACAGTGAACAAATCAGTGAATAAACAGTAAACATAGCAGTAAACAAATCTATGAATGACTCAGTGTCCACAGTGAATTAATCTTTTAAAGAATCAGTGAATAAATTAGTGAACTAATCAGTTAGTAAGCGAATCAGTGAATGAATCAGTGATTGAAACATTGAACAAATCAGTGAAGAAAGTAGTAAATGAATCATTTAAAGAATCAGTGAATAAATTAGTGAACTAATCAGTTAATAAGCGAATCACTGAATGAATCAGTGAATGAATCAGTAAATGAATCAGTGAGTGAATCAATTAACAAATAAGTGAAAAAAGTTCAGTGAATGAATCATTTAACTGAACAGATTCAAATGACCTGAGACATTGATGTAAAACCAATAATAAAAAAACTGCTGCACGACATGTAGCATCTACACCACACACACCATCCCTAATAAAACTGTTCAAGTTCATTAACTGTGAGTAAATTTATTACTCTCTCTCTCTCTCTCTCTCTCTCTCTGTCTCTCTCTCTCACACACACACTCTCTTGCTCTCCCGCTCTCTCTCCTTGGGAACAGAAAAGCTGATGAAGCTATAAAAGAATACCCACCCACAAACACAGACTTAATCAGGTTTTTTTATTTTCCATGAAATAGCCATCTCTTCATTAAAAAACACTGTTGTCATGGCAACTAAGTGCATACGAACCACTGTTGTGTTTTGTGTGTCATTTGGTTTGTGTTGCTTTTTCACCGTTCCAGTCCATTTACTACAAACTTCATCATGTAAATCCGAGCACAGATCAGTGCAGCGACACGAGAGCACAGAAAATGTGTTTCTCACGAATGCTGTGAGAGTCAAACACAAAGAAACGCAGCACGAAGGTGTGTGTTGTTCTTTCTGCTGCAGGAAAAGCTTTTCTCTCTGAACAAGCAGCTTTACAGGAGAGACGTGAGGAGGGAACAAAGCTGAGTTTCAATTCACTCAAGATGATTATTAAGAAAGCGCAAAGAAAGCTTGAAAGGAAACAGAACAGCAGAGTGGAGTTTAGAAAGGAGTGATGTTTTGCTCTTCAGTGTCCTGATTTGATGCTCATACTGCATCATCTGTGTGTTTTAGAGGAGAGAGCAGACTCTTTCACACAGTCAGTGACCTCACACTGACCTTCAGAGTGTTTCAGCTCTGCTCCTGAGGAACAGCAACGTCTCTGCTGAAGACTCAAACCTGCTGTTAAACCACTGAACTCATTTTCCCACCAGTCAGTAGGTGGAGCTCTGCAGTCAGGAGCTCTGATTGGTCAACACAAAGTTCCTGTAACTTCCTATTACACTTCTTTACTGCCTGATGGAAAAGCAGCACTTCAATAAAATAAATTCTGTTTAATATAAAGTTTATGCAAAATCCGAGGGACCCTACATCTCCACTTTCTCCATCTCTTCCTCCGTCTCTCTCACTGTCTCTTTCTCTCTCCCTCTCCATCTCACTCTTTATCTCTCTCCATCTCACTCTTACTTCCTCTCTTCTGTATCTCTCTCCCTCTCTGTCTCACTCTTTATCTCTCTCCATCTCACTCTCACTTCCTCTCTTCTGTATCTCTCTCCCTCTCTGTCTCACTCTCTGTCTTCCTGTCTATCTCTGTCTCCATCTCACTCTTTATCTCTCTCCATCTCACTCTCGCTTCCTCTCTTCTATATCTCTCTCCCTCTCTGTCTCACTCTCTGTCTTCCTGTCTATCTCTGTCTCCATCTCAGTCTTTTTTCTCTCTCCATCTTACTCTCTCTTTCTCTCTCCCTCTCTCTTTTTCTCTGTCTCTCTCTCCCTTGCTGTCTCTCTCTCTCTCTCTCTCTCTCTCTCTCTCCCTCTTTCTTTTTCTCTGTCTTTCTCTCTCCATTGCTGTCTCTCCCCCTCTTTATCTCTTTCTCTGTCTCAGTCTCCCTGACTGTCTTTCTTTCCCACCCTCTCCACCATTATCTCTTTCCTGGTCTCTCTCTCACTGTCTCTATCTCTCTCTCTCCCTTTCTGTCTCACTCTCTTTCTCCATCTCTCTTTCCCTCTCTCTATATCTCCCTGTCTCTTCATTCCCTTTCTCTCTTTCCTTCTCCCTGTCTCTGTCTCCGTCTCAGTCTTTTGTCTCTCTCCATCTTACTCTCTATTTCTCTCATCTATCTCCCTCTCTCTATAGCTCCATTCTCTTTCAGTCTCTCTCTCTCTCTCTTTCTCTTTCTTTAGTAAAAGTAGCTATAATATCTAATGTCATGTACTTGAAGCACTCTCTCTTTTTCCTCTCATCTCACTGGAGGCGTAATTCCACAGGGACACTGAACACACACACACACACACACACACACACACACACACAATCTGTGGGAAACACCTGGGTGTGTCTGTATCTGTATGTTTTCACACTGTTTGAGTCTCAGATCAGATAGAAGAGAGAGAAGAAGAAGTATCTGTTTGGCATAGACTCGGTTTTTCTGTCTCCGTCTCCATCCGAGCCGTCGAACACGATTAGTTCTGCTCTTCTTCATTCCTGACTGCAGTCTGTAATTCCAGATCACAGCCATAAGTAATGATATAAATGATGTTTTAATTATGACAATCATTTAAAAAAAAAAAAAAAGCTTCCTTACACACAGGACACAAAGGCACTCTCGCTAACACTTAATGCTCAAAATCTGCTCACATGCTGAACAAATGAGGTGTGTATTTACACAGTGACTGTATGAATCTCTCTCTCTCACACACACACACGCTCACACACGCTCACACACACACACAGAGCTCTGTAGTGAAATGATGAGGATTTTAAACCTCCTGCAGACACCAATGTCTGAATCAGATCATTCACCACAACAACACACAGTCACTGTTATTTTTAACCCATAATGGTTACTTTTCCTCAGACAGCAGTGATCAGTTTCTTTCTTCCTTTCTCCATCTCTCCAGGTACTGGCCAGGAGACTGCATCATCCAAATGTGCAGTTAAGTAAAGTAGCTCTGACAGCACATAAAAAAAAAATTAGCACAATTTTTATAGAGGACAAAATGAAGCTGCTTTTCTGCTCTAATTACTGATCTGCTCAGGTGAATGTTTTCCATCTCAGTATGAACATTAGGGCTTGTGTTCATCTGGCTTAAACCAAAATATAGTTTTCAGTACGTTTGCTCATTTCCATCTGAGGTGTAATGTTAATTCATGACAGTTTGCTACTGTTCTGTTTGCTATTGCGCATTAAATTACAGATTCTGTGTGTTTGTGCTTCAATGAGCTGCATTTTGTTTAGTAATGACTGAGTTTATTTTTCTTTTATTCAGCGGATGTCAGCATGTTCATTACACACAGTAAAGAGGATTAAACTGAAAGAAAACAGTGAGAGCAGAGCTGTAATTATGTCTGATCTGTGAATGTCATAATACAGTACAATGCAACTCTATTAGGAGATATAATCATGTAAAATAATAAGTTACTATCCAAGGTGAAAAAGAGAACAACAGCAATTTCTCCCCAAATTAAACACGCTCATAGTCATTAGGAATTAATCTCATCTACTGATTGCGAGTCTTTTAAAGGTCATTAAATCAGATAATCACTTTTATTTCCGTTCTGATAGTGTGAATGCATTAGATTAGGGTAAAGTTTTATAAGGCTGTGTTTATGTGCCCATATATCAAGTAAGGAATATAACACACTGTTTTGTGCTGTTACAGGAAAATAATCAACGACACGGTGTTGTGATGAAGCAGAGTTAATGTTACCACCACAAATTTTATTTTATTTTATTATAACAGTATGTCTCGAAGTATTTTATTCCTCTTATCACAGCAATTTACCAACGATTACAATTTTTATTTCTTAAGAACCAAACATAGGTTTATCCGTTTATAGTTACATTTTGTGGAATGTCTGCAAAATAAGTTAGTTTCCGTTGTCATGTACATTGCATTACATTACGTTCAGTTAATTTTTTTTTTAAATGCAGCTTCTAATGTTAATGACAAAGTGCAAAGCATAAGCTACTCTGTCCTGGAGATGCCAGAAAAGTTACAGCTTTACCTCTAACTGTTACATAGCACTGACGCTGGAGACTCCTTCCATTAAATAAATGTCTCCTTACAGAAAACATCACCATCTCAATGATTACACACGTTTTTAATCCGTGTACGGCGACACATCCCTGTGAATGAGCTGTTAAAGAAACGATAGCGTATTAGAACGAGTGCATTAATATATCCCTGCACTACTGAGAGAGCTGCTGTTATAAAAAATTAATAAACACCTTCTGACCAATCAGAATCCAGAATTCAACAGCGCTGTGGTATAATATTAATCAATATGTTAATATTCTTTTATTTACTAATTCAACTTTTATTCTCTCTTTAGCGACTTTATGAACTGGAAGTTTAGTGTCCTGATATTAAGCTCTACATTATCAATAGATAGTTATTGCAGATATGATGTCAGATGTCAGGGCCATTTTTCTCACAGTTTCTTCAAACCTCTTTGCTTCTTATACATTTTAGCGGCATAAAAGGCCAAGCTGCAGGAAATGTGGAAAATCAGCGAAAAGTGCCAGCTAAAGATCTTCTGACAAATAGAGCACTGGGTTGGTTTTATTCTGAACTGAACTCTTATAAAAATGGATGGTAATAAATGGAAATTAAAAAAAAAAGAAAGAAAGAAATGAGAGAAATCATTCCGGGCCAAGCTGATCTACACTCTGATATCAACACAACACAAAGAAATATAATAACTCTAACATCAGTCTTGCTTGTGCCAGTAACACCCACATCTCCCCATATACTCTACTTATCAGGTGATACACGCATTCTCCTATTAATGTGAACAGGATGGACAGGATTTAAGTGAATTTCTCTAAATTTACAAACCTATTACTACAGATGAAAACCTGCTAGAATAGTTAAGTATAATAGCTGGTGTGGCTTTCTTCTCTCACACTTGGAGCTGGTACACCAATCAGAGGCAATTACATGTGAGAAGAACATGGGGTAATTTGGTGTAAACATGCCATGGGAGATAGACAGACAGAGAGAGAGAGAGAGAGACAGACAGAGAGAGAGAGAGAGAGAGAGAGAGAAATAATGCCACAAGTTGTCATTAGTTAACTGGAACTCTGGGACTGTAGGTAAAAAAGAGCAGGCAGTGTGAAGCTAACCACATGGTGATGGTGATGCATGAAGCATATTATCAGAGAAAAAGAGAAAATGGCGGAAATAAATTGGCCATGTTCAGCAGAAAGGCTCTGAATGTGAATGAATGAATGAATGAAAGGCTGAATGTGTACAACTAGCAACAGCAAAAGGGAAACTTACATGATAAAGCATTCAGCTGTTAAAAAAAAAAAACAATTTTGTGTGAGTGTAAGAAAAATAAAGAAAGAGCAATTTTTTCAATAAGAGATGATGAAAGATGTCTTCATACACTGACCACGACTCAACTCTGTACCCTGATTAGGACTCAACTCTGTACCCTGATTAGGACTCAACTCTGTACCCTGACCATGACTCAACTCTGTACCCTGATCAGGACTCAACTCTTTCCCTGACCATGACTCAACTCTGTACCCTGATTAGGACTCAACTCTGTACCCTGACCCTGACTCAACTCTGTACCCTGACCAAGACTGGACTTCATATGCCAAATTTGAAATGACTTCACATGCCAACCGTGAATCTCCTCAATGCACCAACCAACCATGACTGGACTCTGCACCCGACCATTACTCCACTCCGTAACCAACCATGGCACGACTCTATACTGACCATGACTAAACTCTGTAAGTTGATCATTACTCAACCCCATACACCAACCACTCCTCAACTCCTCAACATCCGTCAACCATTACTATGTAAGGCAACCACCATCCCATACGGCCACCGTGACTCCATACACTAACCACTCTGTACGTCACCTCAACTCTGTATGGCCACCGTGACTCGACTCTGTAAACCCACCGCCACTCTGTAAATCCACAATAAATCTGTATGCCCACCACCACTTCGATGCTCACCTTCAATTCCTTATGGCCACAGTGACTATGACACCAATCGTAATTCCATACACACCTCTGCTACTCTGTACACTCACTGTCACTCTGTATGCCCACCTCGACTCAACTCTGTGTGCCCACTGCCACTCTGCACACCTACCTTGATTCCATACACCCACTGCCACTCCATACACCATCCACGACTCAACACTGTATGCCCACTGACACTCACCACTCTGGATACCCACTGCCACTGCAGATGTCTGCCACGTCTCTGTTGCTGATTGCCACCCCGTACACACACCTCGACTCTGTATGCCGATGGCCACTCGACACACCAACCACAACACCACTCCATACACCCATTGCCACTCCATATGCCCACCTCCTCTCTGTACACACACCACCACTCTATACCCCCACCGCCACTTCATATGCCTACTGCCACTCCATATGCTCACTGCCACTCCGTACACTGATTGCCAATCTGTACGCCCACCGGTGATTTATACTAGCTCAGTTTTTGGGGATCAAGCCCAATCTGGCTTCACTGATCAAGGGGTTCATACTTTTTAAGCATGTCTTTCTTCCTGAATATTTGGTAATATGGTGATATACTGACCACATGAACACAGACATATATCTTTAAATCTGGTTTCACCTTCAGCAATGGGTGAAAAACAACTGCACAGGCAAAACTAAAGGTCATACATGAACTGCTACAGAAAATAAAGAGCCCTCACACTAGCCAAACTTTTAAAGAGGTGAGTGAAGGAGACTAATGACCAGAGGAAATGAACTTCAGAGGGATAGGGGAAGTCTATAGTGAGGTCAGGACTGGAGTTCACAGAGAAAAGTCTTAGAGAGAGATGTCAGGAAGAGACCAGTGTAAATTATAGAGGAAGAGGACAGGACAACCCTGCATTCCCCTATAACCAGCAGACAGGAGAGCAGACTGACGTCAAAGCTAATCTACTGAGACACTCGAGTCCTGATATTCACACAAACTCTTACAGCACAGGACACCAGGCTACCTAATGTCCACAAGCACCAGGACCACGATGTGCTCGTAAATCATTCAACAATAAAGACTGAAAAGAAGGCATTATCAATGATATGGAGACAAACAGACTTTCAGACTGGCCAACACATCACTTTGTGGAACATAAAGTCTATCAGAAGGTACAGACGGAGCTCTGTGCTGGACTATATAACTGCATTAATGGAGATTTTTTTACTCTCTGACTAAACCTGTTCTTTTAAATTGTAAATGATAATGACAATGATAAAAGCCCTTTCAAAGCAAAGTTGAAAGCAGCATAGCCAATTTAAAAGCAAAGTTGGCTACCAACACAGCCAATTTAAATGGCTCTGAGAACTAAGCTCTGTTTCGTAAACTGAGAAAGACATCTCCAGTGTTAGTGCTTTGTAACTTTATATTTTCAGAGGAGTTTATACTTTGTGGTTTCTCTGTAACATGACAAGCTGCATTTTTTGTCTTTTTAACTTCAAGATGAAAAAAAGAGATGCTAGTGAGGGAACGACTGTTTATAGCTGCTAAAACGTAAGTGAGAACAGGAACTAACTTGAAGTGTAACTATAAATGATTGGCCTTGTATACTATAAATGGTAAACATTATAATCGTTGACTATATGCTGTGGTTACACACAACATGTAATGGATTATTTTCCTATAACAGCACAGCCTGTTGCGTGTTATTAGTAGTTATTAGTAGTTATTCTCTACTAATTACATTTATGTTCTCCATCACTTCCTGATTCACTGAAGAATGATGACCAGTTTCATAAACAGACTGAGTGCATCACTGATCATCTACTTTAAACAATTACAGGAAATATAGTTAGTAATGGAGGTCGGGAATTTATTTTATGGCTCTAAGTGCTTTCTTAAAATTGCAGTCAAGTCCAAAAGCCCAAGAACCATTTTGTTTCATCAGTTATTTAAAAAAATCAGTGAAGAATCAGGGTAGAGCTTTTTAGAGAAACATCATTGACAAAATGAGTTTGTCATAACTGATGAAAATCTGACCTGCAGTTCATTTATTATATCTAAAGCTGTAGAGCGTCACGTCGAGCCTCCTGTTCTGTGAGCAGGTCGAATTTAAGACTGAAGCAGTGACACAAACAGCACACTGACAGAGAGAGAGACAGATTTCACCTGACGTCTCAATGGGAGGCTGTGAAAGGAGCGAGTGGTCGATTCAACCTGCGCTGGAGAACTGAAACCTCACACTGAGGGTCTGATTGATACAGCAGGATGACAACAAGTGCAAAGTGAATGGAAACAGTACAGAAGTCAAAGCAGAGAGACACAACATCCTCACACATCACAGGAGCTTCACAAACTGAGACATTTCTAAACAAAAATAAAAGAAGTTCATCACCTAATCACTGGAGTTGTTGTATATTCAGGAGGCGTCTCAGTGCCGTGTTCAGGCTGCAAGATGGTCCACAGTCTTCTTTTCAGTTTTCAGGGATGTGAGATTTAAGAAGCCAGAGTACCTATTCCTCCTCAGACATTCAGCCTGATTGGAAATGTCACAGCTGGCCCAGTCTTTGTACTTTTTGGTCATTCTATATTCGCCTCAGTAATAGAATTTTAAAAAATAAAACATGAATGGTTATTTGATTACTGTTTCAAAATCCAGGCAGGAGAAATGAAAAAAAAGACTAATAATTTTATTTTTTTGTAGAATATATGGCTCCTGAGTGGTGCAAGAGAAGATGACAGATGGCACAATGCCACTTTTTCTTTTCTGATAATGATACCAATCCTGAAACCTTGAGCACCAGCCAATACAGATAACCATTCATTTTTTTACTTTAAAATCTAATACACTTTAAAATTAAATAGGTTTTTTTTTTTTTTTTTTTGGAATTACTTCACTTTAAAAATAATACAGTGAAACTCCTACACTTACATGGCAAATATAATAAAATCCTAACAAATAATACAATCATGTCATTTTATATGTAAACATTTCCAGTTCCAAAAAAATCTTTTCCAAATCCAATTCCAATATTTTCCATTTGTTACAGGATCAGCTTTCCATTTAGCTCCAATAACCCATAGACCATACTTACTAGTATCGGCCTGATACCAATCCCTGGCATTGATTCGATGCCATCTCTACAGAAAATTGTTTGCCATATCACCAGGAGATCACAAGTTTGAATCCTAACGTTGTAACAGCCATCCATGGCCAGGAGTCTAGAGAGCAAAACTGGCTGTGCTCCCTGGGTGGGAGGGGCATACCCTGTCAATCACAGTGGCACTAGCCAATCGTTGGCATCTGTGAGCTCATGTATGTGGAAGACAGCAGATAGCTCTTCCCTCCGAGTGTGTTACGCAGCCCTGTGATGCAGCATGAGCAGCAGTTTGAAAAGATGCAGTTAGGTGGCTTCACACGTCTTCACGTAAATTGTCCGGTGAACAAATTGGGCAAAAATAGGGAAAAAAAAAAGAAGTAGAAGATACAACATGTAAAACCAACTTCTTTTGTTTATTTGTAAACTAAAACTCAGTTTTTCTGAAACCTGTGGTTGTAAATTATTAGGTCAGTATTTGTATGGCTCTTTCAGCTAGCTTCAGGTATGGCTTTGGAACCGTATTCCGAAATGATTATAGACATGGCGAGAAAAGGATTGTCCTCCTCAAAAATACTGGAGATTGTGTAGCATGATTGTGATGAAGCAAAAGGATTTAATAATACAACCTTTCATGGTTTATCTTTTCATTTCTGTTACCAACATTCAAGACTGAACATCTCCACTAAACCCATGCCAACTGCACTCAGAGCTCATGAGCACTATACACTCAGTATAGCAAAATCAATACCAATCAAGCAAGATGGAGCATAAACATCTGTAAGACACGACAGCTGCTGTGACTAAACAGCTGCATTCACTGTCGTAAATTATTACACTGATTATGCGTAACTTAATGAAAATCTGTTCAACAAGCCAGGAACAGACATCTCGCTGATTCACAGTGTGACCTGCTTCAACATGAACACACACTGATTTCAAAGCTCTGCTGCACTCACCATAAAGATCCTCTTGAGCGTTTGTGCTGTGGGGCTCCGGCGTCGCCGTGCCCGCTGTGGAAGAGGCACCGAGGCTGTGGAGGAGTGCTCGAAAATCATGTTGAAGCCAGAGAACGAGTGCAGAGACAGACTGAACTCACTGAGCTCTCATACACACACACACACAAACACACACACACAAAGCTCTTACCAAGCACTTAGTAAAACACACGACTCTGTTTTGAAGCGTTTCCTGTTACACACTGATGGAACAGGGAACAGAGAGCAATGCAGAAACTCTTCTGCTCTGAAGATGTCAGAAAGCTTAACATTACAGCTTTACCTCTGACTGTTACAAAGCGCTGACACTGGAGACTCCTTCCATAAATGTTAAATAAAGAAAAACTATGTTGTCCACAATATGTCTCTGTGTACATTGTTACTATGGAAACGATGATGTATTAGCATTAATATAGCATTATAATTATAATTAATATAAACCTGTGATTTGCAGCTGCACTACTGTCAGAGCTGCTGTTATAGAAAATTAATCAACACCTTCTGACCAATCACAATCCAGCATTCAGACTCTGTAATAAAGCTTCAGGTTAAACTAATGCACCATGATGATGTTCTTATAATCCGTTTGTACTCTTCAATCATCACATCAGTGTCTCAGTGTTAAAGCGTCTCTCAGAGAGGTGCCATTTTTTGCCCTCAGTGGCCCTTGTGTGCTTCTGGGGTAGGTGTTAGCGTTAACCACCCACGCTAAAAGTGCTTATTCATTAATCATGGCAATAAGAAGAGCCACTCAGGAGCAACCAAGAACAAGCATTTAAACACGAGTGGGAGTTCAAACTCAATGCTTATGAGTATTGAAATAACCCGTGGCAACTAACACACTGATTAATGCTAACTACAATCCCAGTTTCAGACAGCTGGTAATGATGAACTGATAAATCTGTGTCCAAATAAAACCTAAAAATCTAACCAGAATGACAGAACACATGAAATTGGAGCCAAATTGAGACACTAGTCTTTGTCTGTCCATGTGTGAGAGCTCAGCTTTGCCTGCTCTACAGTGTGTGATTCAGTCTGCTCAGATTCACAAGAAAGTTCTGGAAGGATTTATGAAAGAGGACAAAATGGTGTTGAAAATGGCGTTAAATTTCATCATGAATGATGAAGTACTATAGACCTATACAGATATCTTTGAAAATATAGTTTTTTTCTCTGCAGTTTGGTCTCATGTCCACACAGAACGGCGTTTCAGGTCATCAATAATGAAGCTTAAAACTCTGTTTTCACTGTTATTGTGTGGACCGGAAAAATGTCACAGCATGAACCTGTGCATGTCCATTGAATGTGTGTTATGTATATGCTAGGACTTCGTTCCTTCTTCTTTCTGTTAGTAATTTAATTTCACTTTGTTTAATTATGATACCTTCATGCAGAGGAGAAAGAATCTGATCAGTGCTGTGCTGCTCCTGAATCCACTGTGAGTGAAGATTTGGATAAAACTCGGGTGAACACTTTTCATTTTTTGTTTTAGAACTCTTTCCAATATTAGTACTTTTAAATCTCTGTTTATTAATTTGGTAGTTCGGTAGTTCTACCCCTCTCTTTGGTAGTTTGGGATTTTTTACCCCTCTGTTTCGTGGTTTTGCAGTTTTTGCCCGTCTCTTTGGTACTTTGGTAGTTTTTGCCTGTCTCTTTGGTAGCTTGGTAATTTTTTACCCCTCTCTTTGACGGTTTGGTAGTTTTTGCCTGGCTGTTTGGCAGTTTTTGCCCCTCTCTTTGGTACTTTGTTAGCTTTTACCCCTCTGTTTGGTCATTTTTGCCTCTCTCTTTGGTACTTTGGTAGTTTTTACCCCTCTGTTTGGTAGTTTTGTAGTCTGGTAGTTTGTAGTCTCCATCCACACACAAACTTAAAAAAATGAATTGAAAGAGCTCACATGAGCATGCCAGCTTAGTATGTGGTGACAGTATGTCATCAACTGTTATATCAAACACCTCACGAATAACACTGAGTGCTGTGTGTAGAGAGGTAGAGAGGATGAAATGCAGAAAAACACCAACATCACCAAACATTTTAAAACAAATGAAACACTGAAAATTAAAAAAAAAAAAAAAAAACTCTCCAACTTTTTAGAAAATGGGAAGCGAAAATTCAAAGGAAAAAAAGTAAGTTTTCAAAAATAAAAATCCACGTGTGTGTGGACGGAGCCTATACTAATAGATCTATTTTGGACAATGATATAAAAATGAATCTCCAGAGAAGCTAAAAGTGTTTCTTATAATAGAAAATATGAAGAGATGTTTCAGGAGATGATGATGGGAAATAAACCACAGCAGTGAGAGATGAAGCTTAAAGCCACTTTTCTACGCTAATGGATCAGTTACAGAAGAAAACAAAACCATTAGACCAAATTAGACTAGATCAGACCAGATCTATAGAGGCCAAATATCTATTCATCATGCAGAGAGGGGAAGAGATAGAGAGAGAGAGAGAGAGAGAGAGAAAGAAAAGATATGGAGATGAAGAGACAGAAATGAAGAAGTCATTCTTTCAGCACTATGTCTATATATCTATTAGCACTCTTTGGGCTAATGCACACACACACACACACACACACACACACAGCCGATTCAACAGAGGTAGAAATCTAAAGAGCTGAGAGAAGCACACGAGTGTTATTTACATTTAGGAGATTTTGCATTTTCCATTTTGCATGTAAGAGACAGAAGAGCTGTAGCTCCATGAAGACTTAATAAAAAAGTTGTGAGCTCATAATTAACCAGACAAATAAAATCACGGCTCTCTGAAACAATACTGAGAAAGAAAAATAGGAGAGTGCAGACAGAAAGAGAAGAACAAATACAGAAATGCAAGATAGAGCTCTATAGTAAAAGATGTAACTGAGGAAACAGAGACGTGACAAAACGTCCACATGGATGAGCACAGTTTATAGGACACGTGTCAAAGAGGAAACAGGACAGAAACGGAGATACGAGGTTTTCTCTCTACTGATACACAATATACACAAGTATAAAATCACACAAGAGCTGAAAATTAAATCTCAGACACATTCCTACAATCTGTACTTATTCAAATTAAACCTTTCAAAACACCCTGAATAAGAGCGTATCAAACTTTCCACTTTCCTTCCAGCTTTCCCTGACTTCCTGTGACCTCGCTGTCGTTATTCTCTGCTAAATCTCTTTACCTGGTGAAAGTGTAGATCACTGATGGAGCTGCTCAGGTCACAGAGGACACGTCTAACACACCGCTCACTTCTTATAAAGCAAGAATGTGAGAAAGATTGAAATGTGCAGAGAAGAGAATGTGGATAAAGTAATTACACAGTTAAAACAAATCTGGTTTTTTTTTGCAAGAGCCAGAAACATTCCTCAGTGATACAAGAAAAAATCCATCACTTTTAAAATCAAAGATTGTTAAAACTCAAGGCCAAGAGTTAAAGCATGCGGGTTTGTTTGTGAAGAAAAAAAAGCATAAAAATAAATAACCAGATA
>CM040454.1:30942262-30959141 GCA_022758105.1 Pangasianodon gigas | reverse complement strand
GAGAAGAGAATGTGGATAAAGTAATTACACAGTTAAAACAAATCTGGTTTTTTTTTGCAAGAGCCAGAAACATTCCTCAGTGATACAAGAAAAAATCCATCACTTTTAAAATCAAAGATTGTTAAAACTCAAGGCCAAGAGTTAAAGCATGCGGGTTTGTTTGTGAAGAAAAAAAAGCATAAAAATAAATAACCAGATAACGTCAGCTGAGTAGAAAGGCAATATTTTGGTTGGATAGAAAAAGAGGAAAGTGGAGAAAGAAAATAAAGAGACTAAAAGCCCATGACAGTGTAAAGCTCTTACATTACATTTATCATTACATGAATGTGAAGGAGAGAGTTTTATCTACTGGTGTTTTTTTTTTTTTTTTGTAACAACAACAGAAAAATATACATATAGATTAGATTCATTAGATTCTATGCTGAATTCTGGATTCTGGTCAGAAGGTGTTGATTAGTTTTCTATAACAGCAGCTCTGACAGTAGTGCAGCTTTATATTAATGCGTTCGCTCTAATGCGTTATGGTTTCTATAGTAACAGCTCATTCGCAGGAACGTGTACGCGGACTCTCCACATGAACAGATTAAAAACGTGTCAAATCGTTGATATAGTGAGGTTTTCTGTAGGGACATTTATGGAAGGAGTCTCCAGTGTCAGCGCTTTGTAACAGTCAGAGTAAAGCTGTAACTTCAGGTTTTCTGACATCTTCAGGTTTCTCAGTTCCTCTGTAACACTGCATTTTTTTGTGTGTTATTAACTTCAAGAGAGAGAAAAAAAGGCTGGTGAGGGAACGACTGTTTACAGCTGCTTTAACATAAGTGAGAAAAGGAACTAACTTGTTTTGCATTACATTTTGTCATAGATTTTTAATACAAGAGTGAGAGTATTTTGTCAACAACATTAATACTTGATCTATAGAGATGTAGGACTCGAGTCAGGTCTCGAGATGTTTTCTGTATTGACTTTGTACTTATACTCAGACTTGTCTCGGTCTTGGTCTTTACTGAGAGTTTATAAAAATACTGTTTGTGTTGTCTTTTCTTTCCACATGCACAAAGTTTGACAAGAGGTAATTTCTTCTTCTGCACAAATGAAGCTGAGTAACTGAAGTAAACACTTGACCTCAAAAAAAATTTGACAGTTTTCAATTATGATTTTGTCTTGCTTTTATTTGGACTCATTTTTGACTTGACCTCGACCCCCTTAAGACTCGATTTTGACTCAATCTCAGCTAGCCCTGGTCCTGGACTCAAATATAGCCCTACTGATTCAACACAATGAGATCTGGAGCTGTGTTAATGCATCACCATGTGGTGCAATTTGATGTCGTGATTGGAGGTTGATGCTCTCATGTCAGCTGTAATATCATTAGAGATCTGTAACAGAAATCTCATTTACTTTGATTATTTTCTTTTTCATGTATCAGTGTGTTAGTGACGGCCGTCTAATCCCAGTTTTATGGTTAAACACAGCAGAACGTGGTGCAGCTGCTGCTCATTTGTCTCCGTCCTGTCCCTCATGTTCGGGGGAAACGTTGTATCGGGTCTGATATACAACAGATCCGCTCTGCTGCAGCTGCTGTTACAGACCCCACACACACACACACAACAACACAAGCCCTGCCAGAACCCTAATATTTGTATTGCACCATTTATCTCCTGCATTATGGGCTGATATGTGTGTGTGTGTGTGTGTGAGAGAGAGAGAAGGAGAGAACAGAGAAAAATCTGGATGGTGTCTAAAGAAGCTGGTTAATCCTGAGAATAAAAGCTGTGGTACTCAGGGGACCTGAACTGCGACTAATCCTGTGATTAATTTAACACTCGCTGCTTATCCACATCTATTGAGAGGTCGTATATGACAGGATTAGATGAAACCACAGTTAAACCGTAAATAGGAACTAATTACAGGATAGGAACTATAGCTGTGAGTGGGGAACTGAAGAAACGTCGGACCTATGTGCACCATAGGATTGGTCCGAGGTATTATTTAAGCCAATCATTTGGATATTTTGCTTCTTTACAGCATCAGACATAAGACATAATTTGTATAGAATTAAGAAAATCTCAATTCAAATGTGGCTTGCTGCTTTGTTTGTTGTCACAGCTCCGTGTTGCATTCATACATAGAAAAAAAAGTTTCCATGACTTTCCATGAAAGCACCATGACTGTTACAAAGTGCTGACACCCATGGCTCCTTCCAGAAATGTTACATAAACATCTAACAAAAAACCTCACTACATTAATGATTATATGATTTTTTTTGTTGTTGTTGTTAATAGCAACATAGTTTTATTAATCTGTTTAAGATTAATCTTAGATTATGTGGAGTGTCCGCCATACGAGTCACTGTGAATGAGCTTGTAAGAAACTGAGGGAACCGAGTGAACTCAAACGTAAGGTTTAATCATAAATATAAAATAAACATAATGTAAAACACAAGCAAAAAACTCGTATATCTCTCTCTCTCCTTCCGCGTCTCCAGCTGCTCCTATATCCCTCTCTCCCACTGATTAGCCAACTCAGTGCCAGGCGTGCGTCCTCACAGCCTCCCCCTCCCTCCTGCTTGTCACACTCCTCCGTGGGCAGATTCAGGTCTCCGGCCTGATGTACACCCCCTCCTCCCCTCTCGGGAGGAGCGGTGCTGCCCTCCGGGCTATGACCTTCGGCTGGCCGGCCCCACATACTGCAAACGACAGGAGAGAAGAGAGGAGGACGGAGGAGTCAGCAGGACCTGGCGTCGTGGAGATCGCTTCCCAGCTGGCCGAGGACCAGACGACAGCGTGTCTGGGGACCGGGGAACCAGTTTTTTCTTTTTTCTCTCTTCTCTCTCACCCTCTTACTGTCTCTACTGCTCGCTCCTTCTCTCTCCCCTCTTCCTCCTCTCGTCTCTCCTCTCGCTTGTGTTTGTGTTTTACGTTTGGTGTTTATGTTCTGTTTGAGATTAAACTTTACATTTGAGTTTATTCGTTTCCCGCCTCCTCCTTGCCTGTTGTTGAAGATTGTTATTGGTGCCGAAACCCGGGAAGGAGGAGGAATGCGCTGTCGAAGAGCCCTCGTCAGTGCGGGAGGATCGCGGTGCCGAGGAAGTGTGGTGCTGGGGCGGCAGCCACTCCTCCCCTTTCAGGAGGACAGTAGCCACTCCTCTTTTTTCCTGGGTTTCGGCACCAATGTAACATACTTCACAGATGGGCAAGGAGGAGGCAGGAACCGAGTGAACTCAAACATAAGGTTTAATCATAAACATAACATAAACAGAACGTAAAACACAAAACACGCGTTCATCTCTCTCTCTCTCCCTCGGTGTCTCCAGCCGCTCCTTTATCCCACAAACTTTCAAACCAATCAGATTTGAGAATTCTGTGGTATAAAGAATAACAATAAAGACACTTGTGCACACAGCAGGATAAAGTCTGATCCAATGCTAAGAGACACTTTATCTCAAATTGATAGTTGTTTCTCATCTTCACATCAGATCAGACACTCTTCAAAAACACGTCCTTTCACGACAGGAAATGAAACACTAAATTAAAAGCTGTAAATTACATAAGTACAGATGCAGAGGAATGAAAGAAAGCTGAGAGAAATGTCCGTGTAGCATCTCAAAGCCTAGCCGTCCTTCATCAGGTGACTTTTCAACAGTCATGTGATCAGAGCTTCAATGACCTCTTAACACACGGCACATGATTGAGTTGGGGAATTTAAAATGATAGCTGACCTCTCTGTAGATCTGTATACATCATCATTACGGCGTCTGCCTGATCTGCATTCATACACATATTCATGAATCTGAACCGTTTACTATTTAGCATATTTACTTGTACTCTGCATTTTTATTAATCTGAATTTTATTCATGTGAGCACAATGTTGCTTTGACTGCAGTGTGTAAAGAAAGCATTCAGGATGACAAGCTCTCAAACTCTATATTTTATTTCTGTAAACAATGGAATGGAATTATAAAGTGAAGTTTTATCTTTGCGTTATGCTTGTTTACAAGCTTTATTTGGATATGTGATTGTGTAGAACAGCACTACACTGTTCTAAGTGTGTACTTCAGATATTCGCTCAGAACTGAAGAGGACTTCAGGCTGTAAAAGCTCCAGCATTGTTCACTATATTGTCTAGATTTATCTGTTTATAAAGTACAAAGCCAAACGTGACCCTGAGACTGGATTTATGGCTGTTAAACACATTTAAACACTGTAAAACGTTTGACTCATACAAGACATTCTGTTCATCCATTCTCTGTATCCTTTCATTATCTGTGGTTTTCATCTGTTCTGTCAGTTACACACACTGCAACAGCAGAACCCAGAGGAGCGGCATCACCATCTAACACCACACAAACACCAAACCACGTCACATCATGTCCTGAAGGGGCTCAGTGGTTGATGTGTTTGGCTTCTAATCGGAAGGTTGTGAGTTCAAATCCCAGCACCACCAAGCCGTCACTGCTGGCCACTTGAGCACTGACCATTGTACGTCGCTTTGGATAAAACGTTACACCATTGATATGAAATCAACAAGTGTCTCTGAGGCAACAGCTGCAAAAACCTCTCTGACTGAGGAATGAAAGAAGAACTATGTACTTTGAGGAGAAGGAAAGAAGCCAGAAGCAGAGCACTTCCACCAACCAGGTGGTAACCGTTGTTTCTCTCCCCCACAGCAGGGGCTTAGTGGTATAATATCAGCAAACCCAGTCATGAAATCCACTGGAGCCCAAACATCACATATTTCCACTTTCCATAACTAATCCAGATATACATGTATTTTTCTGACTTTATGCTTTACTGTAACCACATCACAGTACGGTCTTCACTAAAAAGAGGAAAGTTGGAGATTCTACCTGTTGGAGAATGAGCAACCAGGACAGAAAGAGAGTCAATTCTCTTAAATAAAAGATTTACATTTCCATGTCTCATTCCACCATCTGACCCTTCCCTTACTCAACGATCACACACCTCCATCTTTATCCCTCACTTTCAGACAGTTGGAATCGCTATGGACATAATGCCAGATGTTTCACCTTGTTATCCTGCATTATACTTGCTTTTAGGTATGTAAGATGACTGCCACACATATCCTTCAGTCATTTGGAGCATCACTTGCACACATCCTCAGACATTAATGCTAGGTATACCCGTGTAATGCAATATCAACCGGGTACAGTACCACGTGTAGTACCAAGTGACACCATGTGACACAGTGTCCAACACTGACTTCAAAAAACTAGCATTGTGTATCAAATCACATACTTAAGTATTATTCTAGACAATTATTGTGTACTAACAGTAACCAGTTTTCCTATAATGGTTAATGTTTTAATTTTAAAAACCTTTCATGTAGCCTTCATACTTACCAAATGATCTGTGTACCAGTCTTCAGGATTGTCTAGATTAGTAAATGCTTTTGAATGTAAGTTGTTTTTTTTCAATTTGAGACTCAGATCATGACAACAATCACAACGACAGTGGAAAGTTTTAAGACAGAGTTTGTTGGTGTGTTTAAAGTTGCTGTGTGTGAGATTAACTAAACTTTTTACAGGTTGACTTGAAAATCAGACTAGACTTGTGATCTAGTGATTGTCGCTTTCAATCTTCCAGATGCACATAAGATACTCAGATGAGTAAACAGATGAGTGAACAATGCTGCTGAGTGAAGGAAGGAATAAAGGTCACACTCAGAAATAAAGGTACCAAGCTGTACTTTTCCTTGTGGCTGGAGAGGTACCATCAAGAGGGCATGCTTTGTACCTTAAGCATGTATATTTTATCGAAGAAGATGCATGTGGTGTACCTTGCAATAGCTTTTAGAGTAGTGATCCTTAAGGTACAGCTATCTGTGTGTGTGTATCTGACACACTAAAGGTAGAAAACGTGTCTTATTTATGCTAGCACTCCAGTGACAAGGAAAACTACAATTTGCTATGTTTTTTTTCTGAGAGTGTAGAAAGATATAAGTATGTGTGTAAGCCTTGCAGTGTGTGTGTGCGTGTGTGTGTGTGTGTGTTCTGACACCGATGGAGGCTGAATGACTGCGGCAGATTGAAGCTGCTAGAGCTCGACAGGGTTTTGTGTAAATGTCAAAATTAATCAACCCAGTCATTCTTTGCTCATCCCGTCCTCCTCCGCTAAGCCAATCAGAGAAAAACACTTGACCGTAAATGACAGTAACCTGTACCCAACCTGTATCACCGCACTTTGTTTAGAATGACAAAAGAAAATAATGTTACACACAGTATGCTGACACCACATGAGAAAACACATCAGGGATGTGATAAAAAGTTTATTTCTTGCTTGTTGTGCAGAAGATCATAGCAAAAAAAAAGTTTTTGTGTTGATTCAAGTAGCAAGTCAGACAGAAGAAAAAAAAGAAACCATTTCAATGATGTAGGAAGTGATGACAGCTTAAATGGATGTTATAAATCATGCTGCTTTATGTTAGATTAAAATTATATTCTTTACAAATAAAACTCAACTTTCTATGGATTTGTTGGGAGCGTATAAGAAATAGTTCATTGCACTAGGAGGTCCTCGGTCAGCAGAGATTTGAGATGAATTAGGCCATTACGCTGCCACAAACAATATGATACATAAAACATGAGCCAATGAATGTAAAGTCACATAATCTGAAATGAACTTGTAAATGGTATTGGTGTGTGCGTCCTTGTAACCAATGAGGTCAATGAGCTCCTTACTGGTTTTAACTGAATGAAAAAATTTTAGATTAAAAAAAAAAAAAGTGTGTCCATGAAAAGAAAACTTAAAAAGGTACGAGAGGCCAAAGAACGTTTATTTTCCCACATGCATAGAGATTAATATGGAAGTCCAAACTGTCACTGCTGGTCACTGAGGCAGAGCTTGATAAAGCGCTGATGATTTGGTGGATGAAACACTTCCAAATAAACATCTTATATCTACAAAGCTGAAACAGTGTGTGTAACTGGGAAACGCTGCAGAAGTGTGGGAGAAGTGTGAGTGAAATCCACAGACTCAAGGCTATATCGGTCTAACATCTGTATATTACTGACTCACAGGACAAGGAGAATAACTGCTGATGATGAACAAACATCCAGAGAATCCCATTTCTCATTTCATTTCCAAAGAATTAAATACAAACAAATCAATTCTGTAACAAGTTCAAATCGCTATCTTTTTCTTTTCTTTTTTTTTTAAAAATCATTTTCATCTTTTGTGTGCATTGAAAAAAAATGCAGAGTCAGAGAACTTCTTTCTTTTGCTCACTTATCCCTCATATAATGGAGGACCATGAGACTGCTTCCCTTTTTTAGGGAACCTCCACTTATTTTCTTTTTTTTTCACCATATTCAAACAGTCCTTTGCTTGATTCTTTGGCTGCCTGTTTTATACATACAATTGAGAAGCTGAAAGTTAAGGATCTTTCTTGGGAACTGAACTTACAACCTCCCAATTTGTAGGTCAAAGCCTTCACCACTGAGCGAGGAATACACTCAATTATGGTGCAAAGCTACATTACTACATTACAAATCATTTTAGGAATACAAACAGCAGCAAAATAAAACAATTTAAGCATAAGCACTGATATTAGTTACAGCTGAGAGGTTTCAAGGAGAGTGTGATGCTTCCTGATAAATGTGGCACCTCAAAAAAAAAAAAAAAACAATAATAATAGTATTTAATTAAAAAAAAAAAACCATGACACAGAATACAAAAGGTTTGCAGCTTTACCCGTTCACTCAGAGTTTCAGAGACGTTTTTAGTAGTCTGGTGGTAAGTAAGGAATAAAACACTCTGTCATGTTCTTATAGGAAAATAATCAAGAAAGAGGTGGTATGATGGAGTTAGTTGTTTTACTATAACAGCATGTCCCAAAGTGTTTTATTCCTCTTATACCACAACAATTTGCCGAACGATTAATTTTATTTATTAAAGTACATCATAATTTCTATCCAATTATAGTTATATTTAATGTTTGGGACATCTGTAAAACAAGTCACTTCCTGTTTACTTATGTTATAACAGCTATAAACAGTCATTCAGTCATTTCTCTCCCTCTCTGACCATTACAGCACTAACACTGGAGACTCCTTCCATAAATGTTAAATAAATGTCTCCTTCATATCAATAATCTTTTTAAATGAGTATTAGAATGAGTGCATTAATGTAAGTCTGTGATTTGAATTAAAGCCGGCACTACTGTCAGAGCTGCTACAGCTTACAGAAAATTAATCACCACCTTCTGACCATTCAGAATTGTGAATTCACTGGCGCTGTGGTATAATTCTGAATAAAGGCACCCAAAGTGATAACGATATGCATTTTTTGCTACAATGTTTTGTTACAATTTTAACGAAACCTTCAAACATTTTATATCATTCCTAGGTAAAAGCCAATAAAATTGTGCATTTCATTCTTGACAACAACAGAACACAAAGTGCTGACACAAGCATCCTGAACACACTGTGATAGCGTGTCAGAAGACAAAAGGTCCATGAGGGTGATTAGCATAGCAGCTGATGCAGTTATTTAACACACAGCTCAGAGAGAAATCAGCTCTGTCTGAAAAAAAAACGGATAAAAAACACACAAACAGAACACCAAACAACGCCACCAGAATCATTTAGTAGTGTGTGTTACAGACTACTTTACCTCCCATTAGCATGGGATTCCCACACTCCTGTGTGAGTCGGGTTTCAACGATACAAGAGGTGATGCCATCTTAAATGCACATTATAAATTATGCTGCATTACAATCAAATTTCATGTACTTTACCCATTAAGAACAAATGGAACAAGTGAAAAAAATGGTTTATTTGGCCAAATGGAGGCACCAGACCGAGTAGGTCAGTCCAGACTTCTCTATCCCCAGCCACAGAACAATGCAGATCCTCCTCCTGGAGAATCCCGAAGCATTCCCAAGTCAATTGTGAGATTGTAAGCTGTCCAGCAGGTCTCAGGTCTGCTCCAGGGTCTCCATCCAGGGGGACGTGCCTGATACAGTGTTACTTGAAGCCAACCAGAGGGCATCCTTTTAAGGCACCCAAACCACCTCCACTGGCTTCTCTCAATTCGGAGGAGCAGCAGCTCTACTCCAAGACTCACCCGGATCCCTATCACACTGCAGAGTAACTTCATTTCCACCATCTGTACTTACAACCTTATTCCTTTTGTCACTACCCACAAATCATGACCATAGCTCAGTAAACTGAGTTCCTGTTTCACCACCACAGACCAGTACCACTAACTTATTCCATCACTCATAAAAAGGATACCAAGATACTTAAACTCCTCTGCCATGGCCAAGGTCTCACCTGAAGGGAGCATCCCGCTCTTTTCCACGAGAGAACCAGGGACTCAATCTTGGAGGTGCTGATCCCAGTTTCATCCCAGCAGCTTCAAACTCAACAGCAAAACATTTCCAAAGGTCCAATTGGATGGTGCTAAGAGAACAACATCATCTGGAATTAAAAGGGATGCTACTTCTAGCCCCAATACTGGACATCTCTCCAACATTGGCTGCATCTTGATATCCTGGCAATGATAACAATTCAGGTTTGAATTATTGCCAAGTTTTGAATTATTGCCAAGAATGAAGACACAACTCTCACTGCACTCATACAGAGACCAGATCACACAAAGTAACAACTCAGATACCCCATATTCCTGCACTATCTCCCACAATGAATGTCTAGGCACACAATTATAGGCCTTCTATGGTATGTATAACATACTCCCATGAACCCTCACAAAGCTGTGCAAGAGTAAAGAGCTGTTCAGATGTTCCACAGCCTGGGCAAAAGTTCCCCTTGAACCTTTGGTTTAACTATCAAATGGAGTCTCCTCTCCAGAAACCTGGCATAGACTTTTCCTGAGAGTCTGAGGACTGTGATTCTCCTATAATTGGAATACACCCACTGGTCTGACTGCCTCCTGAAGGAAGGAGGGTTAAGGTGGGGTAAGGTGGGATTAATGTGTTCCTCAAAGTGATCCTTCCGTACCTTTCCATCTCACACATTAACTCAGGATTTTTCCCCATCAGTGAGGTGACATTCTATGTTCCCAAAACAAGTTTCTTTGCAAAAGTCTAGTCTTTTTAAGACTGTCCATTGCATGCCTGTCACCCTACTGCCATTGCATCTGACCCCCAGCCTTCATTTTGTAGGTGGTGATAGCACAAGATGGATCAAAAATTGTCATTTCAGGCTGAGGCTGACTGGGTTACGTGGGTGTCTCTTTCACCAAGCACTCACTTGAGGACACCACCCCCAGGCTCCAGGTATGGGTGCTAGAAACTCTTATCCAGGCAGGAAACTTTGTTTTTTTGTGCATTTTATGTGGCTATTTGTCTGATTGCTCCACTAATACCTGTATATCAAAAGTAGCCCAACTGGGAGCATTAAGCTCCTGGTGACAGATTCACCATAGTACACAAGCCCCTGTACCATGGCAAAGTCTCAAGCCATGAAAGTTTAGAAATATAATATTCTTCAGCTTTTCCATGGAAAGCAAATATTGTCATTGCTATATTACGACTGCTATCAACTGATATGTTCCTGCTATGTGCTCCATTTAACCTAGCAGCTGACCGCACATGTACTGAAAAAAATCAATAAAATGAGCCCAACCGAGCCAGAATTTTTAATCTGCATCCATTCTATCTCTCCATTTACCTGAAAAGGAAAAGGAACAAGTGAGAAAAATGGTTTCACCTGCCAATGACAGCATGCATACAGCTGAACATGATTGAGCCTGGCACTCCTGTTCAACAGTCTCACACTGCATATGAAATGAGTTGATCCTTGCCTACACAAGCTCAAATCCGACTCAGGGCCATTTTTGAAAGGGATGATGTATCTATTTCTTCAGGGGTCTGATTAAATTACATAAAGAATCACACCTTCTATCTGGAGCCTGTAACTTGCAGAAGGTAACAAGCAAGGAGGTCGACTCGACTATTCTGTAAAAATGCTTCATCATTAGGTTTGTCAGTACAGAAGCCATAAAACGTTTATACTACAATTCATTACCCAGCAACCCCTCCGTTTGAACTTGTAGGCCATTTTTCTCTCCTGACTCATTCTCTGTTTCATTTGGATTCATGAGACAAGCTCTGTACACTACATTAACTTTGCTTTAGAGATAGCCATTAGTGAGATGTCATCAACGCAAACCAATTTGCCATTAGAAAACTAGCAGCACCATGCAATAGCCAATAAAAAAGCTAATGAGTCATTTCACACCCTATTAGCCATAATGACCACATCTCATTGTGACTGTCTTCTTGCCGAGGTCAAAAATGCACCAGAAGATCCCTCCACTCATGACCAAAGTAATCTCCTAAGACAGTTAGCATGTTACTTTAACCTCAAGTTAAGTTGCTAGCAACAAGGAAGTAAGGAAGCTAAGAAATCTTCAGGTTGGAGCAGGTTAGCAGAGTCACACAGAGCTCTAATGTTTGTTAAAGTGACACGTTGACCTTTTGGTGGAAAATATCAGGGGAGGAGCTGAAATATGTCTTTCCCTGCAAGCACACTGTCAAACCTTTTATAAACGAAATGGTATCGATCAATCAAAAGTGTTCAACTGTCACTCAGGTGCTGAATTAAATGTCACTGAGTTCTTCCTGGTGTGTTAGGAATGAATAAGCATTTATATATGTATATATATATATATATATAATATATATAATATATATATATATATATATATATATATATATATATATATATATATATATATATATATATATGCACACTGTGGTGCTGAATTGAATTTCTGGAGGATTATTTGGTTTGTGTATAAATATGTAGTACATAAAATGAGGAAATATTCCCAGCAGTACAGTAAATTACAGAACATACATCATGTTTAAGGTCCTAGTAGGGTCATGTAAAATAAAAAAAAGCATCCTCTTCTCTGAAAGTGTGTAATTAATTGTGCATGTCAGGTGAGCAGCTCTGCACACCAGTGCACATTTATCACGTCTCAGATCGAGGATCAGCTTCCTGTTTGTATGACTGTAACCCAGAAAACAAGCTCAACAACAAGAAGACCGGCTTTTTCACCTTTTGTAAATTTGATAAATGCACCTCTTGGAGCTTTACTTTCCCTGAGTGCAGGGCTAGTCTTGATATTTCACTTCTGGCTCAGATATTCAGATACATTTTTTGACTGGCTCCATCAGGTGGGTTAGATTAATCCTTTCACTTTTTTGGAAAAGCTTTTTAGAGGACATGAAGTCCCAGACAATCATATTTCATATCCTGTACTGGCACTTTTATTAAGTAATGCATTTACTAATTAGAAAGCAAAGCTCAGTTTATAAAGTGTTATATAGAGCTGTTAAGGTTTATAAAAGAAGTTTAAGAAGTTTCAAGAAAGTTTGTGCACAGTGAAGTTAATCTAAACTACTGTATATGACTTTACAAATCACTTTGTCATTAATGATGTGCTCCTTTATAAACATGATAATAAACCATATGTTAGGTTATACAGTCCCCTCCGAAAGTTTTGGAACGGCAAGACCAATTCTTTTGTTTTTGCTACACACTGAAAACTTTTGGGTTTGCGATCAAAAGATGGATATGAGACGAATTTTAGCTTTCATTTCCTGATATTTACATCTAGCTGTAACTTAGAATATGGCACCTTTTGTTTGAACCCACCCATTTTTCAAGTGATCAAAAATATTGGAACATGTGCCCGACAGGTGTTTGCTGTTGCCCAGGCGTGCCCTGTTAGATTGATTGCTTAAACAATGAATAGCTCTGAATGTCTACTCTTGGTTTGAGCCCTGGGTTTTACCTGTGGAGACTGCAACTTTAAGTTTTCCAACATCTTCAGAACAAAGTTGTTTACTTTTCGTGGTTTCTCTGTAATATGACAAGCTGTGTTTTATTTTTTGTCTTATTAACTGCTATAATGTAAGTGAGAACAGGCACTAAGTAGTTCCGCATACATTCTACAAGATTAACTGTAACTATAAATGAATAAAAATTATGATTTTTATTTAAAAAAAATTAATGTTAGTATTGGGGGATTGTGGTATAAGAGGAATAACACTCTGTGGCCTGCTAGTACAGGAAAACAATCAACATCATGTTTTATTCTGTAGTATAGTATAGTATAGTATAGTGTAGTATAGTATAGTGACATTTTTGCATTGGCAACACTGTATCCATACGCTTTTATAACAGATGTGATGAGTTAGTGCTCTCCTCTGAGTGTGTTGAGTTACTCAGTTTTATTCAGTTGTACACAGAACCTGGGAGAAAATATGACTCTGTTTAAGACTCCACACACTTTCCTCACTGTGGGGTCATAAACTTTTAGCTTGGAGGCACATCCTATATTTAAATTATTTCCTCTCCACCGCCAGCTGTTCCATCTCTGAGTGACAGTCATGCAGATTTCACTCAATAACAGTCCCTTATTCACAAACAGCACATTTCCATAATGTCACTCACTGATTCCCCCATCTGCCTGTCTGTCTGTCTGTCTGTCTGTCTCTCTTTCTCTCTCTCTCTCTCTCTCTCTCTCTCTCTCTCAGTTCTCTGCTAATTGTTAAACAAAACACAATTACACTCGGTGCTATGAGTAAATGAAGGAGGTTTATGATAGCACAGATTAAATGAGCATCACTGAGAAAAATCATCATTAATCTTCTACAGAAATGCTGAAAGAGCGAGGCTCTCTCTCTCCCTCTCTCTCCCTCTCTCTCTCTCTCTCAATTCTCTGCTAATTGGTATGTTGTGGAGGTTTTAAGTTCAGAGTTAAGAAGATTCAGGAGGTCTTGCCCTTTGCTAAAGTCTCATAATCATCTGAATTTCTATCAGACAGATAGGGGTGGATGTAATGCTTATTAATTCCCCCACTACGCACTTTCACACTTCGGTGCTTCACACAGTCTGAATCTTAAACAACAGCAGATTAGACTCCAATTATAAAGCTCACCTTGTTATGCAACCTAGAAAAGATTTTAACCCAGTAGCCACCTGATGCTGTACTTTAGCATGAGATAAGTTGCTCATATTGCTTTTAATCTTTTTTTTTAGTTCCAGTGAAAAATGGTAGTAGCCAAAATGTATAGACTAAAGCTAACTAGTTAAACAAAAATACACAAATATGAACACAAATAAAAATAATAAATTATGTTGAGTTACAGTACTATGCAAAGGTATGTCTTAGGCACATGCAAAGAAATGCTGTAAAGTAAAGATGACTTATAAAAATAATGAAATTATATCTTTCTACTCAAAAGAAAAATACTACAATGTGCAGTAATAAACTAAACAAAGTCACTATTTGTTGTGATAACCCTTTGCTGTTTTTTCTTAAAGAGTAGTCTCAGGTACAGTGTGTGCAGTTTTATAAGGAAATGAGCTGTAAGTGTTACTGAGCATCTTGCAGAAGCAGCCACAGTTCTTCTGGAGACTTTGACTGTCGACTCGCTTCTTGTTTCTGCAGCGAAACCCAGCAGCCTTCATTATGTTTTTATCTGAAAAGTGTCTCTTATGTAATCTGCTGCTTTCTTTACTGACATACAAACATTTTTCTGTAACATTATTTTTTGGCAAACTAATGTTTGGAAATCTAAAATGTTTTTGTACTGACTCGATAATGTAGAAGTCATAAAATAAAAATCTATAACAAAGTTTGTACTAAAAAAATTGGGTGCCTAAGACTTTTGCACAGTACTGTACTGTACATGCTCATACTAGCTTCCATACTAGCACAGCTTAGCTACTAACTATGTGCACACACTGCAAGCTGAGGTACTTCCTTCCATGCTTTATTTTTATTCGTCATATCTCTATATACATGTAACGATAGGTCGTATATGAGAGGATCAGATAAAAGCACGGTTATAAGTTTTTCTTACAAACAGAAAATGGGAATTAGGAGCTAAAGTGAGCGTGGAACTGAAGAAACGTCAGACCACACTCGCCGAAAAAAAGGTACGAGGAATCATTCGAGCCAAACATCTGGATTTATTGCTTTACAGGATCATATCTAATTTGCACAGTATTGAGGAATATAAATGTCATGCTGTCGCTTGGTCGCTTGCTACTGTGCACCTAAAGTATACGTCTCTAATGATGCTCATAATGCACATAATGCTCATAAGGCTTACTAAATTTGACCAAGTCTGCAATGCATTGTTTCTTTCAAACAAGAAGAACTCCCAACACAAAACAGAAGCAATTACAGGCAGTTCTGCTGGTGTTTACTTCGCTTCACTGCTATGTTTGCTCTATTGACACGGTGTTCCTGATATCCGTTCCACTAAACTACTGTGAGCACTCACAGACTGAGACTGAGGCACAAGACAATATTCATTTACTGTAAACTCATTATTCCACCTGCGCACAGACCTACAGCCCTGCCGACGGCTGACGGCTCGCTCAGGACTGAAGCGAGAGTAAATACTCAGCAAACTGAGACAGGTTATACGAGCAGAGAAAACACTGCTGTTTTTTTTTTTTCTTTTTTCTCAACTTTCTTCCCATTATAACAGCAAACAAAGGGAAAAAAACTGTAGTTCAGATTCAGGTTTCCTTTTTTTGTCCTTTTACCACATTTATTTTTCTCTCTCTTTCTTTCTGCACCATATCATTTGTCATTTTTTTTATCTCAGTACTGGCTTTTACAATCTCCCTCCTGCTGAAAATTGCTGTATGTAAGTACGCCCTCTGAGAATCAGCATCAACGTGGGACTGATTATCAAACCAGATTGCAGAAACCTTCTCTTCTGTAATATAAATAAAAACAAGAACTTAAAGGAAAACTCCACCCTGAACCTACTGCATCTTCACATTGGTAACCTTCATTACCCACAATGCTATTACCTTCTGATAGGAGTGTCACGGTGCTTTGGCCCATGCTTCATCTCTACCTAAAGAGATCGATGCAGCGGCGCTTTAGTACTTTAGTCTATCCAGTTCACTCCCATCCTCATACTGTATGTACACTCTGCTCATACAGATCAGCTTTCAAAGATTTCATGCTGTCAACGCCATCGCACCCGTCATCTCACAGATCACTAACTAGCTGAGCCGAGTCTCTGTGTTGTATAGCTGCAAAGCATTCTGGGACTTTGAGTCCAGCGTTTGCATCTACCCTGGATTTCTCATAAAGATGAGACATTGATCGCTGCTGGAAAATGGTGAGTGAGGAAAGACGTTTTTAGGAGCTAACAGCCGAAACTGTTGAATTTGTTGAATTTTTTTTCTTCTTTTAAACACCATTATAACTGCCCAAGCAACAACAATGTGTCCCTGTC
The DNA here is from genome assembly GCA_022758105.1 of Pangasianodon gigas. NCBI lineage: Eukaryota > Metazoa > Chordata > Actinopteri > Siluriformes > Pangasiidae > Pangasianodon > Pangasianodon gigas. The sequence goes on along the minus strand of CM040454.1, from coordinate 30,942,877 downwards.
ATGTCAGAGTAACACACAACTAACTAATTTCTCATGGAAATACAACACCAATGAACAAATTAGCACCAGAATCCCTAAACACATCAGAAATATGTCATAATATGTTATCATTTCTGTAGTAACAGCTTACACAGGGACTTATACAGTAAATAGATTAAAAACATGTGTAATCTTTGATACAGTGAAGTTTTCTGTAAGGAGATGTTTATTTAACATGTATGGAACAGTCAGAGGTAAAGCTGCAACTTTAAGTTTTCCGACATTTTCAGGACAAAGGAGTTTACGCTTCTTTGCGGTTTCTCAGTAACACGACAAGCTGCGTTTTATTTTAAGATGAGACGTTGATTGTTGCTGAATACCGATATAATATAATCCTATTTAATGTGATTCAGAGTGGAGTTTTTGAAAAATCAGTGGCATAGCTGACCTCTTGACCTTGATCTCTTCAGAAATATGAAATATAATTACACTAGGTAAAGAACCCAGCAGTGGGTGTTCACTGTGCCGAGGTGTATGATTAAACACAAAATGAAAAAAAATGAAAGAAAATCATTACCTACTGTATTCTACACGGGTTATAGGATTGTCCATGCTTTGTCCTGATTTATGTATTTA
>CM040454.1:30925436-30938774 GCA_022758105.1 Pangasianodon gigas | reverse complement strand
AAAAAAAAAAAAAACAGACTGTGTGATAACGTGCTCTCCATGTGTGAATATATGATGCTACTCTAAGGACAGACCTCCGTTGAAAGTAACTCAGGACGTTCAGTGAAGCTCTGTACATATGGATTTAGCATTTAATGTCTTAGCGTTAGCATGGTTCTAACAAGAGCTCATCAGAGCACTCATCACACCATCACACCAGCAAAAGCGTGTGCTGATGCCACCTGACCAGTCATAAACCAGCAGGAGGGGAAGACTATATTAATATGATTTTATCTACCATCCTGAAAACCCAGCACTGTCTCATTAGTGGTCCAGATCACTAGCTCTGAATATGGCTTCAGATATTACAGTGTGTTTTTTACTGGTGAAACAGAACTCATAGCATATTTACGTTGCTGTTTCTAGGACAGATATGAAGCTATCAGTAAGCTCTGTTTAACATATCAGACGCTGCCTACTGAAAGGTAACAAACATCACATTTACACACATCTGTGCAAGAGCCACATTCACTGCACTGAAGGTCTTGGAAATAAGTGAAAATCCTAACATGTTAAAAATGGAGAAAACAGGAAGCAATTTCTATAGACTTTCTCTCTAATGACACACACTTAATATTTTTTGTGTAGTTATCACACAGTAAAAGCACTAATAACAAATTTGTATTAATATTGTATTTGTTAATTATTGTATACTGTATATTGTATTTGTTTGTAATAACAAAAGAAATTTCCATCTCCACACTCCATACTACATAACACTCCTATTTATATTGCAATGGTAAGAGTTTATTCAAGTCATAAATTCGGGATTCTGATTGGTCAGAAGGTGTTGATTAATTTTCTATAACAGCAGGTCTGACAGTAGTGCAGCTGCAAATCACAGGTTTATATTAATGCACTCGTTCTGAGTGACGTGTCTGGTGGACGCTCTGCATGAACAGAAAACAAAAACGTGTGTAACTGTTAAGATGGAGAAGTTTTCATTTATGTAACATTTGTGGAAGGAGTCTCCAGCCTAACGTAAGTGATAACAGGAACTAACTTGTTTTGCAGATGTTCCACAACATTATCTGTAACTATAAACAGATAAAAGATATTATGTGTCATTCTTTAGTGACAGGATCTGTAGTATAAACAGAATAAAACATTTCAGGCTGTGCAGTTATTGGAAAATAATCAACTTCAGGGTGGTAATAGTAACTCTGCTTCATCATACCACTTCATTTCTTATCCTCCCTGTGTCCATATGGGTTTCCTCTGGGTTCTCCTGTTTCCTCCAACCTTCTACAAACATGCAAGTAGGTGGATTAGCCTTTCTAAATTGCCCCTAGGTGCGAATCAGTGTGTGAAAGTGTGTGTGCATTGTGCCCTGTGATGGACTGATTACAAATGACTCTGTACATCCATCTTACATTCCAAATGAGCTTCTCTGCTTCCTGATCACATGTGGTTAAAGATCTAGCTAATGAATAGGAGACATTTAAGCTGTATTAATTAGGTAGACGGTAGGGTACACACACACACACACACACACACACAGTTCAAAGATCAATTCTCATCTCCATACACTCCAGTGTGGGGAATCGAGTGATAACTGTCGATTACCGTGGAATAATAATGGAGGACGTGATCAATAGCTGGCACACTTCAGAGTCCTTTCACACTTCTTTCCTGTTGGCTAACGCAGATTCTGTAGTTAATGGATTCATATACAGTACATTCCACAAAGATATCTCCATTGATTAATGTAAGAGTGAACTATGTACTAATAAATATGTATTGGGTGGAGTTTGAAGCTCAAGGTCTTTTATATAAAGTTATGATTATCCTACTTTATACACACACCAAAGTTTGTCTTGTCTTATCCTCGTAAGGGCCTTCGATTGATGTAAATATTAATGCAGCTAATTAATGCTGTGCTACACCTAAAGATCAGTAGCTGAAAGAAGATCTGTTCGTGCTTTGTTATTTTAGTATTAGCAGAATTTATACTAAAAAAGCAGCTTTTTCTAATGAGGATCAGCCAAATTTCGGTTAAAACTGTCAGATATTCCTATCCTTGTGGGGACATTTGTCCCATCAAAACATACACACACAAACACACACACACACCACTCTCCCATTCTGCATGTCTGCAGCACATTGATGTCACAGAAGAGACACAAAAACTCCAGGCATTAACATTCCTCTCCCTGCTTTTACACACTCAATGAGATTCTTACTTTCTCCGCAGTAATCATGATTTTTTTATGATTATTTGCCTAAGGAAAGTGAAAAGATGCACTACAACATCATTAGAGCACAAATACCCTCCTTGTTTTAAAACACTGAAGCTCCTGGGAGTCTCCATGTGAGGGATGATGCGCACAGACTTTCAGTAATGTTCACAAGTTTGTCAGGAAAGTTCTGCGTGTCTCTGCTCAGTTGGGTTTTAGTACCATATTCATGTTATGCTTAGTTTTAGATCTCAGCTCAAAATACACCTGAGACACCTGATTCATCACATCCATCAAACCCTCCGCCAGAATCCCTGACTCTATCAGCCTGTTATCTCATGTGGACTGGAAGCATAATGACTGTCAGACTGTCAGAAAGAAGAACATTTTACCTGAAATGATCAAACACTGTTTTCTGCATCTACAACAGATAATGTCCAGAGCGTAATACACACATATGGAGAGCAGGACACACTAGGAGCTCCACAGACTATTCGACAAATATATTTAGTAATCATTGCCGTGGCAGAAAAAAACAGTAAGACAGACAGTAAGGAAAGAAGATGACGTCAGTTCCTATAATCAACTATACAGTAAGACTACACTGGGAAAAGTCTTTTTTTTCTTTAGCTTTAATGGACCTTTAACACTTTGTCACTTTTGTATTAAGAGTGCAATTTCACTTTTGTATTAAGAGTAAACATGCTCATGAGGCTGTTTTTTAAACCATCCTGAAGGAATGCCTTCTGCAGTTATTTTTGTTCTCCTATGAACCTAAATAAAATTGATATAAAATCCATGCACTCTGGCATTCCATCACGACCAGCGCTAGGTGAAAGAACATTCATTCATTCTGAGCCGCGGGTTGCACATCACTCTCCAATCCCACTCGACTAGTTTAGAGTCAGATCAGCGGCGCATGCTGGCTCAAAGATGCCAATCTGGAGTCGAACATGGCTGCAAAATCTCCCAAATCCTGCTGTAGACATCATTTCCTACATCCGAGAATGGCCGCTCATTACGCCATAAGGATGGCTCTGGTGACGGACACAAGCTTCCATGCTGCGCACTCTCAGCTCCAGGATCCAGGAGCCTCCAGCTCCTCCATGAGTGCTTTTAAGAAGTGGTACATCTTTATAATATAATCTAATAAATAATAGTGTAATATTACACGCAGATTTATTATTTTGCACATTCATTACAGAAATTCATTTCTTTCGGTTGTTACCAGTATAGCCTAAAATTTGTAGCCTGTGATTTTGGGAAGTCCAGTTTAAGGCATTCTTTGCTGCTGTTTATCAGTATTTAGCTGCAATAAATAAACTATAAACTATATAAATTTTGTGAATTACTGGTCAATAGTAAAAATTAATAATCGTGCAACTCCTAGGACACAGAGAGACGAGCATGGAAGAAACAACCTTCGATCGCATATTCAATTCAACAAAATGAGCAGCGTCACAGAAATCCGGATCATTACAGTATACAGGTGTAGAAGAGTAAAGACAAACAGTGCTAAGTGTGTTTCCAGGAGGCTCGGTAGGAGCAGGAGTAGAACATTAGGATGAACATATCAACAGAGACCTCTAGTGGTCTGTGAGTGCTACAGCTTATAAAATAAATCAGCTGAAATCTGACTGTCCCCCCCATTTGTGGTGTTTTTTGTAATTAGATGCTTTAAGCATTAAGGAGATTAAATAAATATAGAAAGCACTTCTGGTTTAGGCCACGCCCACTTATGGTTTAAATCCAAATACAGATAGGGAGAATACAAAACTATTCACACACCACAAACACACAGCTCACACACCACAGACACACAGCTCACACACTGCAGACACATAGCTCACATACAGCTCACACACAATTCACACACAACTCACACACCGCAGACACAGCTCACACACAGCTCACACACAACAGACACACAGCTCACACACAGCTCACACAAAGCTCACACACAATTCACACACAGCTGACACATCACAGATACACAGATCACACACTGTATAGATGAAATTAAAAGTTATTGTAATAAAACAATGCACACACACACACACACACACACACATAGAGACAGAGAGAGAGAGAGATGTAAAATTATTGCTTGTTACTGAAGATCAAATTAAATAATTAAGGTCCTATCTAATTTAGAAGTAGACGTCTTTTTTTTTCCTGTCCTGAGTAGATGTGATGTAAATATTTAAAACAAAAATGCCTAATGTCCATATCTTTGTGCGTAGCTATACCAGCTTGCGTACATGACTAATTGGCTGAATGAATTGTCGTGCTGCGTTAATACAAACATAAGACAGAAAAAAAGTCATAAGTCACAACAGATAGTTAAAACCAAAATTAAAAAATGAAGATTCTTAAGATTCCAGTAGACTAAATAATAGACAAAGTAACCACATATATAAAAAGTAATCATTTTTTAAAATGACTGATCCATATCTTGATATCTAATTTTAGGAATGTTCACAGCAGTTAGCCTACACTGTAGGTGTATTTGTGGGATTTCACTGTTGAACGTTCATCATCTCATCCGTGAGCAACCGTCCCTGGAGACGCGTGTGCATGCGAGGGAGACGCACCGAGACATTAGAGACGGATGCCAAATCCAGACCAAATAATCCACTTTTTATTGTTTATTAACACATTAACTTTGGCCAGGGCCTTGAAAGTGTTGTACAGAAAATATAATTTAGTTGTTAATAATTTAAGCAACATAATTAGGCACCGTATTAGATATTAGCACCACCGCCACTGCAGAGGCCAAGCTCTCCCTGCCTCGTTACCTACACCCATGGGTTTTTACTTTCCTGTGGGTGTGAGTGAGCGGTCAGGTATGAAGCTCAAGCGACAAAGACCACAGACCACAGACCACAGACCGCATTCTTTAACATGAACATGCGGCGTTGTATGATGCATTTACAGCGCTCATTCAGTTATCCTTAGTACCTGCCTGGTCAGGGTCGCGGTAGCGTAAATAAGGCTACTAGTTTGTTTACATATAGGGAGATAGAACTAAATGTGTCAGGCAGGCACAAACAAAAATAACAACTGTCTGAATTCACACACCATGCTGACACTGCTGCTGTTTCTACATGACAGTGTAAAAACAGTGCGTAGTGGTGGGGTTCATATTTAATTCAAATTCAAAACAATCAGAAAGACATTCACGAAGAAAGAAAAAAAAAGAAGGAAGGAAGGAAGGAAAGAATTCAGAAAGAGATTAAGAAAGAAAGAAAGGAACGAATCAAGAAAGAAAGAAAGAAAGAAAGAAATGCAACACCCACTTCAGGTTGAAACTCGAATACAGATGCAGATATCTGGAGCACTAGATCCAGATGCAGACACTGGCATTGTGTTAAGCACCTAACAGAGACATTCAGCTCCCACAAGGACACGGTGTGAATCAATGTGTCAATGAGTGTGTCCATCAGTGTGTCCATGAGTGTGTCAATGAGTGTGTCCATCAGTGTGTCCATCAGCGTGTCCATCAGTGTGTCCATCAGTGTGTCCATCAGTGTGTCCATCAGTGTGTCCACTACACAGCGAGGACCAAGTCCGAGTGCACAGCGCATAAACACTTTATGCGTACTTTATAACACACTCACCTTCCCTCCTGTGGAGCTCCTCCTCCTGTACGGGTTTGTTACTCCAGCTGTTTGGTTCATATTCACATCTGGTTCAGTCCTGCAACCCCACACACACACACACACACACACACACACCAAACATCAGAACACTGCATCTACATCACACCACATAAGAAGTAAAAGAGCGTCTTAACCCGAGACTTTCTTTACAGAAACAGAATAAAATCCTCACCTGTTCCTTCATCCGCTCTTCTTCTAAAACTCTAACACACCTGTCTTCATGTTGAGGTTTAAAAGCACAAATGCAGAAAAAGCAGCTCTTTATCCTCCTGTGTGTGTGTTCATGTTGTTTCCCAAATAAAGCTTTAAATCCATAAGAAATTCTGCACTAAACATTGCACCTCTCTTTATTTTCCTGTATTCCCACTTTCACACACATACACACGGAGAGGAGTGTGAAGGAAGGAGTGTGTGTGTTGTGTGTGATCCTGAAGCAGCTGTGAATCAGTGAGTAAAGTGGAGGTTAAACACTGGGAGAATGCTCCCTGCATTGTGGAATGCCAAAGAGGCCACAACCTCCTCAAAAAGTGGTGTGTGGTTCAAAAACACAAAAATAACGCAGTAAGAAGGTACACATTTCCTACACTCACTTTCACTTGCCAAAAAAGGACATGTCTCACAATGTTTTTGTAATTAAATGTTTTTCTATTTTACATGTGACGCTGCATGTTTATTCAATTCAATTCAATTCAATTTTATTTGTATAGCACTTTTAACAATGGACATTGTGACAAAGCAACTTTACAGAAATATCTAAATTCCAGATATAAATTTTAAATTTATGAAATTATCCCTAATGAGTAAGCCAGAGGGGAGGGTGGTGAGGAAAAACTCCCTGAGACGATATGAGGAAGAAACCTTGAGAGGAACCAGACTCAAAAGGGAACTCATTCTCATCTGGGTGACACCGGATAGTGCGATTATAAATCATTCCCTTCTATAACTGTGTACTATTTGGTCAAAAAGTGCAATTGTGTAACCAGTAAATTCATTATAGTTTTCACATGAAGTCTATTTTGTTGAAGTTATCGACTGTTCACTGATGGAAACTTGACAGCAAAACTGTTCGTGGCAAATTGCAGTCCTAAAGCTATCATAGCAACTGCAGTCCTAAGCCATCATAGCATAACTGTTGACATGAATTGTGGTCCAGAGCCCTCTTCATGGTTTGTAAGTGGTACCATCCACAGTAATCTCATGTAACTTTAGGCTGTGTGGATCCATCCTCAGCAGCGGTGAGTGATTACCAAGTGATGAGAAATCCAACCAGATGGATGGATCAGGCAGGTCCGGAGAGCAGAAGGGGTCAGGATCACTGGTATCTCAGGAGTAGCATGTGTAGCTCAACAGACAGAGAGAAAGAGAGGGAAAGAGAGAGAGGGGAGGAGGGAGGGAAATAGAGAAAGAGCAAGAGGAAGGGAGGAGAGAGAAAGAGAGGGACAGATTGTTAGGTATGCTAATTGTTAAGTAATGGTTAAAGAACTTGTACTTTGTGTGCAGAGTGCATACAGCGACTCACACAAGACTAGCTAAAAGGGAGAGTCAGAAGGTAACACAGACACGAGGGCACCCTGGGAGTGGCCAGCTACTCCACCATCAACAAACCTGAGTGAACGTGTGAGAGTGGGGGGGCCACAGCATCCAGACATCCCAGTTCACCACAGCACTCTATGACTGTGAACCCTCCAGACCTGCTCCTTTACCTAAGAAAAAACTATTCACAAAAGGCTTGACTAAACAAATATGTTTTCAGCTTAGACTTAAACGCTAAGACTATGACTGAGCCCTGAACACTAACTGGAAGGTTGTTCCATAACTGTGGCTTTGTAAGAGAAAGCTCTACCCCCTGCTGTAGCCTTCACTATTCGAGGTACCAACAAACAGCCTGCACCTTCTGATCTAGGCATGGCGGATCAGAAAAGACCAAAAGTTCGCTCAGGTACTGAGGCACAAGACCATTCACTGCTTTATAGGTCAATAGTAGTATTTTATAAGCAAAGTAAAATTTGATTGGGAGCCAGTGCAGTGTGGATAAGATAAGGGTGATGTGTTCATATCTTCTGATTCTAGTAAGGACTCTCGCTGCTGCATTCTGGACTAACTGGAGCTTGCTTATGCATCTGCTGGAACATCCAGACAGCAAGGCATTACAATAATCCAACCTAGAGGTAACAAAAGCATGAACTAGTTTTTCTGCATCATGTAGTGTCGTTATATTTCTTATCTTAGCAATATTTCTGAGATGAAAGAAGGCTATCCTAGTAATATTATCTATGTGAGCTTCAAATGAAAGACTGGAGTCAATAATCACACCAAGGTCTTTTATGCTGCACATGATGAATGTCCTCTCTCCCCTCACCTAGCTTTACAACGAGTCTCTGTTTACAATAGAAAACGAGCCTGTACGTGAAAATCCATCTTCATTCTTCTTTAGTAAGCACTTTGTCTTGGCCATGGTGGATCCAGAGTGGAACATGATGGGCGTGAGATGAGGACACATCCTGAATGGGACACCAGTCCATCTAAACATCCTTCACACACTCATTCATACCTAGGGGGTAATTTACCATCACTAATCCACCTGCAGTGAAAAAATGCTCAGTGATTTGACTTAATTCAAATGTGTACATCAGTTCCACATGAATGAAATGAGTTACATTAACACAACTTGTTTCTGTATATCCAACATGATTTGATAATTTATTTTCAAACCCCTGACAAGCCCAAGCTCTCACCCAAGCTCAGGATCGAACCCAGGTCACTGGTGTTGGGAGGTATTGCTTCACTATCATGCCACACGTGAGCTACTCAGGTTAATTTAATACTGTGGTATTATTATTTCTTCCCATCAGCACCAACATCACGAGATTTCATAACATAATTGGATTACATTAATATTACATGAATTGATCACAGTCCCTCACTCTACAGAATTCACACTAGTAATCAGAAACTTGTTTAAATTAAATATAGTGAAAATGTTCAAATCTATTACAGAAAGAAAGAAAGGAAAGAAGGAAGAAAGGAAGCAATTAAGAAAAAGAAAGAAAGAAAGAAAGACATTCGCATTGTAAGAAATGAAATCATGTTTTGATGAGAAACTAAATATTTTTATGTAAACTGCACGTAATATTTTCTTTTAAATCGGACCACATATTCTTTTTTTCAGTCTAGTGACTTGTTTTTGACCATTTAATTGGCATTAAAAGTACTTAGACATTTTTATTTATAGTTTCATTATTTATTTATAGTTTTATTTATAGTTTTATTATTATTATTATTATCCTTGAAGGCGAAGGCTGATTTAAACAGGAAATCAATGCCAGCAGTTCTGGGTGTATTAAAAAGCTGACATTTTTTTCCATGTGGAAAAGCACACATAAGAACATAACACTGAAGTTTTCCAGGTCAGGAGGTGAATCGAAAGCTGGCGTGTTTTTCCCCCAAGTGTTTGTGTCAGCAGTCTTGACATTATTAACATTTTTAGACCTTTAACCAAGCAGCTCCTCTGAGATCGTTCTCTCTGTGTTTCATTTCCTCATACTGAGAATATTAATAAGAGACTTGGCTTACAGAGATTTTACATTATAATGGATTTATATGTTCTCTTGTCCATTACAGATATTTCACATCTCATTTCATGTAAGCTAACAGGAATAAATCAAATCTCTGTTAGAGGCTTTAATGTTTCTGTAATAGATTTGAAAATTTCGTAGACACACAGAAGGATCCAAAGCACAGATACCTTTAAGCAGAAATACGAACAAATAAAGGACTAACAAAAGACTTTTTTCTGTACTTAAATTCCCCATGGATTGGCTTCTTAGCTGTGATTTGATTCCTTATGTTGAAATATTTCCTTTTGAAACAGGAAGTCAGAGTGACATCATGCTGAACTGCTACAACAGTGTTCAAGATATGCCACACCCCTGTGGAATCTAAACAAACCTGACAGTAGCTTAGTGAGCTAGCTAAATCTGCAGAACAGGAAGGGATTAATGAGAGCCTTTTACTGACTCCTACTGAAGGAGATGTCTCACTGGTGTGTAAAGATGAAATCATGTTCTCGCTCACTCTGAGGAACTCACATATTGTCCTATAACTGTGACCTCATACAAACTTCTCCCTCTTCAAAATGAATAAACTCCAACCATTTTTTTTCTCAACCAAGCGACGACTGGAAAAGGGAAGTGTATGAGACGACGCACAGACAATAAGACACTGACAAACCTTGTTTGCTGCTAACATACGAATGTGCTACTACTGTAGAGCAAGACCCACCTCTGGGGCCGGGACATATATAGTGCTAGAGAGCATTTATTTGAATGATTATGAAGTTTTATTTTTGAACAAACAAGAAAGAAATAAAGAAAAAGAAACAAAATATTTTTATGTGCTTACAGGCGCAATCCCGACATGCAACAACAACTCAAGATCAGCTTCAAGCTACGCTTTGTTACATTATGCCATTTTACACCACGGTCAAAGACTGTGTGCGCTAGCACCAGAACCACCTGTGGACTGGGTCACGCACACCTTTATATAATATTCCCTCATGACCTGTAGATAATATATTAACATACTGTAAATCAAATGGATTAAACTATATATATATATATATATGTATATACTGTATATATACACCAATCAGCTATAACATTATGACCACCTGCCTAATATTGTGTTGGTCCCCCTTTTGCTGCCAAAACAGCCCTGACCCGTCAAGGCATGGACTCCACTAGATCCCTGAAGGTGTGCTGTGGTATCTGGCACAAAGACGTTAACCGCAGATCCTTTAAGTCCTGTAAGTTGCGAGGTGGGGCCTACATGGATCGGACTTGATGGCCAGCACACGCCACAGAAGTTCGATTGGATTGAGATCTGGGGAATTTGGAGGCCAAGTCAACACCTTGAACTCTTTGTCATGTTCCTCAAACCATTCCTGAACAATTTTTACAGTGTGGCAGGGTGCATTATCCTGCCGAAAGAGGTCACTTCCATTAGGGAATTCTGTTGCCATGAAGGGGTGTAACAATGTTTAGGTAGGTGGTACGTGTCAAAATAGCATCCACATGAATGTCAGGACCCAAAGTTTCCCAGCAGAACATTGCCCAGAGCATCACACTGCCTCTGCCAGCTTGCGTTCTTCCCATAGTGCATGCTGGTGCCATCTCTTCCCCAGGTAAACGATGCACACGCACCCGGCCTTCCACATGATGTAAAAGAAACCATGATTCATCAGACCAGGCCACCTTCTTCCATTGCTCCGTGGTCCAGTTCTGGTGCTGACCTGTCCATTGTAGGAACCTTTGGCAGTGGACAGAGGTCAGCATGGGCACTCTGACAGGTCTGTGGCTACACAGCCCCATACGCAGCAAGCTGCGCTGCACTGTGTGTTCTGACACCTTTCTATCATAGCCAGCTTTAACTTTTCAGCAATTTGTGCTACAATAGCTCTTCTGTGGGATCGGACCAGACGGACTAGCCTTCACTCCCCACGCGCATCAGTGAGCCTTGGGCGCCCATGACCCTGTCACTAGTTCACCGGTTGTCCTTCCTTGGACCACTTTTGGTAGGTACTAACCACTGCATACCGGGAACACCCCACAAGGCCTGCCGTTTTAAAGATGCCCTGACCCAGTCATCTCGCCATCACAATTTGGCCGTTGTCAAAGTCTCTCTAATCCTTATGCTTGCCCATTTTTCCTGCTTCCAACACATCAACTTCGAGAACCGACTGGTCACTTGCTGCCTAATATATCTTTATATCAGGTGCTATTGTAACGAGATAATCAATATTATTCACTTCACCTGTCAGTGGTCATAATGTTATGGCTGATCGGTGTGTATATATATATATATATATATATATATATATATATATATATATATATATATATATATATAAATATATTGTCATTCCTCTATGTAGCCTGTGTACATTGGAATAAAATGTCGTTTCTCCAGGACCATGGTACAAAACACATACAGTAGTACCGTACACAAGACTACATAAAGTGCAAATACACAACAGTGTGATACAAGTGCAGGACAATAAATACACAGAACAAAAATACACGTAACAATAAAGACATAGAACAGTAAATACACAGAAAAATAAATTCATAGAAAAATATACACAGAACAAGTAATTCACAAAACAAAATACATAGACCAATAAATACACAGAACAATTAACACACAGGGCAACAGCACAGTGTTGTGCGTGAAAGCTATTGCACAATGGACTGTAAATAAACTGTAGTGTAGCAGCAATATTGGCAGCAAAAAGAGTCTCAAATGAAAAAGTGTCTGATGCAGCTGTGTAAAGTACAGGTGTGCAATGTTTTTGAGTCATACTGGGTTAGGTGTTTGACTAGCCCGGGTGAGCGCTGGGAGGCAGCAGGGTGTTGAGTAATCTGACTGCCTCAGGGTAGAAACTGGAGTCTGCTGGTGGTGGCACGGATGCTCCGGTACCTTCTGCCAGATGGCAGAGTGAGAGGAGTGAGAGGGGTGAGAGGGGTCATCTGCAATGCTGGAGGATGCTGTATGAATAGTTTATCTGTGAGTTTGGAGATTGAACCTTTTTTTTTTAAGCATTGCACTAAAACTATGCAAAATAAAAAATTAACACCACAGGAGGATAAGGTGATGAAGTGTACGTGGTTAACTCATTTTTTATTTGATTTCTGAGTATTGATTTTTAATACTGTGCTTACATTGTCACACAACACAAAATGAAAAATTCATTAGTGAAACATCACTTTTATTGCATCTGTCTCTGCTTCTCTGAGTGTACTGTATATGCAGTGGATTGCACACACACATACACACACACACATTATATATATATATATATATATATATATATATATATATATATATATATATATATATATATATATATACACTGCCTGGCCAAAAAAAAGGTCGCTGTTTGGGTTTAAATAAGCAAATACTTAAGAGCCTATGATTGGATCATTACTGCAGTGATTAATATGTTTCAGCTGGCAACAGTTCTTTTAACCTTAACTGATGCAGTGTGTAGCTTCTCATTTCTTAAACAACTATGGCAGATTACGTATCCCATGGTCGTGGAAAAGATGTTACTGAAGGGGAAAATTGTTGGCCTGCATCAAGCAAAGAAAACAACTAAGGAGATTGCTGAAATCACTGGAACTGGGTTATGAAATGTCCAGTGCATTATTAAAGCCTGGAAGGATAGTGGTGAACTGTCAACTTTACAGCAGAAATGTAGTCTGAAAAAAATCTTGAATGATCGTGATCGGAGATCTTTAAAACGCTTGGTGATGTCACATCGTAAAAAAATCGACAGGAGAACTCACGGCTATGTTTAATAGTGAAAGTAAGAGCATTTCCACACGCACAATGTGATGAGAACTTACAGGATTTGGACTAAACAGCTGTGTGGCCACAAGAAAGCCATTTGTTAGTGAGGC
>CM040454.1:30893742-30915456 GCA_022758105.1 Pangasianodon gigas | reverse complement strand
AAATCACATGAAAATAAAGAAATCACATGAAAATAAATGTAAGTAAACAAATCACATGAAAATAAATAAATCACATGAAAATAAATGTAAATAAACAAATCAGGTGAAAATAAATGTAAACAAACAAATCACATGAAAATAAATAAATCACATGAAAATAAATGTAAATAAACAAATCACACGAAAAATAATGAATCATGTGTAAATAAACAAATCAGGTGAAAATAAATGTAAATAAAGAAATCACATGAAAATAAAGAAATCACATGAAAATAAATGTAAGTAAACAAATCACATGAAAATAAATAAATCACATGAAAATAAATGTAAATAAAAAAATCACATGAAAATAAATGTAAATAAACAAATCACGTGAAAATAAATGCAAATAAACAAATCACATGAAAATAAACAAATCACGTGAAAATAAATGTAAATAAACAAATCGCATGAAAAGAAATGAATCTATAAGAAATCACATGTGCAAGTAAAAAACATGCACTACATGTGAAAAGTTTACAATGTGAAAAATGTGTGAAACACGCATAAATTTCACGTGTAAAATTCACGTGACTGCTGTAAAGGAGGAGCTGATTATATCCTTGTCTAAATGACTAATTTTTGCATAAACAATTTCAGAAAAAAAGTCTATATTCAATCTTTTACCGTATAAAGATGAAATTGGCTGCTATAATTTAAAAAAAAGTTAATCATATCATGGTTCCCATGACAACAAACACCATTTGCTTGTGTTGGTATTAGTTTCTGTTCCAGTCTGGTCTTTGCCCCCGTCCTGTTATTGGTTTGTTGCCTGAATGTGTTCACCTGTTCTGTGTTTAATCTGTTTATACCACTGTGTCAGTGCATCATCTCAAAGTCTCATCCATTGTATGTGTGTTACTAAGCCTTATTTTCCAAGTTTCCTAGTTCATGTTTCTTGCTGTTTTGACTCGTTCCTCTTAAAAAAGATCACATCTTCTGAGGTGCTTTTGCTTTCCCCTGATACATACAAAAATTTGAGATCAAGCTTTATAGAATAATGCATTTCAGGATGTCCAAAGGTCCTGTGATATTCTCACAAAGCACAGATTCAGACAGAGAGAGAAGAACAGCAGGGGAATTTTATTACTGCTCGCATTGGTTTTCCTTCTCTAACACAATTTCTGTTTCATCTTTCAGTTTCTCTCCACCTCCATATAAGCCCCAGCAAAAATATATAAATAAATAAATAAATGTAATATTGGTTTTATGAAGTGAGTGAAGCATAACCTTGATTCTATTGCCCAGGTAACAATAACATTGCAATTATAAACTGATTTAATTTTAAAGGAAGTGTTTTTTTTTTTTTTTTTTTGCAATGGCTATTGTACCAAGACTGTGATATAAGATTATAATTGGTTATGACACGATTGTGTTCAAAGTTGCATCATGAACACAAAGACATTAAACATGATTTAAGCCAAAGACAACTGTTTTATTGGCTGTATTGTGGGAAACAAGAGTGTAACTATTATTTTATTTATCTAAATTCTTTGAAGTGTGTTAGAAATGCTGTCTGTCTGTCTGTCTGTCTGTTTCCAGCTCAATGAACACATCTGTAGCTAATCAATATCTTTCTTCTTCAGCTGCATTAGATCAGTTTTCTGACCTCGGGGAGACTCACTGTATTTGTTAACATGTTTCTGATATCGACCTCTCGCTTATCCGAGACTTACTTCTTAACAGACATCTTACGTTCTGTGCCTGTTGCATTCACTGTATTTTTTGTTTTTCAAAATAAAAATAAAAATATATCAGAGTGTAACCAAATAGGAATACATTATTCAGATTGGATAGATAATGTATCCTAAAGGAACATGATTACAGATCCGAAGAGTCAGAGCCGGCCATGTATTCAGGGTTTTTGTTGTTGTTGTTAGAAATCTTGTCAGAATAAGTGTGCACATCAAGATCCCACAGGATGAAATAAACAAAAAAAGTCATGCAAGCTTGTGGTTTTTATTGTTAATGTAGAGCTCAGGGTATCACATATAGCTGTCAGGTAGCATGCCGTGATCGTATAGTGGTTAGTACTCTGCGTTGTGGCCGCAGCAACCCTGGTTCAAATCCAGGTCACGGCAATGTGGTATCAACATCATTGTTTTAGCTATCTCACCACGTGGTACAGGAACTGCACAGCCTCCAACTGCATAACCCTACAGCAAATTGCGGGAGCAGGTGAAAAGATCATCCAAGTGTCTTTACCCACCATCGACACCACATACGACAATTGCTACATCCGCAAAGCCACCAGTATTGCAGACAACCCCACTCATGCACTCTTCACCCTCCTGCCATCTGACAGAAGCTTCAGGCGCATCCATGCTACCACCACCAGCAGACTCCACAACAGCTTCTTCCCTGAGACAGTCAGATTACTCAACACCCTGCTGCCTCCCAGCGCTCACCTGGGCTAGTCAAAGACCTAACCCAGTACGACTCAACAACATTGCACACCTGTACTTTACACAGCTGCATCAGTCACTGTCATTATGGAAATTGTTTTTTGCCACCAATATTGCTGCTACACTACAAAATAGTTTACAGTTTACAGCCCATGTCCTGTGTATTTACTGTTCTGTGTATTTGCTGTCCTGCACTCGTCTCTCACTGTTGTGTATTTGCACTTTATGTAGTCCTGTGTACTGTTATGTGTTGCACCATGGCCCTCGAGAAACAACATTTCATTCTGATGTATTCTAACTATATAGAGTAATGACAATAAAAACCACCTGACTTGACTCATGGGGAGGGTTGCCAGGTTTCAGCAGAATCATCTCAACTACAACTCAAAAAACTGCACAAAAACGTATGAAGCTAGCCAATTTTTGTACAAGCATAAGAAATCATAGACAAGTTTTTCTGCAATACGTGGATATTACAGGCTGAACCTGGCAACCCTGCACGTGGAACCAATACCAAGCTAACTATTAATATATTAGTGGGACTGTTTGGACCTAAATATAAATCAGAATACAAAAACAGATACGAATATTTTGAGCACTAGACAAGTTAACTGATTTAGAGATTGACATGACGGCTGAAAATATCTTCAGGATTTCCCAGCTGCTGGGATTTACTAATCTCCCCACATTTTTTCTGTATAAGTTGATGTCATTATTTTGTCAAATCATTTATGAAGATAGAATACTATTCCAGAGTACACATCTTAACCAGAGACAAGTGTGTGTAGAATAACCAACTTTGTAGACTTTGTGTGGTGAAACAAGTAGAAAAAACAAAAAAACATTAATAAAAAAATATTTGTGTGATGAAATGAATTAATTTCCTATTTGAGTGTGTGCCATGAAAAACAAAAATAAAATGAAAAGCTATTTCCTTGTTTCCCCATTTTCATTCCAAAATGAAAAACAAATGAACGTAATGCAAAGCAACAACCTCTTAACATCATGTCCATTCTGATCTCGAACACAGTGTAGTTCATCTTCAGGTTTAGTTTTATCTCCTCATTCAGCATGGTCTCCTGATTACAAAGTCAGAAGAATTCATACTGACATTCATTCAAAGGAATCTATTTTCATTTTCACAGCAGACAAAGCAGATTTACTGTGTTTAATCAGTTTCTCCACTGTGCACCAGTGCGAACATTATACAACAACGTCTTGATAAGCAGAAAACGTTTTTTTTAATCTTCTTATTGTTTTTCCAAATGCATAAACCATGAAGAAGTGCTGCGTTTATTATGTTAATGAATACAGAGAGCGTAAATATTCACATCATACAGCCTCAGAAAAGAACCGATTTAACCTCTCACAGTTAGCGGCTTTTGACTGTAGGATGACATTAATAATGTCATAGCCTCAAGCAAAATTATTTAATAGCATTAACCAGGGTTGCCAGATTTCAAAATTTCCAGCCCAATTACGACTTACAACCTTTACAAAAGTCTTGAAATTATCCCAAAAATCAGGAATTGGAAAAGGGAGACACAATTTTCTTCTTTTCTTCAACATTATAGGAAGCAGGGTCACTGTGGTGTACACGCATTTCTGATGTAAGAACATTATCCACTCCATAATCCATAATTTAGAATATACAGTGGTCCAAAAAGTCTGAGACCACACTGAAAATCTGGGAATTTTGTTTCATTTAAAACTTGAAATAAACAGAAAGTTTTACAAATTTAGACAGATTTAAAAGAATAAATGGAAATGTTCAATATCTTGAATATTCAATATTCTGCCCTATTTCTAGGTTACGACTTGTGATATGTTAACTCTTCTGTATAAAAAAAAGTCAGATTTTCCTTGAGTCTTATCCTTTCTGTCGACGCTCATGTTCAAAATAACACTCCATCAGGATCGTCAGTTTTTGCACAAACTTTTGGAGTCCAAAGCAGCTCCAGTGCACCCTGTCATTACAGCAAATGAGGGACGTACCAAATACTCTATCTTGTACTTGTACATATACTCTACCAAATAAATATCTTGTTACACTGTTACCTGTCAAGGGGTGAGATATATTAAGCAGGATATGTTATGGCTGATTGGTATAATTTGGTGTAATGTTATGGCTGATTGGTGTAACTCATGGTCTCAGACTAATGGATCCCACTTTATCTTACAATAGAAATGGTTCTGTACATCATCGACACACTGTCTGCACTTACACTCTGCCTTTTTCACAGAAATGTCTTAGATTTAATTCAGATTATTTGCCATAAAACAAAATCTTTGTGGCTATGGGGTATTTTTAAACCACCCCAATTTGGCATAAAAACTGTGACCCTGGCAACCCTGTCATTAACCATCTTATCCTCTTCTCCTCCCCCGAGCATGGGGCAGCGTGACTCCTGCCCCAGTGGCACTGATTAGCACTTGTTGCAGTTCCCATCTTTGACCACTAGGTGCAATAATAACTCTGTGTAGCTAAACGGGGCAGAGAGTGCAATAAAGCTACTTTTCGCATGAAAACATGCCATTAAATTAATGTTATCAGTGTTACTTTTTACTTTTTAATACTTGAGTACATTTAAAAGTAGCAACTTGAGTACATTTTGGCTGGACACCTTGACTTTTAACTGATTTTGACACGTTGTCAACATTTTCACTTAAGTATAATTTTTTTCTGCCTTGACTGAGGCTTGTATCTCTGTCTGCTCTCAGGGATCAGTATCATCACTGACCTCTGCACTCTGACCCCCAGCTTCCTAACAATTTTACTGACAACACAGCCTGTCTTTTATCTTCTTCTTTCTGTTAACATCTGATTCCAATCACGTGCGTCAGAGCAAGAAAACCCTTGGAGCTACGCAATCGAGTGGGAGAGGTGAGTGACATCTGATGAATGGTGAACTATAACGATCTGAAACATGCCAGAGGAGCACAGATCACTGCTTTTGAACTAAAGGACACAGTGTGATTCTGACATTTCAGTCCTGTGTGTCTCTCAAATCAATACTGAGAGAACGTGAAAGCCGAAGCCCTGCGTCAGATCAGCGGTTTGATATCACTGACTGGCCCTGATAACAAAAAAACCTGGCTGTGTTAAAAACAATCATGATTGACAGTTCTGCATTTAATGGGATCAGATTGAATTTGCATTCCAAAACTAATCCTGAATAATTAATTTACATTTTAGTTCAAGCGCTGAGAGAGTGAGAGACAGGCAGTGACTTTCTGGACAAGATCAAACAAACAAAATATCTTTAGTGGTTCAAATATTAAAGACAGCTCCATGTCTTGTGATATTAGTGTAGATAAGTGTAGTGTAGAGCAGGCTGTTTCTCACAAGCCATAAAAGTTGAAGTTCTTAAACTCATCTCACACAGTCAGATGTCAGTCATCATGTATTATTTCGAAGTGGATTTGAGCCAAACTGATTAGGAAAGACCAGGACCAGGACCAGCTGAAAAGTGTTTCATTTTTGCAATCAAACATCATCTTATTTGCTTTTAACAAATGTCTTAAAGTGGATTATATTTTACTTTTGTTAAGCCATAAGTTTGTTTGTTTGTTTGTTTGTTTGAATGAAAGCGCTACAGCTTTTTTGTTTATAGTGTTTGCTATTCGGAGGAAACCTGACATGAACGCGTTACAGCTTTGAAAGAGTTAAAACCTAGAAATCATGAATGCAGCTACTGATCTGCCTTCAGGTGTGTGTGTGTGTGTATGTGTGTAATAGTTTGTCCCATATCATTCTTATTATATCATCGAAGATATAATTCATTGCTCAACACTAATAGTTTCAGCATCGAGCTTTTGATAGACATTAGATTTTAGCCTCATACTTAGTGAGGACTGCAACCATGCAGCAGACTGTGGCCTCAAATCTAACACAGACACAAATAACAGCGTTCAGATTACACAATACACACAATATGGCTTACTGATATCATCACTCTCAGTGCATGTTTTGTCTCCGCCCCCGTCCTGTGATTGTGTTTCCTGATTGTTCAGGTGTTCAGTGTTAAGCCTGTAATTAGTTTGTCTATTTATATCCTCCTTTTTCTTATCACAAAGTCTTATTGTGCATTTGTGTCATGTTGTAGTTTCTGTATTCTGTGTTTCCTGGTTTTTACCCTTTTCCTAGGTTTTTTTATTATAGATATTTATAGTTTGCCTATGATTAGACTATGGTTATTGGATATTGCCATAATTAACCACACAATGTCTATACACACAGATAAAGAACTAATATTGGAGGTTATTAATATCTTGATAAAACACTTCATTACTTTCTATCTTTCATCTTGAATGAGATCAGATCCACATTATTATACAGTTTAGTGTTTTCTCTGCCATAAGACTCTCGATTGAACTTGCCTCATTAATAAACTGTTCAGAAGATGAATCTAGCTTGTTAAAGAACTTAGCGTGCTGTTATAATAAGCTCCACTCTTCTGGGAAGGCTTTCCACTAGATTTTGGAGCGTGGCTGTGGGGATTTGTGATCATTCAGCTACAAGAGCATTAGTGAGATCAGACACTGATGTTGGGTGAGGAGGTCTGGGGTGCAGTCGGTGTTCCAGTTCATCCCAAAGGTGTTCAGTGGGGTTGAGGTCAGGGCTCTGTGCAGGACACTCGAGTTCTTCCACTCCAACCTTCACACACCAAGTCTTCATGGAGCTCGCTTTGTGCACAGGGGCATTGTCATGCTGGAACAGGTTTGGGCCTCTTAGCTCCAGTGAAGGGAAATTGTAATGCTACAGCTTACAAAGACATTCTATACAATTGTGCTTCAAACTTGTGATGGTCATGTGTCCACATACTTGGCATACATGGCCATATAGTATAGATAGATAGATAGATAGAGAGAGAGAGAGATTAAAGCACCCACTTCAGGTTTAAATCCGAGTACAGACACAGATATTTGGAGCAGTAAACACAGATACGCATATAGATTGTGTCATTGTGTTACACTTCTGCTGTGCAGTTTCATGGGCATTTACTTATTTTTGTGTTTCATCTCATCCCCCAACTCAAGGTTAAAGAGAACTTTGTCATTCTCTCATGTACTGAATTACATCATTTTTCAGGTAGGTTTTGCAGTACTTCCATTCCTCTTTAAAAATGCTGTGAATAGTTCTCCTCGGTTCCTCTTCAGGAATGAGATCAGGAATATGCAACCTCCTCAGTGAAGACCTGTAAATCTTATTACATTTGGCTTTCACGGGGTCTGAATTTAGCAGACAGAATCAAATCTCACACTTAAGAGCCTGCAGAAGCGCTCTATAGATCTGAGAAGCCACGAATCCAATAGCAGCAAGGTGTTGTCTTTGATGTGTTACTGATGGAAACATGATATCAACAAACAGAGAAGGAAATATGCTTCTACTGCAGAGCCAAGACTCTCTATAGGTATTATCCTCTACAGAGATGAAATAGAAAACTATAGGAAAAAAATCTGTTTCATTTCACATATAGGAAACGCTCTATATTGCACTGGGAACTCTGCCCTCTTTTTTTAATCCTGTGAATTGATTTGTTCATATTTCATTCACTTTGGAGTTGTTTGTTTGGAAAGCTTTAAAAAAAAAGGGGGGAGAGAATGATTTATTTCTCACAGGCGTGAGGGTGAAATGAGTGTGTAGTTTTATTTGTGCTGGTGTGAATAATCTGTGATCACTAATTACATTTTGTGATTTAATTTGCCATAACACTGGCTTTCAGACCTCAGAAAAAAATTCCATTACTCTAAAATATAAGCAAAATATTTTAAGATTTTATTTCAAGCTGAAGATAATTACAGTCTACATAGAGACTAAAGCTGACTTTGGTTTATTTTGCCAGAACAAATATAATTTTATTTCCTGGGGTTTTTACGCCTGCTTTTATGACCACTGCTCATTAAACTGATGTTTTATTTCCTGTCAGCTGTGTTCTTTTTCTGTGTGTTGCCCTAAAAGTCATAAATAAGCTGCAAAACTCCAAACCCGGAGGCTTTTTTTTCAGCATCTTCTGTGAGGAACTTCCAGGTTATGGTTGTCTGTGGATCCCACTGTGTCCTTGAGATTTTACAGCTATAAAGTTTTTGCTCTTTTGTGCTTCAGCTGGAACATAATGTCTGATCTTTCTGTTTGATAAACCATCCAGGATCATATTGTGTGTACGTACTTGGCAGTGTAACTTTTCCAGTAGAAAGTACTGTGCTTCAGTCCGTTCTCTTGATTTGATTTGAAACACTAAACACAGTGGCACTAAATTCTTAGTTATTAGAGTTGAATTTCTCAAATCAGAAGGTATTGATTAATTTTCTATAACAGCAGCTTTTACAGTAGAACAGCTGTAATGTAAATCACAGATTTATATTAATGACCTTCTTCTAATATTATCATTTCTATAGTAACAGATCATTCATAGGGACTTGTACAGCAAATAATATTATATTATAAACAATAAACAGTTTTTTTAAAATAGATGTTATAACAAAGACAAACATATCATTGTTGATTTTGTGTGACTTTCTGTTAAGAAACATTGATGTAACTTTTATGGAAGGAGTCTCCAGTGTCAGCGCTTTTTGTAAAAGTAAGTTTGTCGAGCTCCTCACCCAATCACAGAGGGACCTCGTTTCCATCACCTGTACTCACGACCTTATTCTTTCCATCACTACCCACAGATTGTGACTATAGGTGAGGATAGGAGTGTAGACTGACTGGTAAACGGAGAGTTTTGTCCAAATAATTAGTTCCTGAGAATCTTTCACTCTTTTAACAAGAAGGTGAAAGGTTCAAATCCAAGGAGTGCCAGAAGTCATTTGTTAAACTCATCTACACAAGTGGGGTGGGGGTAAATACTTATGCAATCACAACTTTTATGTTTTTTATTTATAATTAATTTAACAAATTATATTGAGTTTTCCCCCCTGCGTCAATACTATATGCTATTATATGTAGATTTTGTGTAGATTCATGACATATACTGACATCCCTGTTAAGTCCATTTCACTTCCAGGTTGCAACACTACAACATATTTATGCAAGCTACTGTATATACTTGGATTGGATTCTGAGTCACTCGTGAGCTACTTTGGATAAATCCTGGTATTGAAATATCATTTTAAACAGCTAGAACACCAGAAAAACAGCTAGAAAACAGCTTTCTGGATCACCATTATTTAAAAATTCCTGTCTACTGAGCCATAATGTTCGGATTGCACTGACTAAAAGGAGTGCAAGGCATCTTATCTTTAGATGATATTAAAATGAATGATAAAATGATGTCGAATTACAAGTGCAGTTGTGCATTTATTCTAAGATAGAATGATGCTCTTTCGTTCAAAAACATTCTTCAGCAGCAGAGCAGGTAGGAGATATTTTCACCTCCTACAACAGTTCCTATGATGGAGTTTGTTTAATAGCTGTTTATTAGCAGAGGACTGTACTGAACTCTGCAGTGAGTCACAGGTGAGCTTGTCTAAATCCCTCATGGTGAAGTAGAGGAGGATTTAATGTTCCTGTGGGAATCGAGGTAAACCAGAAGGTCAGTGACTCCACAGCTGAGGGAAGAAGTGTGTTTATCATCAATACTGCTGTGACACTAGGGGTGAAGTGAGCACCACCTCATTACCCCACAACCTTACTACCTCACTCTGACTGTGATTATCTCGGACATCTTACTAGATTGTTATCTTAAATGGTTTATTAAAAAAGACATTTTTAAATGACTTCTTTGGATTTTATATTTCACCTACACACACAATAATGGCATATAATGTGCGGTGTAATGGTGTAGAATAAGGGCAGCCTGTTGCAAGGACTCATGAATGCAGTTCTGACACAGCTGGTGTGTATTGAAATGCTTGTGAATGCTTGTGAAATGCGTGTTACTGACAGAAACATGACATCAACAAACAGAGAAGGAAAATGCTTCTACAGCAGAGCCAAGACTCTCTATAGGTATTATCCTCTACAGAAATAAAATATAAAACTATAGGAAAAAATTCTGATTCATTTCACATATAGGATATGCTCTATATTGCACTGGGAACTCTGCCCTCTTTTTTTTTTTAATCCTGTGAATTGATTTGTTCATATTTCATTCACTTTGGAGTTGTTTGGAAAGTGTAACTGCTGTGTTTAAAAGTGCTTCAGAAATGCATCCAGTGTGAAAAAGTAAAACTTCTGTACAGCTAATCACCACAGGATGAGAGCTTCAGACCCTTACACACTGAGTGGAGATGTGTTTGTGTTCTCAAAAAAACCCCTCATTACACATTTACATCAGCAACAAAACCCACTGAAACAGGCATTTAATCTCTGTACAGGTGTGTGAAGATGCACTGAAGATCAAGGTCCTTTTCCTCTGAAGGTGTGAAGGTGAAGAATGAGACGAGCATGAGGCCGTGTGTAACGTGAAGGCAGGATACAAGTGAGTAAGAGTGAACCTGAAACTCATCGTCAAAACAATGGCACGCAGGGACAATCCATGTATCAGAAAAATCATAATATCAAGTTAGTGTCAAGCTAAAAAATAGGTATTAAGGAGACAATGTTTGGACTTATAATGAGATAATGAATGTATGATATGACTTCGCAAAGGTACAATGACATGACAGGGTATAAACCGACAAACTAATCAAGGCCGAAACACAGAACAGGTGAACACAATAGGATAACACACCAATAACAGGAGCAGAGGCAGGACTAGAACAGAAACAAAACACATTGTGATTCAACGTACTGGTTTTCACAAACACTGTGAGTTTGTGTGTTGGCCATTTCCTTTATTAAAGACACAGCAAGAACTTAACTTTCAAATTCTGATGGCACAGAAATATTTCTCTTCGAATGAAAATAAACTGAAAGAATGTAAGCAACCTGGAGCCTCAATCTGAAGACAATTCAATTTTATTTGTACAGCACTTTTGAAATAATAGACATTGTCACTAAGCAACGCTACAGAAATCCAGATGTAGAGTCCTGGGATGAGCACACGACACTATTTATCAATTCAGATCAAATTTACATAATTTGAGGATTCAGTCTTATCTTTATTCAGCAGCTGATTGTGTGTGTGTGTGTGTGTGTGTGTGTGTGTGTGGTCTTTTTTCACTTGACTGATTTTAGAAGACTTTTACTGTATGCTAAATATTTTAAGAGAATTTCAGGTTTTTAGTAATTCCTCTAGCACCCTTGTTTTTGTATGAGAAAAAAACTACACCAAATTACTTTCCTTACATTATGTCATTTTTGTAAACGTCCTATACGGTTAGGTGATTAGGTTCACACGATGTTCCCATGATATGTCACATCTCCATTAAAGCACATAACACACACACACACACCGTCTTGGCCACAACAGTTTGCTATACTATAAGATGCTGAAACAATCTGGTGAAGTCCTCCTGCTATCTTACGCCACAGTGAAAGAAACCAGTTCGTCTTCATTACTCTTCTGTAAGAAACCTGTTCAGTTTGTATTTATATTCAACATCCACTCCCACGTCACAATATGCTCCAGTTTTACATATTCATACTGTTTGGATTTCTCCAGGACATTTTTGCATATGCGCATCTGATTATTTGCACACCTCTCCCTCATATGTGCTTGTGAGGGTATTTTTAATTTTGGTCTCTCTTTAGCACATGTAGATGTGAGATTCAGCTCCGATATGCCACAGACACACCACAGTGTTTCCTCAGCAACTCGTGGAGGGAACATTCAGAAATAAACACTTTGAATTCACAAGTCAATTCTCTCAGACACATTTATAGCAGCACAAATTGGTGTTTTCGGTCATGCACTTTGGGGGAAAAATCAATGACACTTTTCTGCAGCACATTTAGAAAGCAAAATCGATCAAATCCTGAAACAGACTCACTGTTAGGTCCCTTCTTACAAAGCTGTACATATTCTACTATAGACAGACTGCAGTTTATAACACACATATACACACACAAATTATCACATAAAGACTTTATAATATGAATATTAATAATAATATTTCATTACAAATATAACTTCCTGTCCATAAACTCATAAACTCAGGGACATCATATGAATATTCATAATCATACACATTAAAATATGCAAGAGTCCAAACATGGAAATGACAACTAGGAAACTGGAACATGGGAAACAAAGTTTCTGGAACTGGAATATGGGAAACAAAACACAGAAGTGTGCAATACAATTGGCAAGACTTCGCAACAAAAGCCATAAACAGCAGGGTATAAATAAACAAACTAATTCAGGGCTAACACGAACCTGGTGATCACAATAGGATAACAATGACAAGACAGGGCAGAGACAGGACTAGAACTAAAACAAATAAAGGCACATGGCAAAACATAAACAAAAGCACATGTAAGACAAGGATCCGTATCGCACACTGCTTTTTTTTTTTTTTTACTTATTTCCTGACTCTGCTTGGTCACGCCCCCTCATTATTCTCATTATTCTTATCTGTGTCTTATTTTGTTTATTATATTACAACTTTGTGAGGTTTTGCATGGGATTATATTAAACTTCTAAACCACGAACCCTGATTTCTTAGACTTTAAATTTTCTACTCTTGCTTTCTAGTTTTAATCTCTATAGCAACTGTTTTGTTTTGGTTTGTTTTGCTTTATTTCATCTTGTAAATTACAGCGGTGAAACTAACAACCCATCATTATCAAAGTTATTATGCTTACAAATAATGTCAGCTGGAATCTAATGGCAATTTTACTAAAAATGGGTGGAAGAAATGTAAAGAAAAATAAAAATGAAAAAAATAATAATAAAAAAACTTCAGAAATGTAAAACAAAACTCTCCAATAAATAGCCCAATATTATTGTATGTACTGTATGTAAATATTGTAAATTATTTTTTGGGTATTTGGATTATGTTCATAAAGTAAATCTGTGTTGAGGGGGATTTTACTGTTAAAGGGATCCCTGGCTGCAAAAAGTTTGAGAACCTTGGCTCTAGAGTATATTACTACACATATCAGGGACCTGAAGTGTTTGATAAATGTGTTTCATTTCACAATCTGATCCACTAAAGTGTGTGTGTTTGTGTTTCAGAATGAGTCTTAACTACACTGACACTTCACTAATCACACTTTCAGCAGAAGACATCAGATGTCCTTTTAGCTAAACACTGGTGAAGCTCTTTTACTCTCCCATTCATGATTAATATGATACAACTACAAGCTAATAAGTTCTCTATGTCACTTCTGCCAGCGCAGATTGGCTTGAATGTTAAAAAGGCTTATAAAACAAAGGCTTGTTCAACAGCCACACCCCAGTCAATGTGTCAGGAATCCTCAAAATGGAGAAAAACTTCCATACTTCCAGCATTGATCTGGGGTAAGGTCCATCAAATGAGTCTCATGAGAAATAAATGATAAAATAAAATTTGGGGGCCCTGCACTGAAAAAAGGGGGATATGTGATTGGTCAGATTTAAAAGAACACACTATGTAAAGTTTACATAAAAATATGATGTTTCTCATCAAAACGTGATTTAACTGCTTGTACTAAATTTACTGTAAACAGAGTGAGTAATATTGATTGGTTAAGAATTTGGAAAATATTGAAGAATTTCTAAATCCTGTTATTGTTGTTATTGCATTAGGAAATGTGTCCCAAGTTACCAAACAACATCATTAAAAATTAATCATTTTTATCAAAAGGGTACACCATGATTCTTCAGAATATGATATAAACACATGTAGATAGTCATCACCTTGAAGATTTCAGAAATGTACCATGTCTTGGGGATTTTGTTTTATTAACAGCAAGAAAGCTTGGAAAAGTTGGAAAATCCAAAAGTGTCCCAATATATCTGAATTCACCCTACCTAATGTAGTATAGCAGAATAAATAGCAGTTTCTACTCTTTTCACACCACTAGGAGACCCCCAGCGTAAACCTTTTTACTAAATGTGTGTTTTTGCGCATCTATTTAAATTATCATGGGACCTCATGGTGGTCCTACGCGATCATCCATCACAAAGCGCCATGCATATACACACATGCACCTAGGGACAATTTATCTTCTCCACTTACTGGCATGTTTTTGGGAGGTTGGAGGAAACAGGAGAACCCGGAGGAAACCTGGCCAACATGCGAAACTCCACACATACAGGATCGAACCCTGGACCCCGGGGGCCGTGAGGTGCCAATGAACTAATGGGTGGGAACTAATCGTTAATGATCAAGCTTTAAACTATTCAGTCTTGATAGATGTATGTTTTATGAAACAGGACCTTTACTAATTTTAACTGAATACCTCTGGCTTATATTGTTTTTCACTATTTGTTAACACTTAAGTGGAAAAAACATACCAACATGGATTTTTAAATATGACCCCAGGAGACAAGAATTTCGTAGCTGGAAAAAAACCCTTTTGGAAAACTGCGTTATGATCCAGAATGCATGATTATGTTTACATGGCTATCCTGTCAGTCATTTTATAGACAGTCCCTCACACCCCTTCACTCCGCCCCCTGCTAACATGCTAATGCCACAGATTAGCACTGATAAGAGCTTAATACAAAGAAAAAAGGACAGCAACTGCACTTGTGACCATTCTCATACATCAATCATTAGGATTTGGATTTTGCATGTTTATGCACTTGAAAGTGACGCCATGGCACTCCTTGCTAATGCTAACTCTAGTTAGCATGCTAACCCTAGCTGAACCACTGCTTTGTGTTCATGGGTGGGAAAAGGCGCGGCAGGTTCAAAGAGTAAAAAAAAAAAAACATTCAAATCTGATTCAGCTCCACCTACTTAACTAATCTTGACTAATTTTTGAGAAATCTTACCTAATGCACCTTTAACATTTCACACACAAATAAAGTAACTCAATCAGACTTCAGAGTTCTTCAACCAGTGTTCAGTTACTTCAGAGTTCTCATAACTTCATTCAGAAGAGTAAATCGAACAGCACAGACATTAATGTAGCATTTGATTTGCTATAAAACTAATGAATCGGGGGAACTAGACATGTTCACGGATGGAGAAGATGAACAATTATTGATAAAGCTTTTGGAGAAAGGACTGATAGAACCCATTATAAGATACTTTAGCTTCATTGATGCTTCCCAGACAAACATTTTTGTACCAAATTTGTGTACAGCGTTAATAGGATGACTGAACATTGAGATACTTTCCTCTGACAGCGAACGTTCAGATTATTTGGTGATAACTGGTGGTACCTCACAGGATTGATGCTGTTATTTAGATGAAATGTTAAATACTATACGCTGTATGATGGCTTCTTATAGGCTAGGGGAAAAAAGTGTCCCGTTCCACATGTTTTTAAAAAAATGTATTAAACAACAACTCTTACTTTTTATCCATTTATAGCTACATACGGTATAACATTGTGGAATCTCTGACTGTTACAGTCAAAGTGATGACACTGGAGACTCCTTCCATAAATGCATATAAAAATATCAAAAATTACACACGTTTTTAAATCAATTTATGTGGAGCTGTTACTATAGAGACCATAATGTAGGACATTGAACAAGGGTGTTGATATAAACCTGTGATTTGCGGCTGCATTACTGTCAGAGTTGCTGTTGTAGAAAATTAATCATCACCAATCAAAATCAGAATTCAACACTACTGTGGTATGACAAAATAGCTTGCACAGAACAGAACATCACTATAAATGATTTTTCTTTCATGGTTTATTTTTGTCAAAAAAGAAAACCGCATATGTCTTTTAAATGATAAGACTGTAACTGATGTCATGTTGTTCCTGTTTGCCTTTGCCTTCAGGTTAGGACATCTGAAAAACTCTGAGTGCAGCTTGTTAAATAAAAGCTCTAAGAGATGAATTATTATTTATGAGGACATGGGTAGTTTGTCCTAATTTTTCATCATTACAACCCTGAGGTTATGAATTTTAATAAGCCACTTATATAAGTTCACAATAATTCTTTCCAAAGTGTATTGCTTACAGCTTTTTCTGAGACACAGTTATATCATATTCATGCGTTCCACCATTTTAAATATGATCCAGAGGATGAATAGTGAAGCTGGGGAAGTGATCAGATTACATTTAAATTTTCACTGTAGTGCCTCAGAGAGCCTGTAGGAAGGACGACTAAGATGAAGTGATGTTTGTGGAAGAGGTGGTCTAATTAACAATGGGCCTCATTTATCATAAATGGATCTGAACAAATTTACTCGTAAATCATTCACAGGAGCATTTACACAAGAAATGTGGTGTTCATGAAAATTCATTTAATTCAGAAAAAACCTTTGTATCATTTGTACATTACACTCCTGATTTAAGAGACTCGATCAATCGGCTTCAAATCATGTAATTGTTCATGACTTACTGTGATTTTATATACGGATCACTCTGTTGAGTTTAAATCTCTTATTTATTTCAATTCCATGCCAATTTAATGAAAATTTTGTGTTTCATATTAATGACTTTAAAGAAAGTGATCCAAAACATATTGATAAATTAACAAATAAGACTAGCTGTTCAATTAGGACAAAAGTAATGGCACCCTATAAAAGGAGGAAGAGTTAGTATGTGTCTATAGTAGCTGATGCGCTGCAGTGGCTGAGCTGCATTACTGGAAGATTTCATGCATGCCGGCATTTAGTCACCATTTTGTCATTTTCAGCTCTCTGTGATCTTTGTTTTTTATTGACTTTTGTGGGTGTGGTTGAATGTAAATGAGCTGTGGTAATTTACGCCTGATTGGTGTTTGTCATATTAATATACGCGTGTGAGTGCGGAGAAAAGCAGTGTTACTCAAACTTTTGCAAACATGGCAGGAGTTTTTAGTTTCCTTTAGTCTACAAAACCATTTACACACAACTTTACTAAATGATTGAGCTTAAGTTGGGACACAAAGATTACAGTGTGGAAAGGAAAGTGAAGAAAAGGAAAGTGAAATTGGTTTATTTCTATCCCGTTTTCACCTTCTGCAGTCTCAATAAAGTAAAGCCCTGTGGTGCATCTGAGAATGAAGTAAGACTGAAAACACAATAAAGGGGACATGACTGTGAATTTAAATGATAACAAATACACACACACAAACACACACAAAATATTCAGTCTCACACTGTTGTACACTTACAATTTCCTCTCTATTCAACTGGATTCAACTAAACCTGTGTTTGGCAGGAAAAGGCAGGAAAATGTCACACACGAAGGCATAGATTTTACAAAAAAAGATCAAACAGAAGCATTTCTTCTCTCTGGAGAGATTTCTACAGCGACCGTACATTAAGATCTGAGTTTGGCTTGAAGGTCAAATGCATCAAAGCATCGTAAAAACAAACAGCTCCTTTTATTTTTCAGTAAGCTGTGACTGCTGCATATATTTTATCAGTGACAGCTGCTCGGGATGTTGAATGGGAGCACTAAAGCAAATTTTACCTCCCATCAGTGACTCGCTGGTACTATTAGGAAGCCATTAGGGCTGAGACTTATAGCAAGGGGTCTCATCGTATAGGCATTACTCATACACACACACACACACACACACACTTAAAGACAGAAAGCCAGCACCACTCCTGCTTCTTTTTTTTTTTTTTTTAAGTATTTTATGTCTGTAATCCTACCATGTCTCGTCTAATACATCAATTAATAAACTGAAATTTTGTCCTACAGAGATTTATCAGATGATGCCATTCTATATAACAGCACATGTACAGGTATCGTGAGGTCACATGATCACAAAGATCTGAGGCTCTCAGGAGCAGAAAGTGACATGTGAATGAATGTTCAGGGTCAAAGCTGTCTTTAATGTCAGTGGAGGATGAAAGGCGGAGGGTTTTATTTTCAGTACGCTGGTGTTGAAAGAACAGCAGGATGAGCTCAATGGCTCGATTTGCAACCTCGCAGCTGCACATGTCCACCACATTCACATCCTGACCCATAAATCCATCCATATCCATATCCATACACACCTATACAGCCTGTTCATATTTAAATTACACTATAAACCACACGCTGTTCTCAGTGTCGATGGTGGGGTTTTTTTTTAAATTACCCATATAGGCTCAGAGAAACCTTCCTTTCATTTGTCCCTACCAACTTTCAACACAAACCTATGCCCATGAGTTTGAGACTA
Organism: Pangasianodon gigas; assembly: GCA_022758105.1. Classification (NCBI taxonomy): domain Eukaryota; kingdom Metazoa; phylum Chordata; class Actinopteri; order Siluriformes; family Pangasiidae; genus Pangasianodon; species Pangasianodon gigas. The sequence continues at coordinate 30,896,915 of CM040454.1, read as the reverse complement.
TAATTAATTTAGTGTCTTGAGTGTCTAATGTTTAATCCTGGAGTTCTGATTATTTTGATCAGGTGTTAGATTAGTGTAGAAATCAAACTCAATTAGGCTATAGACCTTCAAAAACCAACCTCCTTTAAACAGTGAAGATACACGGACAGGAGAATGAATCACAGGACGGCAATAGAGAAGGTACCGATCCGATCGGACCGATACTAGCAAAAAAATAGTGGATCAGATATTGGAGAAAACATATAGGATATTGGATCCTGTAACAAAGGATTGGAATTGGATGTGGAAAAGAATGTTTACATATAAAGACACTTGACTGTTTTTTTTTTGTTTTTTTAGGATTGGTTTTATTATATTATTATATTATATATTTATACTTTATTATATTTATTATACAGGGTGTCCCAAAAGTCTTCATACATAGGGGACTATGTACACCAACACCACATCAGTTGTGCCTTCGTCAGTGGATGTTCATGGACGCCCACTTCTCAGTTGGTCCACAACACTTCCAGTCTTTATGAATTTGTTAATAAGTTTGGCGACAGTGTCGTGTGTGATGTGCTGGCCATGTTTCCTGTCAAAGTCCATCGCAACCTTGTGACAGCTTCCTGATCCAGCCATGAGAATGATTTCAGTACGTTCTTCTTCTGTCAAAAGCATTCTCAAAGGCTATCTGAAAAAAATACATATAATATAAACTAAGTAAGAAAAATTTTGGAAGACATTTTGCTAAAAAAGTGTTAATTTCCCCCTATGTATGGAGACTTTTGGGACACCCTGTAGTTACAATGTGAGTGTTTTTGTGTGAAAGAGATTAATTAAAAAGATATTTTTGTGTGAAAGAGTTTAATTAAAAAGAGATTAATTAATTAAAAGCTTCGTAGCTTTTAAAGAAAACAATATCAGATGGTTATCGGCATCGGAATAGAAAAAGTGGTATCGTACCGTCTCTAGATAGCAGTTAAGCTTTGTTGATCCTGATGAACTCTGACCTCCGATATGGCCCCTAACGGAGGAAACTGAATCACTGTTTTGTAGATGAATTATGTTTTTCTTAAACGCCAGCGCATATTTTACATGTAATCCTATGGGAAGTGGTTGCAAAGCGAGTGAAACATAGTGTCACGAATTTTCCCTCTCTCTCCACGTTTACTCTTCCATGTGTTTATTTTGATTCTAGTCCTGACTCCGCCCTGTCCCATCATCGATGTGCTCCGAGTTTAGTTTCTAATGAGTTTTCCTATTTAAACCATGATGTTTCATTGTCTTGTGGCAGTCTTATTGTACATTCTTGTTGTCAAGTCTAAGCCATGTATTTCCTCGTACTTGGTTTACTAGTTCCCGTGTTCTGTGTTTCCTGGTTCTAACCCATGCTTGTATTCTTGTTTGCGATTATGGATATTCCCTGTCTAATGCTAGTAATTTCATCATTTCAGAAAAGTGCTGAGTGATGTCAAACCTGTGATGACCAATCAGGTTGCAGCATAGGTTGCAATGAGAAGAAACAATATGAAGTGCCAGTGAAAATGAGTCTTTTTATGAAGCTAATATTCAGAGATTTATGACATGTTGAATTGAAAATTTTTCACTGCCAACATTTCAGCATTGCAACATCACTAAAAATTTCAGCATGTGTATGCTTGGGATCTTCATTCATACATGATGTGATGTTTCACTGTAACTGTAGCTGCATACAGTCAAGTCACACAAGCAGCTCAAACTCTTTTAGCTTTCTTCCTCCAAAGCTATGGTGAAGACAAACAACCTCCCTGTCTTCGAAGTTAATCTTTATTTCATTTGCATTACAGTTTAGCCTGCTTTTTTTTTGCACCATTTGCAGGTGTTGCTGATCACATACCAGGTGGTAATATCAGGCTTCAGTCATTTAACCACACACACACACACACACACACAGCAGGAACTCGGTTATTCAACTAAGAAGCTAAAAAAATGAATATCATTATGATTATTACCCATTTTTCTTACAGGTGTAGTGACCTCGAGTCTGCTTGAGCTGTTAAGCTCAGTCAGGAATGAATCCCAAAATGAAGAAACATCACATACTGTACACTTCAGTTATAATACAGATATCTCGTATCTCTAGTTCCCAGTGCGCAAATTTGCTTTAATGGATTTTTTTTGTCTGCACAAAACGTCCGATTTTGTCATTATGAATAGGATTATGTGCAATTTGAGAGCTTATTACCGATCTCATAATGTTTAATCATCCCTCTGTTCCCTGCTCGCTGCCTTCTAAACATTTATATTGAACACAATTAAAAAAGCAATCTCCCAGTTTGATCAGTGCAATCAGATATTCTCTTTCTGGGATCATGTCCTTTAAATATTTGCAATTCAACGCAATTTGCAATGGCTTCATCATACTGGATCTTTTTCTCTGATATCCATCTCTAATTAGGAAAACATCAGCATATCATCATTTTTGACATTTGTAATATTTCAGCTATAATCTATATAGCTTTAAACAAATTGGAATATTTATTCAGTTCCCTAATTTTGGTTATTTGTGTTACAAGCTGAACAAAGCTCCAAAAAAACAGGTTGTGTTGATTAATCATGGGAGGGAAGTTGCATGAGATTGAGCTGAATCTGTTTATCACATGACGTGTTTGGGGATTTAATAAATCATCACCAGGGGTGAGCGCTGTATTAAAACACTGTTGGGGTTAGATCACACATTATACTGAGGTATTGCTGAATGGACCAGATGATTAAAAATCATTTGTATGCTAATGAGCTGCATGTGATATTGTTCAGACCTAAATTGTTCACATTTTGTAGTGCTACAAATGACTGAAACTGAAATCAACTGGAACAGGTTTTCTTCTAGAAGTGTCCTGTATTTGTTGCCATCTATCCTGCATTCAAGCCTGATCAGTTTCCCCAGTCCCTGCTGATAAAAAAAGCGTCTATACCACATGATGCTCCCACCACCATGCTTCACAGTGGGCATGGTATCCTGCTCTTCTGGGATTGCACTTTGTGTCAAGGTGAAAACATTCCATTCTGGTCTCATCAGACCATCAGACCTTTTTCCACATGCTTGCTGAGACTACAAATTGGATTTCTTTTTTTTTTCTTTCAATAATGCATTTATTCTTGCCTCTTATCTATGAAACCCAGCTTTGTGGATTGTCCTGGCCGTGGTT
>CM040454.1:30871314-30893642 GCA_022758105.1 Pangasianodon gigas | reverse complement strand
GGGAATACTTATATACTTAAGACACTGTAAAGGCAACATGGTAAAGATGAACACAGATGATATTATCAGCTCTATTAGACGTTCAAAGTGAATTTTTTCAGGTCAGAATAACAAATAATCGTTGTGTTATCAGAACTGCCATTACTCTGAAGTTGGGTATTTTTCAATAAAATGGCTTCCCATGTCTGAAAAGCTTAGAGATGATGATTGCAGCAATTTGTCATCATTACGAAACAATTTACTGAATTGAAATGTGTTTCTATGGCATGCCCCCATCAGCCTGCAACTTTTCCTTTAAGGGAATTCATATTTTAGTGGACATAAACCTATTTAAAGCAGTTTGTCCTCAAGGAGAAAGAGGAGACGCAGAAAACAAGGCTGCCATTAATTCACTGCATTAATGAATAACAGATGCAGATTCATGAATAAAAATGTGAAGTCATTTTTCACCTTGAGCCACACATACAGGGATTTGCATATCTGCCTCTGCAGCTCCCAGTGACTCTGAGAGAGGAATTCACCTGACGCTCCTCAAAATCCATTACGCAGAGATCCAGGTCAGCTTGTGTACATCTCTCAGCCGTGTTTGTGCTCTTTAGGGGAACATTGTGTTCAGGAACGTTATTAGTGCTAATCAGATCCCAGCTACAAGCCGACGGTGACATCTAACAACACGCTGCATTTAGTAATGAGTCGCTCTAGAGGAATAACATAAATCACAGAATCACAGAGGAGACATTAGAGGAGGATGTAATCAAGCTGAATAACACAGTGGTGTGTAAAAGTAGAGACTGATTGCAGGACATGGTGGTGAAAAACTAGTCACTGTAAAGACTAGATCAAATTTTCAGTCTGTTCATCAGCTCGCAGCTTCATCAGATCGGCCTTACAGATACACACTGCACTGTATCTACGCATTGATCTCTCCTGTGAAAGATTTATCATGCTGTGAAATGTAGGACTGGCTTTAATAAATATTAAATTATGAGTGACAGTGACTTCATAAGACTTCATTTCGTTGTCTGTGAAGATTAAAATCGATAGCTCTTTTATGAACATGCACCTGGGATAAGAAGATGAAAAACGGTGGAAAAAGACAGTTTCTCGTTTTCACACTTTTTCTCTGTGATGTATAGAATTAGGTCCACACTACTCCTCTCTGTAAGTTAACCTCCACTGATAGCGAGCTTCAATTACACAAAAGCAAGAAAAATTTAAATAATCCCCAGCTGACCTGCTCGAGGTGCCGAAGCACAAGTTCTCAGATAGGGAGCTGTCAGAAAGCTGTCTCCTGGAGCTCTGGGTCCAATCACTGAGATGTGGAGAAGAGGAAGAAACGGGAGAGGGGAGAGAAAGTAGATGCGTCTGAATAAAGTCGATGCCCCGCGGTGGTAATTATGGCACAGGAGGAAGTGGATTCAGCATGATTCAGGCTGAGTTTGGCAGTAAGAGATCAGAGACAGCACAGCTTCACAGAGCTGGGAGAAATCTTAAAGTGGGCTCTCTGTCAGGCTGCAGGTCACACAGAGTGCATGTGCAAATAAGAGAAAGATAAATATGTAATAAAAATTCATACACACATGGCTAATTCAGAAACACTACCTTAAAACTGTCTATTCTAATGGAGGTGATATACTTTAAGGAGACTGATTATTGCCATTACAGAAATTAATCACATAATCTAATACGAGATCATTTTAGAAAAATACTTTATGTATTAAAAAAACCATCATGTCTGTTGAAGATTCAGATATTTTGTAGCTCACATATATTCTCCAGGATCTTATTGATTAAGAACTTATTGATCTTATGGATCTAACATCCAATAAGATGTTTCGAAACCTCAAACCCCGATGCCTCCAAGGCTGCCTTTACAGCAAAGTGTTCAAGGTTATTGATATCATAATTTCTTTCCGTGGGTCTCAACAAGACTTCAGGCTTAGAGTTACCCATCGGCATCTTCACGGAAAAGCTGCTCGAATCGAAACTCAACTCTCGCACGTGAGACCATCCAACTTTCACAAGTGCATCCAGCCTTTCACTGTAGGGTATTCCTTACATCATCCCTCACCCAGCACACTTTTTGACTGTACAATCACTCGAGGTGCTTCTTAAAGTGTGTGTCATGAACAACAACCTGGGAAGGTCACACATCACTCCTCCCTGCTGAGCTCACTGTAGGAGAAAGCACTATGATTTACATCTTTTATCTAAGGTCTGCCTGAGTTCCTAAACCATGACCTTGTGACGAATCTGAAAAATAAATCTCCTAGTTCCCTAAGTGCAAGTAAAATGACTTTTTTTTAAAAAAAATACCAGTATTGTGGGACAATCTGTTAACAAGATGTCTTAACAAAAGCAGGGCAATAGCACTGTAACCACCGTGCCTCAAGCATGAAATGACAATTTATCCCTCAAGGCTATGGCTAATATATACATGAAGCCAGTGAACAAGGCTATATAAAGCTAACCATGTTTCATGTTTCTGCCAGCTTTATTTTGTCAAGATAAAAAAGCTTACGTCCCTGTTTTTATTAACGTGAAGTTAAACAGTTATGCACTCTTATTAGTACTAAACTAGGAATAAAATGTTATGTTCATGTCAGTTCCAGATTGTAGTCACTTCAGGTGTGATCAGGTGTGATCTAGCTAAATAACACCCTCAAATAATAGGCTAGGACAGTTTAGCAGAGCAGGAAAACTGCAGCACATGAAGATCGCCCACAATGAATCTGCTGACGATGTGACAAGAGTATTAAAATGTAATGAATCGTTCTTACCGTACCAGGAGGGAGTAAATATATCAGTATAAGGTTGACTAGAGAGTGCCAATAATAAAACCGTTGCAGTGATGTCTTTCCAATCAGAAAACAATTTAGATAATACATTGTTGAGACATTTGTGTGCTGTCTGGGGAGGGTTTTGGACTCCCAGTCTTAGTTTAAATTACATTGTTAACATATTTGCATTTCGTAATTTTAAAATATGTTAATTCAGTGCCTTCACCAACGATGCCACAAACACCAGTGTGGCTAGAGAATCTTAAATCTTAAAATTTTATTATATACAGTTTCCAGCATGGAAACTTTGGCATACAGTATATATTTTACTGTATGCTGTTGTAATCCATTACAACATATCTCATTAAATATATCACATGCTTATTATGCCAGAGTATGTTTTGGTTGTGACAAAAACAATAGGCATTTTCCTCTAGATTTGAATGTATACAACATTTGTGGATGGGTGCACTTTTATTTTGAAGGCATCTGTAATTAAACAGTGAATAAACACACAAGTTGTGAGTTTAAAGCAGAGTTCACACAGATATTTCCAAAACACATGGTGATATCATCCAATTATTGGATAATGAGTTTATTTATTTATAAATACATCATAATATTGTGTCATATGCAAAAATAAAGTTAGCCAGTTTATCCTGCCTTGGGGATTGGGTTCATTTGAATGACTTTTTTCCCTGATTCCCGTCCAACGAGCCCCCAGTGTAGACAGTATTTATTTGAGAAACATCAGATTTCTTTTTGAGAAACTGAAGCCTTTAGTTACTTCGTGGTTGCCAAAAGGATGCTTTTTAAACATACTGGATAAGCATTTAAAACTGACCCAATGCTGTTTGTAATAGCGGGCTGTTCTCTATCGTACAAGCGGGTTACGCATCATCTTCTGTTACCATAATGACAACAATACACGAGAACATCAGTATCCTAAAATATCATTCTAATCCATAAAGTCTGTGTTTGTGTTTGAGGCTCTCCTGCTCTGGCGCCAAAGCCTTAGCCACATGAGTCACCATAACCACTGATAGTCAGGGTTCTGTATTGAAAATCATTAGCAGGTTTAGTCATGGGTCTGAAAATGGATGTGTCTAAGAGAGAGAGAGAGAGAGAGTAAAGCAATATTCAGAGACAGATTTAGAGATAGATCAATTTTGTAGTTTAAAGATTTTCACTCTGGTTTGAACAGCAGCACTCTCCTTTAATCTACGCTTTAAATCAGATCAATATTGCTTCTGTATTGGTCACTGTTCAACTAAACAATTAATAATGCACATCTGAGGAAAAAAACAGGCTTAACTGTATTGTTTATACATTGAAATAGTTAAATAAAGACTTTTTAAATATCCTTCCTTCTCTCCTCTAAGAATATATTATTACAAACCCATGCATTATTTAATGTGAATCTTTATCCTGTCCCTGTCTCATAAACTATTATCTCTGTTACAAATATAAACTAATTTTCAAATACTCACATAATATAGAAGTGTCTATTGTATATACATTATCTTCACAACAAGCTTCAAGCCATGTGCAAAGTGACTGCATAAAATCCTTAAAATTTCCTATCACACAAAAGCGAGCTTGATGCAAAGGAAACAGTCATCAGTGTATGGCTTCTCTTACATGGATATATGTTTTTCTGACTTTGATGCTGTATTTGTGCTGTTACAAGTGCAGGAATCTGAAGAGGACAGAAGGTCTTGTCGACATTTTCAGTGATAAATGTGAAATCCCTGTTCATTCTATATTTCCTTTATGATCTCATACTAAATAGGTTTTGCTTTTATAGAAGTAGAGTGATGATCACAGCACTGAATCCAGGACTGCATCTAGAGTAACAGTCCAGCTTTAGGACATGATACCGAACACTGGATTATGGCGACAGATACTGGGACCGTGCTCTTCGTAGTCTTTCTTTGTGTGACACACTTGGGAGAACTCGGGCTGTAATAACACAGAAATACTGTGTAAGATAGCATCTATATTTAAGACAACAATTTGGCAGTAATTTAGAGCATGATGAAAGGTAATGATCCAATAACTGCTCAGGCAAGTCACTTGCTTCAGGCAAGTCAACTTAAAAAGGTGCAATTTGAAATTAGATCCTTGCTTGTGTGTGTATTTGTGTGTGAGGGGTGTTACCGTAGAGGCCAACATGGACCCTCCAAACCAGACAGCATATCTCTGCATATGATGTGTGATCACTTGTACCTCGATTGGTTTAGGCTGCAAGAAAGAAAGACAGTAAGGTAACAAGAAAAACTCCCTGCAGTACAAACAGCAGTGATACATGATAGAAACCAAGCTCAACGCTAGACATTCTGAACACAGTGAAGTGGTCAGGTAAGACACATACATGTTACAGGCCCAGGTTCTCCACTAACATGGTCCTGTAACAGAATCTGAGTAATGACCTACAACCAGGTCCTATTTGCGATATTTATATTGCTATGAAAAGAATCTCTGTCTACTCAGGGACCTTGAAATCATCACTCAACCCTCCTCCAGCCAATTCTGAATCACCCCTGACCCTAGTATTTTGTGTCTAAATGTGCTGTATTGTTCCAACTGTGCACAGCAGGGCTATATGTAAATCTTGTGCACTCCCAGAAAGATTTTTTTTACTGGCATGTGCTTTTTCATTAACTGTCTAGTAGTAAATCAAGGGTACTGGACTTACAATTACACTCTTGCAAACATTTGCCTCAGAAAGGCAATATTATAATCCCAACACTTATCCATGTTCTACCAACTGGTGAGTAATCCTCCATTCTTTAAACACTGTCTGTGATTTATACTGTCACAGGTTGGGCATGCTTTAACATGGGTCTGTACCATGAGTGAGGGGTTGAGGCTGATACACATCCAGATATGAATATATCTGGACTCAGTGCAAATAGGATCTTCAGGTACAAACTTTGTTGACTGCTGAAAACCAGCTGGCCTACTAGTATGCTGAAATTAAAGAGAGAGCCATGCTGGACCGATGTTCTGTGTTTAGAGGCATGCTGAACAATATTAAAGACTGGACGAACAGCTCAGTATGTGCCTGACCTGTGAGCAAAACTCACACTGGGTCACTAATCACAGGAGAATTTGCTCCAGGCCCAGGAAAGGCAACAATGGTTCTATAATCAGCGCTCCCAAGTGAGGCAATTTTCACTGGGAGATAATGTCCTTGTATTACTTCCGACATCCAGGTAAAAATTTGCTTGCCATGTGGCAGGGACCTTTCAAGGTTGTATGACAGGTTGGTTGACTATAATGAGCTCTGAGCAGACAGGGGAAACAGCAGATTTATCACCTCAGTTTTTCTTAAACAGTGAAAAGAGGTGGTCCTTGTTGCTCTGGTGATGGCGGTGGCAGAGAGGTAGGACCAGAGTGCGTGCCCAAAAACAGGCAATCCTGCTCCAATACCACTTCTTTTCTAGCTGTTCTAGAGAGTGGTAGTTTCCCAGTTGTAGGCCAATTTTTCAGACCTGTTCTCCTCTGCCTGGTTGGTCATACAGACCTCATAGAACACCACTTTGAGACTCCTTCTGGCATCATTTTTGCAGAGATATACCCATTACCTGAACACACAACAAAAGCTGTTCAGTAAGAATTGGGCAAAAAGCTGTTCAGTAAGAATTGGGCAAAAATCTGGGAATGGTGTAATCGAGGAATCACACAGTCACTGGAACAGCTTCATTGTAATTGTGCTGAAGCAGGATGGGGCAGTCCGGTTCTGTATGGATTATCACAAGCTGGACACAGTTTCTTAACTGATGCTGATTCAATACCTCATATGGACAAGCTCCTGGATTTGCTGGGTGCTGCTCACTTTTTTTCAAAACTAGATTTTACCAAGGGCTATTTGCAGATTCTCCTGTCACCAAGTCCAAGAAGAATTACCCCAATTCATCACACTTATGTTTGGGCTCCCTGAGACCAGGCAGGCTCACAACAAACCCAGTGGAGTGTGCAACTGGATGGTATGGTACCACAAAACTAGGTGAGATATTTCCTGGTGCTAGCAGGATATCATCCTGGGTTGTGCCTAACTATTCATACCTCATCAGACTGCTTACTGAGCTCACCAAAAAGGAACCGCCAGATCCAGCCAAGTGATCAAAGTAGTGCCAGCTTGCCTTAAGTATTAAGGCAGTTCTCCCTTGCTTTACTTCTTTCATTTCATGCTGCAGACCAGGATAATTTTGTCTCAGGTAGTAGAGGTATATTTTTGTCACCAGGTACTGTACATCAGCTGGAAGATCTTTGCATGGTAGTCCAAATACAGCAATAATCGAACAGGAATTTTAAGAATCATCTATTGAAATTCCATTAATTTCTGATCTTATCTGCTGGGGCACCTTTTCACTCTCTATTTGGATAATGCTTCCTTGTAGTGGCTCCCTTGAATGAAGGATACCAACCCACAGATCACTGATTGGTGTCTGGCATTTTAAGTTCACAGTGATTCACAGGATGCAGATGGCTCCTTGCCCTATTGCCTGGTGGTGAAGGAACATAGCAAGTGTGTGCGTTGTTTAACATGGGGCTATACCCCAACAAAGAATTTGGAGGGTTTGGAGAAGACAAGCCAGAGGGGTAATAGTTAATGTGTGATGCCTGATCCCTGTTTGTCTCACTTTGTTTGTATAGGAAATATAGTGTGACCTAGAAACCTGAGGTTTGTATTTGAAAATTACCCTGGGTCTGCTCTGTTCTCTGGGTAGGATTATGCTGAATTTGGTACATAAATTTATATATCTCATTTGTAGCTGTCATGGTGCACAGCTGGAACTAAACACAGTAGCCAGTGGGTGGTAGCCCATGGTGGAGTATGATAAAGAGAAAGTTTTGCCAAGGGTGTTAACAGATAGCAAGACCTTATATAGTTAGCATGCTAAAATGGGTGCAATTAAATGAAAGCGACCATAGCTTCACCAAGCAGCAAACTGGATTTCATGCATAGCTTCCTTCCTTTATTTGTCAGTACTGTTATCATGCAGGATTTCATGCAGTGCTAACTTCTATTTAGCTGAAGCAAGCTGCCCTTTTAGTTTTGATGTATTACATGCTGAAATGCTAACCTTTATCCGACCTCCACTGAGCTCCTCACTGAGTCGGAGTCTGGCATCAACTACACGCTTCAGATCCCTTTGTAGCCGTCGACCAAAGTCCCTGAACATAGTGGATCCTCCAGAGAGCACTATATTCTAATACACACACACACACACACACACACACACACACACACACACACACACAGAAATAAATTAGGGCTCTTAACAGTTACAATCCTCTGGTTTTAACATTATTAAACTTACCCAGAAATGATTAAGTGGAGCAAATAAAGTTTGTTGTTGGTATTCTGAAATCACATCATGCCTGATATCCATGTCTCTCACCACAGAAGTACATCAATAATTTAAACCAGAAATACACTTTTCCTGATGAGTGTATTTGAAGGGGGGCTATGCATCATCTTTAATTATAGCAACAGAGATTGCATCTCAAAATGAAATAGATGTTACGTTAAAAATCTGCAATTAGTAAGAAAACTCTGATGACGTGTATTGGAACTAGTATATTCTTAGTCCTTGTGGATCAAGCACTAACATAGTCAAATACAACAACAAACAGTGCATTCATTTTGCCTCAGCTGCTGAGAGTCTCCGACAAGCGGCGAGGGAGATGTGTGCAACTTAAATGGAGATGGATATATTTTTTTCCGGCAGCGGAAAGCACCAACTATAAAGATAAAAAAGTATGGTAGATTTGTACACGAAATTGTTGTGTTAATAATCACAGCAAATGAGCTGTCAATAGAAAGAAACAACAATATCAGTAATCACCCACTGGCTGCTCCGCTGTAGGTCTGTATCCATCATTTAATTGTAGTGGCTTTTTCAGGGCTTAAACTCAAGCAATATTAAAGGTTATAGAAATACTCTATTGGGAGAAATATTGTCAGAGTCCTCAATCGTAGTCATGTATAAACCTATTCATTCTCATGCTCATACTAGCATATTTCTGAGCATTTCATTTTTTTATTAAAATGGATTGAGACAATGTGCAATTTTTGTACCCAATCAGCAAGATGACGAGTGACAACTTGGATGAAAATGAACATACAGAGTCTTAGTAACGTGTTGGGCCACCAGAACAGCTTCCATTCACTTTAGCACAGATTCTACACATCTCTGGAACTACAATGGAGCGATGAACACTGTTCTTCCAAAAGATATTCCCTCAACTAGTGTTGCGATGATGGTGTTAGAGAGCGCTGTCTAACGCGACGCTCCAGAATCCCCCATAGGTGTTCAGTTGGGTTAAATTATTTAATTGGGTTAGGCACAGCAGGGTTTCACATCTGCTTTACTGTTTTGGATCACACACATTAATATTGAATAATTGGTCTGAAAGCTTATAAGCCTATTTGCATACGTATTAGGTTTGAAAATGTTATTTGAGAAAAGAGTGCATGCTGAGATATTCAGATGCTTTCAAATCAACCAAACCAGACTCTTTCATTGCCTTCTATTCACAGTCCAAATGTTTTCTTATTCACTTCACATGCAAATCAAATGAGCTCTGTTAATCCCTTCTAATTACCAGGTTCGCAAATTGGATTTTGTCAAAGCATTGTTAGTTTTGTTTGCCCAGACAGACAACACATACACACAATGCATACTGAAACACAATGAACTCTGTATCTGCTGCATTAATATTGAGGCTATTTCAAGTAAATGTCACATTGGTGTTGTCCCAACAGGTGCAGCCTCTGTGGAAATGATTTGACGTGGTTGTTGTGTTTGTTGCTGAGTGTCTAGAAGAGAGTTTGGTGGATGAACAGTGACCTCTAGCTGAGAAACAAAAACAGAGACGTGAGGGTTGTCTTCAGTAATAATGAATTCCTCTTATAAGGGAAGAAAGTATGATGATTTAAAACAACTTCATAGTGCCTATGAGTATAGATGATGGTGATGCTGCTGAAAAATCCACGAACCTCGTTAGTTAGAAAGAGTGGATATGCGTCTCAGATGCTAAGAGTATCCTGGATGTTAGTTCAAAGAGGCCAATTATATAATACACTTATACCTCAGTGTGGTGAATTCTCAAATCTGATTAGTCAGACGGTGTTGATTAATTGTTTAACAGCAGCTATGAATGTGCTCGTTGTAATAGTTTCTACAGTAACAACTCATTCACAGTGACTTGTACAGCGCATGCTCCACCTAAACAGATTATAAACAACAGTGGATATATGTTTTCTGTAAGGACCACGACAAGCTGAGGTTTTTTTGTCTAATGAACATCAAAATAAAGAAAAAGGAAAAATGGAATGACTGTTTATAGACGCTACAATGTAAGTGAGAACATTTATGAATGTAACTATTAACAGACAAAAAGTACAACATGTAATTCTTTCATAAACACAAAGTTGTAATCGTTGGGAAACTGCTGTGGTATAAGAAGAATAAAACACTTCAGGACATGCTGTTATAGGATAATAATACTTTGTTGTGGTAACAGTAACTCTGCTTCATCACCCCCAACCCCTCATTGATTATTTCTCTATAACAGCACAACACGGAGTGTTTCATTTCTTCTATAATGTATGTGTGATAGATGCTATAATGTTAGTGAGAACATTTACGAATGTAACTATTAACAGACAAAAAGTGCAACATGTAATTCTTTCATAAACACAAAGTTGTAATCGTTGGGAAACTGCTATAAGAGGAATAAAACACTTCAGGATGTGTTGTTATAGGATAATAATACTTGGTAACAGTAACTCCACTTCATCATTGATTATTTCTCTATAACAGAGTGTTTCATTCCTTCTATAATGGAAATGTGATGTTGACATACTGTACCTTGTAAAGAGGTCTTCTCACGTCTATCGGACAGCTTTGAATGACCTCATCTACAACATCTGAAATGGGTTCCACGAAGTCCGGGTTGGCAAACTGGAAAAAACAAAAATCCAAAAGCACTGAGTACACAACAATGTTAATTTCACAGATGAAAAACTAAGAAGAAGTAAGGTTGTGAGCTACAATATTTTTCTGTGATGAAAATGAAATGACAAAAAAACTATAATTTATAATAATTTTATGAAAGTAAATAACAATGATTGATAGATAAATAATAATCACCATTCTACTGGCGATCTATGATGAAATGTAATGACATTTTAATCAAAACAAATGTGAATACTCATCCAATCAAAACTTTACATTTTTTGATTTATAAACTACATAGATTTTTCCCACCACTTCAATATTATTCTGTGTAGATGTATGACATATAATCCCAATTAAGTCCATTTCAGTTTGTAACACTACGAAATGTTCAAGGGTGGGGTGGGGTGGGGTGGGGGGGTGTAAAATACTTTTGCAAGGTGACTTTTAAAACACTGTCTGTTACCTCTGGATGGAAGAAAATCTCTGGTCCAAGAAAGCGTTCATATCCCACATCTATGTGAAACTCATTTTTGCTGATGGCATTGATGCCTTTATATTTCTTTATCCACTTCCCTGGGTCTGTGTCGTACTTTGTGAACTCTTTCACAATGTCTGGGCAGATGTAGCAGTACCTCTCCTGAAGGCAAATATAAAAAACAGACACATCATACAGCACACGAACTCAGGTAGAGTCACTGAGAAGCACAGTAATCCAGTCGGCCATTTTAGTTCACTCTCACTTTCACTGTGCCCTTTAATACATCCATCTGATTAATACAGGCTTGTGATTGGCTGTAATAGTGGGCATGAACATGTTTAAAGACATATTTAAAAATCATTACACATTACTGATGAATGCTTGATTCTGATTGGTCAGAAGGTGTTGATTAATTTTTTATAACAGCAGCTTTTATAACTGACAGTAGTGTAGCTGCAAATCACAGGTTTATATTAATGCATTCGTTCTAATACCTTAGCGTTTCTATAGTAACAGCTTATACAATAACTTGTATGTTTTCAATGTATAAAGTGATGTTTATTTTAATATTTATGGAAGGAGTCTCCAGTATCAGTGCTTTGTAACGGTCAGAGGTAAAGCTGTAACTTTAAGTTTTCCGACATCTTCAAAACAGAGGAGTTTACACTTCTTTGCAGTTTCTTGGTATCATGACAAGCTACATTTTTCTTTTTTTTACAAATTTCTTATTAACTTCAAGAGAGAGACAAAAGAGAGGCTGGTGAGGGAACAACTGATTACAGCTGCTATAAAACATAACTGAGAACAGGAACTAACTTGTTTCATAAACATTCCACAACATCAAATGTAACTATAAATGGATAAAAATATAATGTGTTGTATTTTAATCAATAAAAAATTATTGATTAAAAAACGTCTGTGGTATAAGAGGAATAAAACACTTTGGTACTTTGGGAAAATAATGCCAAACTACTCCGCTTCATCACACCACCACCTTGTTGATTATTTTCCTATAACAGCATGACATGATTGTTGTATTCCTTACTGTAAATTATTGGTGTGAAGGCACAGTTTTGTTTATCATTGTTCTTTCCCTATATATTGTAGGTTTAGATGATTGTATTTTATTTCTGTTTCAAATATCTAGCTTAGCCTTGACGCCATTTAATATTAACAAGCTACATAAATCAATAATCTAATCAAATCGGATGAATAAAAAACAGCCATTTGATTATTTTTATGTACAGTCTCAACAGCTCACTGGAGGATTTACATTTATCTGTCCTGTTAAACACACATCTGTCGCTTTTACTTAAATGTTAGTCACGTTTTCCATTATTTTGTTCAAAGCAGATGATATTTATAGCGCTGATATTATTAAGACTATGCAATGCTATCTGATTCCTGTCTTCTCATCCTGAAGCCAACATCTGGATCCAGCAAAGCTGAGTCCTGTAACCTAATTTCACTGATACAATCACAGTGACAGCATGCAAAGATTTTCTAAGAATGTCTAGAGAATTGTTATGCATGACATAGTGAGTAGGAGAGAAAAATGATAAAAGTGAGATTGAATATTCACCTTGACCGCCTTTGCGGTCTCCAGAGACTGTTCAGGAGGAATCCCGACCTCTCTCTCTCTGAGGAGCTGCTGGATGAAGTAGGTGATGTCTCGGCCTGCTATAGGGATGTGCTTTATACAGCTCCCAATCACGTAGCCCTCTGCCTAGAGGCCAGGGAAGAAAAAAACATGCATGACTGAAGACCAGTTAACATCAGCTGCACAAATCAACACAGACTCTATTGATTACTGAAGAGAAAAATAGTTGCACATACAAACTCAAAGCTACACAGTGAAATAGGCAAGTTTTGCCACTCTGCTACAGTCAAATAAATCTGTTGATGCAGGTTGTGTACAAGGTTAGATTACATTCAGGATGTGACCAGATACGAATATACTGTATTATTCGGATAATGTGTTCTGAAAAGATGCCAGAAATGTTCACACACCTCTACTCTCACATTCAGGTTTCCACCAGAGGTGTGCATCAGGACTGGCATTCTGATTTTCATGTGGATGTGAGCGAGAGGTCAGATATGAAGCTTGCAGGACAAACAAAGACCACGTACATTAACATGAACATGTGACGCTGTGTGATGCATTTACAGCCTTCATCCTTAGTAACTGCCTGGTCAGAGTCATTGTGGTTTAAATTAGGCTACTAGTGTGATTATATAGAACTAAATTTGTTAGGAAATATGGCTGACAGGTAGAAACAGAAATAATAACTGCATGAGCAGGATTAAAAAACAGTCCTGCGCACATCTCTATGAACCGGAGTGATGTAGCTGAGGTTGAGGAACTCTCACAGCCAGAATTCACACACCTTGCTGACTGATGCATCTAGAAATCAACTTCTGGTTTAGCCCACACCCACTTCAGGATAAACTCCAGGTATAGATATGGATATTCAGAGTACTAAATAGTGCAGATATACTGTAGATAGTGGCACTGTATTACATCCCAGGATTACAATTTAATCACTATTTATGCCACAGACAAAACGAAAAGGCACCGAAGGCCAATTTAATATGTATAAATATTAAACAAGTGTATTAAACGATCTCTCAGAACCTAATGGGAGCTGAAATGAGTTTCTTGGTTAAACAGTCATAGACAGTGCTGCTATTAATTACAAGACAAATATCTGCTGTGTGCTAAAAGAGCCTAATTAAAGTTAAAGGCCTTTCCCTTTTAGATCTAGATGCTTTCCGATAAAATAAAATTCTCAACTTACTTATTAGCTCTTCCTTAGCACTATTTATTGGAGTAATTAATTAAATTATTTATTAAATGAGGGATGTATATCTCCTCAGGAGAAGATTTTAAAAAAGCATTTTGGACCTCTGTTAGACGTCATAAAATGAATAAAAATAAAAACCATGGTATTAATGACAGTCATGCTAACTAGCCCCTGCTAGCCTTCATTCACTGATAGTGCAGGTGAAGTGTTCCTTTAATTAAAAGACTTGGGTTTAAGTAACGTCTTCTGTACATTAAGTAGTTTTATTTCATCACACTGATATATTAACACTAAAAGAGATTGCTGTACCACAGGTATCACATGCGTGACTCCATCTCCACTGTCAATGACGATTCCTGTTAGAGTTCGCTCTCCGACCTGCCTGGACGTCCATGAAGCCGCTAGAGCCAGAACAGCCTGCAGGTCACCACACACACACATACACACACATACACACACACAAGAAATATTACACATTGACGTTCTGTCAATTGTGATAAACTGAAGTAACAGTGATTGTCATGAGGGCTAAGTTTAGTTTAGAGGATTAGCATTCAAAGAATTACATGCACATATTTATTTTAAAAATATACTGTACATATATATGAAATGATTTTTCAACATGATCTTGCTGTTTGTATCACAATCAGCTTAAAACTTTACATTAAAAAAAAACATGAAAAAAACAATTTTCTGGTCAGGCAAATTTCTACTTTAAAACAAAAAGATCATTTTTAGCCTTAAACAGTTTATCAATTTAGCAACATACAAATATTAATTTACATTTACTCATTTACATTCACACTCGGTTATTTATCTGTTTTAAGAAATAACGTTTGTGTGTCTTATCAGCGATGTGATCAGTACAATATCTGAAGTACGTAGAAGCACTTTTACCTGGACGGCGATGTAAAGGCCTGGAATGTTGAACGTTTCAAACATGATCTCGGCTAAATATTCTCTGTTCTCTGGTGTGTTCAGAGGAGGCTCTGTCTGATTGTAATAAAAAGAGCAGGAATCCTTAATACAAATACAGTAATACAGTGAGATGACAATCCAAAATAGAATGAAATGTTCTGACAATTGTCACCTACGCTCACTTTATTAGGAACACCTATACACCTGCATATGTAATCATGCCATTATCTAATCAGCCAATCATGTGGCAGCAGCACAATGCATAAAAACATACAGATACAGGTTTCAGTCAATATTAACATCAAACATCAGAAAGAGGAAAAATCTCAGTGATCTCAGTGACGTTGACTGTGATGTGGTTGTTGGTGCCAGTTTGAGTATTTCAGAAATTGCTGATCTTTTGGGATTTGCACATACATCCATCTCTCTCAAGAGTTTACAGAATGGTACAAAAAACAAAGAACATCCAGTAATTGGTAGTTCTGCAGGTGGAAATATCTTGTTGATGAGAGGTCAGAGGAGACTGGACTGGTTTGAGCTGACAGGAAGGCTACAGTAACTCAAATAATCACTCTTTACAAACATGGTGGGGAGAAAAGCATCTCAGAACGCGCAACACGTCAGACCTACAACAGCAGAAATCCACACTGGGTTCCACTCCTGTCAGCCAAGAACGGGAATCAGTGGGAACAGAATCACCCAAACTGGTCTGCTGAAGATTGGAATATGATCAGACATTTTTCCAAACTTCAACTGTCCAATTTGTAAAAGTTGGATTCCTCCAGGAAAGAAAATGAAGCCAATCTTCTTTTAGGATATAGAAAATAATGCCAATATAGAAGAAGAAGAAGCCTTTATTTTCACATATACATTACAGCACAGTGAAATTCTTTTTTCGCATATCCCAGCTTGTTAAGAAGCTGGGGTCAGAGCACAGGGTCAGCCATGATACAGGGCCCCTAGAGCAGAGAGGGTTAAGGGCCTTGCTCCAGGGGCCAATGAGGGCAGTTTGGCGGTGCTGGGGCTTGAACCCCAGACCGTCTGACCAGTGTTCCAGAGCCTTTACCATTCAGCCACCACTGCCCAATACAGCAACGATGAAGACAACTATTACTATTACTTTTTTATCTGGCGAAGCAACATTACATACATTATTAAAAAATGGAAAAAATATAGCACAATCATGACTCTGCCAAGAGAACTCCATCTACCAAAGTCAGTGCCTGGGCAAGGAGGGGATTAGCCTGAAAAGCAACCAAGGGCCAAGGGTAACTCTCAACATGATGCTTCCACCACCATGCTTTACATTCTACATGATGCTCTCTCAGGGTAGTGATGAGTGCTGGGTTTCCGTCAAGGCCAAAAGCTTCAATTTTTTTGTTCTAATCAGACCAGAGAACCTATCTCCTCATACCTACTGAGTCTCCAACATGCCTTATAAATTCCTGCTGTATGGAGTGTTCAAGCCATGGTGGTCCTGTGAACACTCCCATCCTGGTCAGAGTCACGGTTGTGCCATATTCTTTCCATTTTTGTCATTTTGAATAATAAGATTAATAGAGATGTCTCTATTAATACCATGTCCATGACCTTCACAGTGGATTTGACCATGATATCAGGAAATGCATCCTATTGACTCTAGCTCATTTTCTTATCACATGTACAGCATCAATTTCACTGTTAGCCTTAATTTCCCTCTACTATACACTGTACGCTTTAACATACGCTTTTAAAAGTACTGTGCGTGAGAAAATGCCAGAGCTCTCACCACGAGGAAGTTGTGATCTTCCGGCTCAGCTCGGAGGTATTTAAAAATAACCTGCTCCATAAACTTCTCCATCAGATCCCAGTCCTCGATGATACCATGCCTGATGGGCCACTAGAACACACACACACACACACACACATTCACATCATTAGACTGTGTGTGGAAATGCACTGACTATTATTTCTAAAATTACAGCGTGTAAACAATGCTTTGTGTGTGTGTGTGTACAGGAAAACAGAATTTAAAAAATTTTAGGCCTGATCCAACAGTTTTAATAGTTGCTTCTGTTTTTCAAGGTCTTCACACAATAATTCCACAAAAATCTAATTTTATTTAAATGTTATTTTTTATGAGAAAAAAAAACTCAGAGTTGCTCTTAGGAGAGTAAGTCACTCAGAGAAGATTATTTATTAGAATTTATATTATTAACATGAAACTCCTCAAGTATCTTATATTTAACATTAGTTTTCTGATTGTGATTCTAAATGCTCAGGTAACAACAACTGTTTTTATTGTTACTGTTGCTATTGTTATTTTGCTGTTGTTATTGGTAGTGTTGTTGGTTTTGTTGTTACTCTTACTGTTGTTTTGGTATTACTGTTGTGATTATAGTTGTTATGACTGTTGGTGTTGGCAGCTTTGTTGTCGTTATTGGTGATGTTTTTGCTATTGGTTTTGTTGTAAAAGTTGTTGATGTTGATGTCATTACTGTTGTTGATATTGTTGATTTTGTTGATGTTACTGATTTTGATGTCATTATTGTTGTTATTCCTGTTATTATTTTTGTTGTTGATATTGTTATTGTTGTCATTTTTGGTGTTGTTGATATTGTTATTGCTGATTTTGCTGTTGTTGTTGATTTTGTTGTTCTGCTTGTTGTCATTATTGTTGTGCTTCTTATCGTTGTTGATTGTGTTGTTGTTGATTGTGTTGTTGTTGATGGTGTTGTTGTTGTTAGTAATAATCCTACAGCTTATTTTATGGGACATGCTTTAAAAACATCTGAATAAAATCTGACAATAAATACAGACCTAAAACATTTAGAACCCTTAAATGTCCTTCACTTGGCCCTCTGGAGAACCCTTAAATGTTCCACATAAAACCCTATAAAATGTCAGAAAATGTTCCGAGTAGAATGCTTTTAGGAGGCTAAGAACCTTTAATTATCCATCAAATCCTTAAAGAACACTTGAAGAACCCTTTTTTCTGAGAGAACTTACAGGTTCTAGGTATTCAGAAGAAAATAATTAGCAGTAATTTTGTAATTTGTAGTCACACACTTACTCAGTTAATAATACACCCTTAGACAAAAAAGGATCTTGGATAATTGAAGGTTCTTAGCTTCCAAAAAGCGCTCTACCTGAACCCTTTCTGATAGGAAAACACTTTATTGTCGCATTCTACATTTGATAGGTATGACTGATTAAATTAATTAAGCATCATTATTTTAGAGTCATTCTCATCTGTCTGTACCCATCATGCTGCTATGACTCATTCTGTTATTGTTGTCATATTGACAGGAATACTGTCATGTTTATATTTATTTATCCATCATCTGTGTACATGCTTCTGTAACACTTTCAGTTCCCCTAGTAGGATTAGTAAAATTTATCTTGTTTTTTTTTATTGATTGTCCCTTATCAGATCCATGCAATAGGCTTTGACAACAATTCTTGGAAAACTGTGGATATAAATACTCATTTTATTGGCACTGGCTCACATGTGATACAGTAACAATCACCTTGGTTGCGTAGTTGGGCTTGTCGAGCGCTTCGTCCCCAATGAAGAAATCCAGATCATCCACTCCCTTCACGAGGCGTCTCTGAGCCTGATCTCCAACTCCAGCTGTCTCTCTGATCGCAATGCCTGTGTGTGTGTGTGTGTGTGTGAGAATATCAGATGACAACATACAGTATATTCTTACACAACACATATCTCTGGAGTATATCATGTAAATGCAGGGACTGTCTTGTCACAGTTTGTGCATCTTTAAGTGCAAGACTCATTTTCCTGTTTTCATGATTTCTTGATTTTGACCCTCTCCTGCTTCCCTCAGTTTTATCTTTGGCTTTCCTGTGTATTGACCCATGCTATGTACTATAATAAAGCAAATACTGATTTATATTCTTGCATTCTGCCTTCACTAACCATACAGTACACTATGATGATGATGATGATGATTATTATTATTATTATTATTATTATTGTTATTATAGTCATCATGCACCCAATCAAATGCGTATTTTATGATCCAATCCTTTTGAGTAGGAGTGTAACGATACATTGTGACATGATGCATCACAATGCAAAAATGTTACGATGTGAATTGTGGAAATGTGCAATATCAGCATTCTGTTAATTATTTATGTAATCTAACTGCACTTTTTGAACACCAGCGGTCCCAACCTGCGCAGCCTATAGAGTTAAAATGTGCAGAAAGCACACTGGTCACATGATCCCATTCTTTTTTTGAGAGCCCACGAGATCATCTGCACTTGTGATATGACCGATAGCCCAGTAGCTCTGGATTGGAATTACCAACATGCATTATACGGTTACACGACCACGTTATAATGATTAAAAAGAGCTCTTCAGCAGCTTTCGAACAACACCACTTTAGCCGACTTTGGAGCTCTATTTCTGCTACGGAGCTCAGTTAGTAGTTCAGTCCTAAAGTTAGACGCTTTATTTATTCAAGCTAAATTTTTGGGAGAAATTTATTTATTTATTTTTAAGATATAGTGAACCTCTAGTACATTTTGTTTACAATGTTAAACCTCTGTTTGTAGTAATTTTTCATTTATTTCATTTTATGCAGACAAAAATGCACACTGTTTTGCATTGAATATTATACAGAAATAAAAATGTCATCATTTTTCTTCATTCAAATTTTGTTCAAATTTTCTGAGAATCGAATCATGAAGCCAGTATGGTTATGAATCAAATCATGACCTGAGTGTATCATTACACCCCTACCTATGAAAGAATTAATTAAACACAAATGGGTCAAAGTGTAATAAGTGTCATTGCTGTATTTTTTAAGCATTAATTTAACTCCATAAATGTTACAGAAGCTGGTGGATATGTCTTTACATCCCATATTCTTGTATCTACACACCTTTCCTCTTAGTCTCACTGTAGTTACTGAATGTTAGGAGTATAAAGCAATGTAACTTTATTTGGATTTGTACCCAGAGTGATATCTCTTTTAGCCATAGATGAGCACAGTGTCAATCTGAGGGTTAGAAAAAGAATAATAGCAGTGCTCTACTGTAAAATGACTTTAATTAGCACTTCCCTATGGCATCACTTAATTAAAAACCTGACCCAAATATCTGAAATGATGGAAAAAGTGTATCACTCGGCTAGCACTAAAAAAAGCATGATGCATTTACAGCATCTCCAAAGATGAATATGGGTGAATATTTAAGATTATAGTTTAGAGCTATGAATCTTAACCATACAGTACTTACAGGATGGCATGATAAACTGCGGCTCAGTGTTCCCAGCATAGCCGATCTTCGTATAGCTGAAACAGAAGGCAATATTAATAACAATAATAACAATAATAATAATAATAATAATAGTAATAGTGTATTGTCTTATAGTAGTGAATAAAGGAGCCTGGACTTGTGTTATGAAACTATTTCTCGTCTGAGGGAATTTAGCGGCTGTGTGTTCACACCTCAGCTGTCATGAGATCAGGAGGTGCTAGCTCCTTAATGAACACTACATCACATCAAGAACTCCAATAACTTTGTAAACAAGGTCCGGAAATTAAAACTCGACACTTTTAAGACTAACACAGTGATATATGAATAAGAAGATGGTGAACATTACAGTAAATCTAATAGGAGTCTAGTACATCGCCAATTTATTGCTACGTGATCAGTGCTAGTGGTAATTATCACATTAATCACTGAAATATTTGGTTTAATTTAACAGAATGGCTTCCGCACTCATTATCCTGCAACTTATAAAATAGCACTTGATCCAGCGCACCCTGTTATTTTGCTTTTTTTGTGCTCTGACAGTTGATTGTGTGCCATGAGATAAAGATCATGTTGCGAGAAGTTCTTGATTTTATCACACTTTTAATTTTTGGATTTTCTTGATTTTAAGGAAATAATGCTAATGTTTTTGGTAATTCAACACACTCTCCTCTAAAGAAAAGTGCCCATAGTTTGAAGGATAAGCTGACCAAGCACTCGTCTGTTTACAGCTCACTTTAAGTGGTGTTTATACGGTTGTCCATAAACAGTTCAGTCCTCAAGATGAGCAATGATTAAGATACGTCTCCTCTGACGTCCCCCATGTGACAAAGAAGGGACAATACTGTTCATTCATTAATAAAGTCCTGTTTGTTTATGTAATATTAACCTCATATTAACAGCCATAAGTGTGACATATTGTGTTTGCATCAAACTGTAACTGTTTGAATAAATGCCCCTTTTTTCCTCAAACTCCACCCAATACGTGTAACTCTCACGCAACTTCTGAATATTCTGTTATCGAGTCTGTAGTTACACCTGAGGTCTGAATATCTCAGATCAGCTGAGTGTAATCCTCACTGAGAGTTCGTAACTCAACTCTGAATACGGCGCAAAATAAAGATGGGTGTATGTGTGTGTGTGTGTGTGTGTGTGTGTGTGTGTTATACTCCAACTCACCCTGTCCCATAGTCGATGACACACGGAGGTAAAGGCACTGCCATGTCCTGACACTGGTGATGAAACACCACACACACACACACACACACACACACACACACACACAAACCCCATCACCTTTTCACACTGACACACTTTTAAACTAACACACACACACAGAGCATCATCTTTTCACACTGACACACTTTTAAACTAACACACACACACAGAGCATCATCTTTTCACACTGACACACTTTTAAACTAACAGACACACATAACACACACACAGTCACCTTGTCACACTGACGCACTTGTAAACTAAACACACACACAATTACCTTGTCACACTGACCCACATGTAAACTAACACACACACAATCACCTTATCCCACTGATGCACTTGTAAACTAACACACACACACAATCACATTGTCACACTGATGCACTTGTAAACTAACATACACACACACATACGCACACACAATCACATTGTCACACTGACGCACTTGTAAACTAACACACACATACACACACACACAATCACATTGTCACACTGATGCACTTGTAAACACACACATACACACACACACACACACACACACACACACACACACACACACACACACACACACACACACACACACACACACACACACACACACACACACACACACACACACACACACACACACACACAGTGTTAACAGTAATAAATACCTTTTACAGAGGTGACAGTGACGCCGGTTTGGGGCTCACACACTGTTTCTTTTCTCTTTTTTCCATCACACACACCACAGACTGCTTCCCGAGTCAAAGGCAAAGCGCAAAAATAGAAACATGTCGCATCTGCCAGAAATAATCCTAATGCCCTTCTGCGCACGGATATTTGTTTGGTTTCCTCCACCACAGACCATGCAAATGCAAAACACACACACACACACACACACACACAC
>CM040454.1:30829773-30871214 GCA_022758105.1 Pangasianodon gigas | reverse complement strand
TTTATTTATTTATTTTATTTGAAGTACTTTGTTTTGCTTGTTTTGCTATGTAATATTTACCCGGAAGTAGATTCTCTCCAAACTCCTGCCCCTCCTCCAACCAGGAGTCTGTACTGCGCATGCGCAGAGGCGCCAGACTACTGTGATGAGGGATGACAGGTCGGGTCAGGATGGCTGAAAATGGTGCACAGGTAGAGAGAGAGATTTATGATTATATACTTTGATTTTGGAATAAAAAGGCAAGTCTTGATAGGATTTCCATATTTATTAGAAAGTATTCGACCTGCAGAGATAAAATTGCACGCGTTCAACATGAAATCAAGTTACATGATGTAAAAGTTAGAAGTAAAGCAGAACCAAATTATTCAATACTATATAATATATAATTTCACTATTATATAAACTATAAAATATTAGATTTTACACTTTCATTATGTGCTGTGTGTCATTTAGGGTTAATATCCAGTGTTTTACCAGGACAGAGAGTTTATAGACTAATATTCACCCTCATTAGTGAGTTAGTTATTAGTAAACACATCTGTAACACATCTGGATGGGAAATTAATCAAGCATAGGGGTGGGCGATATGACCAAAATATCAAAATATCATATCATGAGACTACATTTATCCAAAACATGATATGTATCATGAGATATATATAATAAAATATAATATTTTATATAATTTTTTGTCACTTATGTCCATATATGGTATAAGCTCATCTGCTGAATACTTATGTTTACATTCACAGCAACTTATTATATTGTTATTCTATTGCACTACTGTTATATCTGATTCAGTTTCTTACTAGAGCTGTGTACTGGTCGGTGCTGCACTGTCTCTTACTGTGCCTATTGTCCTGTTTTAGGAGTTATTGTACCGTCTTGTGCTGTTTGCACGTGCACTTTATGTAGTAATGTTTAGTTTCTTGTGGTTCTGTGTTGTTTGATGTAGCACCATGGTCCTGGAGGAACGTTGTTTCATTTCACTGTGTACTGTACTAGGTGTGTATGGTTGAAATGACAATAAAGCCACTTGACTTGATATATATACACATACAGTCATGTGAAAAAATTAGGACACCCCATTAAATATTCAGTTCTTTATTAAGAAATGTCAACATGGCAATTTCTGATCTTGTTTTAATTTGTACCTGTAGATGAAAGTGATGTAATTGCATTTAAACAACAAAACTCACTTTGTTTTCACTTATTAAACAAAAGAAAACAAAAATGAGTATTTCAACTGAGGAAAAAGTTAGGACACCCTATGCGCTAATAGCTAGTGTTTCCCCCTTTGACTGAAATAACCTCAATGAGACGTTTCTTGTAGCCATCTACCAGTTTCTGACATCGACTGGAAGAAAGTTTCCCCCACTCCTCCATGCAGAATTCTTTCAGCTGTGTGATGTTTGAGGGGTTTCTTGCATGCACAGTCCGTTTCAAATCACCCCACAGGATCTCAATAGGATTTAGATCTGGGCTTTGACTTGGCCATTCCAGAACTCTCCATTTTTTACTTTTCAGCCAGTCCTTGGTAGATTTACTGGTATGTTTCGGGTCATTGTCATGTTGCAGGGTCCAGCTCCGCTTCAGCTTCAATTTTTTGACAGATGGTCTCACATGTTCCTCAAGCACCTTCTGATACAATGTAGAATTCATAGAGGATTCTATGATGGTGAGCTGGCGAGGTCCTGCTGCAGCAAAGCATCCCCAAACCATAACACTTCCACCTCCATGTTTCACAGTTGGTATGAGGTTCTTTTGCTGAAATGCTGTATTTGGTTTACGCCAAACATGCTCTCTGTTATGGTGTCCAAATAATTCAATTTTAGACTCATCTGTCCAAAGCACATTATTCCAGAAGTCTTGGCCTTTGTCTATGTGTTCTTTGGCAAACTTCAGTCTTGCCCTCTTGTTTTTCTTAGATAGCAAAGGTTTCCTCCTTGCACACCTCCCATGATAATTAAAGTTGTGCATTCTCTTTCTGATTGTAGATTCATGCACTTTGACATCAACTGTAGCAAGAGCTTGCTGTAGGTCCCATGATGATATTTTATGGGTTTTAGAGACTTCTTTAAGCATCTTGCGGTCTGCTCTTGGGGTGAATTTGCTTGGACGGCCTGACCTGGCCATGTTGGCAGTTGTTTTAAAAGTTCTCCACTTGTAAATGATTTTCCAGACAGTGGAATGGCTGAATACAAATTCTTTTGAGATCTTTTTATATCTCTTACCAGACTCATAAGCATCAACAATCTTCTTTCTGAAGGCCTCAGAGAGCTCTTTGGATCTCACCATGGTGATATCTCTCACTTCAACAATTAAGAGCAAACCAAACTAAATGTCTGAGGTTTAAATAAGGCAAGCCTCCTTCAAAATGCTCTGTAACGATGTTCTAATAATTTGCATCTGATGTGATATACCTGTTGGTAATTTTAGCCATTTTAAGTACAAATAAATGTGGGGGTGTCCTTACTTTTTCCTCACAAGAAATTGGATTTTTTTTAAATTACATTTTAGTTTATTTGTTTAGTTATATTACTTGAATCTCCCAATATTGTTAAAATGAAGATCAAATGTCCATATGCTTAACTATGTTAAAAAAAACACAGGCTTTCATGGGGTGTCCTAATTTTTTCACATGACTGTATATGTAGTACATTAATGAGTTCATTAAATCATTCATTCATTTTCACTAGCTGCTTTATCCTGGTCAGGGTGATGGCGGATCCATATTCATCATATTCGTCACAGGGCACCATGCACACACACACACACACACACACACACACACACACACACACACTGATACGCACATTTACACCTAGAGGCAATTTTACACAGCCGATCCCTCCACTGTCATATTTTTGGGAGATGGGAGGAAACTGGAGAACTTGAAAGTGTGTCACCCCTGATTAATGTTACTGCTCCTGCAGTTTATTACCCAGACACTTCATGTCTTTCACAGCTCTTAGCCAGGATTGAGGGGAGAAGATCACTCAAAGACATCGATCAGCACATTTTTCCTGTAAATGGTGGTCCAGCTCAAGGTAACTGAAATAAAAAATTCCACCTGCTTCACATTACAACATGGAAACTGAAATTCAGCCTATCCATCCATCCATCCATTCATCCATCCATCCAACCAACCATAAAACAAACTGAAATGCTTGTCCTTAATTATTTTTTTTTACATTACCATCCGTCCATCCATCCATCCATCCATCCAAGCAATCCAACCAACCATGCGGTGGAAACTGAAACACTTGTCATTAACTCTTTCTTTACATTACCAGCCATCCATCCAGCTATCTGTCCATCCATCCATCCATCCATCCAGCCAGCCATATAGTAGAAACTGAAATGCTTATCATTACCTTTTTTTTATGTTGTCATCTATCCGACCATCCATTTTTTATAATTATCCATCCCTTTTGTCCAAACAATTCATCCATCCAATCATACAATAGAAACTGAAATGCTTGTCATAACCTATTTTTTACATTTCCATCCATCCATCTATCCAACCAAACAACCAATCATCCATCCATCCACACTTGTCACAGAGATTTTTTTTACATTACCATCCATCCATCCATCTTTCCGATTGAAACTGAAGGACTTGTCATTAACGTATTTTTAAGTTCTTTTGTTTTTCACCTCCAGGTGATGTCATCGAGTTTCACGGAGTAGAAGGGAGTGGTAAGACTGAGATGTTGTACCACATCCTGAGCCGCTGCATCCTCCCCACAGACAGCGGAGGCCTGGAGGTGGAGGTCGTCTTCATAGACACAGACTACCACTTCGACATGCTGCGTTTGGTGAGCATCCTGGAGAACCGTCTGACCTCGTCAGCACCAGAGAGCGAGATGGAGGAGGTGGTCCGTTCCAGCCTCCGTCGCCTCTCCGTGCTCCACTGCTCCAGCTCCATCCAGCTCCTCCTCACGCTACACTATCTGGAGGGAATTCTGTGCAGCCGGCCCGCCCTCTGCCTGCTCGTCATAGACAGCATCTCCGCCTTCTATTGGATAGACCGCGCCAATGGGGGTGACAGCTTGGCTCGGCAGGAAGCCAACCTGAGGAAGTGCACCGAGATCCTGGACAGGCTCAGGAGAGACTACGGGGTTGTCGTTGTTGCCACCACACATGCGGTTATGAGGAATTATTCATCCAGCTCGACAGCGTCTGGATCATCAGAGCCAAGCGGATCCACTCCTTCATGGAAATGCAGCTCGGACTTCGACAAGCAGTATCTTTCCCGAGCGTGGCAAAAGATACTCACACACAGACTTCTGTTCTCAAAAAGTGACCAGAGTAGTGTATCTGAGGACCACAAACAGCTTTTCTCAGTGGCATGTAACACTGTAAGGACTAAAGGTGTTCATCGGTGTGTGTTTTATGTCACAGAAGCGGGCGTTCGGTTTAGTGAGTGAGCAGAACAACACACATCTGTGCACATCTGTGATTAAATTCTTCGAATTGGATGTTTCAGGGCACAAAATAACAGGAAGTGGTCAGGGTCTACAGTTTTGGGTTTTTCTGCTGTCTGATCTCTGAAAGAAGTAAACATTTATAACATGGAAAACAAGATAATCAGCAGGCTAAGGTTTATAAGTAGTAGCGATGCTTTACCGATCAGAGGACTCAACTCGTCTCATCAGACATTTTTTATTTTCCTATATTAACTGTATTACTTATTGATTTTCTTTTCTTTTTCTTAAAAGTTATTTTGCTACACAACACTGGATTTTAATAAAGAAACTGGAAATAAGTTATGTGTAAGATTTTTTTATGTATTTGTGTTTACCTTACATCTTATTTTGTGTTTATAGAGCTTTCATGGGTGTGAAGTGCCACTGGGTCAAATCTGTGCATCTGTTTCGATATAAACAGCACAGCTGCACCAGGCCAAGAGTTGGAACAATGTCTTGCCTCAATCTGCTTTCATTACTAGTGCGTGTTTATTTTGGAAAGTTATTAAATGAGGTTGTTCTGATACCCTGCTGTTCTCGCTGTCCTCCCCATGGTACACTGTGACTAGTGCTGCATTCATCTTAACTTGGAAGTTGAAAGTCTGAACCTGGAATTACGGCATTTTTGAGCTCGGCACGTTCGACTTACAAATTGGGAAAAAACATGGACGCCTCCATGAAAGCGTGTTAGCAATAGCCAGCTAACATTAGTGATCAGGAGTTTATAACGTGTTTACTTTCTCAAAACAGTGAACTGTATAGCAAGTGTTATAGATTTAACCAGATAACGTGTGTATATTGATTGTTCTGATGTAAATAGTACTATAATGCCATTTAAAGTAGTGAAGTGATATTTACTTGACATCACGTCTTACACTGAACTCAGAGTTAAAGAGACCTTCCTAGGTTGAGTGGGCATATTCTTTGTTTTTTCCTACTCAGAGATCAGAAACGACAAGTTAGTCGAATGCAACATCAGTCCACGTAAAGAAGGTGTGTCCTTTGTGCCTTTCTATTTACATGCAGTTTACTCAGCTAACATTTTTCTTGTTTCACTGCAACACAAATTGCGACTATTATTCTGCTTAACTACAGTTAAAGTTTAGAGTTGTACCACTGTCATACTGCTTTTGTTAGTGTTTTTTTTTTTTTTTTCAGAAAGCAGACTTTTTAGGGGTGAATTTTTTCAAACATTGCTATAGAACCTATATAACCAATGAATGTTCGGTTTCATAATTTACATACTCATAAGCTAATGCATTTTAGTTTAATTGTAGCAAAATTGTAGCAAAAAACACTGGTGTTATTTTTTAAGCACAAACAGCAATAGGCTTGTATAGCGCATGCAAAGTTTTAATTAGTCAGCATCAACAATAAAAAAAAAAAGCTGACACCTAAAATTTTAATCCCTTAAAATTTCAGCATAGCCTGATGAAAGAGTTTAAAATTACAGCTATAGTGGCTTCTGTCACATTTGCATTGATCTAAAAATGGTAAGTATACCTTAGACAGCATAATATCGATATACACAAAATGATGAGGTTCTTTAATAACCTATCATTTTCTGCTAGCAGAGCCAAGCCACTCAGCAGGTATGAAAAAGGTACCTATCTTTCAACAGGCTGTCAGTATTTGCTGTTTTTTTTTGTTTTGTTTTTTTTGCAGTAGCTAAAAATAATACTTTGATGTTGTGGTTTGGTGTGTAAATCTTTAATTCAGCACTCATTGGAGAAGATCAGCTTTTATGTTAAGGACTGCATGACTGTTCTTTTATACTAGTCAGCCATAATTCCTCCCCCCCCCCCAAAAAAAGTAGCTGACTAGTCATCTTTTTCGCAGTTAAATCAAAAACTGATTCATGGCGTCGCTATTTTTATGCTGTTTTATTAGTGCAGTTAAATTCTCATAAACAACAGTGAAGAATGTGTCAAACCGCATTTCAAGTAACAGCCATGCAAACAGGCTATTTTCTTTCTAAATTTAATTTTCATCTTCAGTGCTTTATGAAAATAATTAAATCAGTTCAAGAAATAGCTTTTCTCTAGGGTAAAGGTACAGATCTGAGTGAGTAGAGAGGTTTGGTAAACTGGATTATTTTCACAATGTCTGTTTCTCGTGCTTCCTCACCTGGAACTTTTTGCTCTTGTGGCCCATTTCCTAGATGGATTCTGTAGATTTGTATCTAAGAGCTGCTGCTGCAATCATAAATACTGTCCTGTGCTCATCCCAGGACTTTTATTCACAATCTGCTCATACAGAACATCCTGGAAACACACTTAGTACTGTCTTTACTCTTCTACACCTGTATACTACAATGATTTATAATCCCATTATCCAGTGTCACCTACAAGAGGAGGGGTTCCCTTGGTTCCTCTCAAGGTTTCTTCCTCATGTCCTCTCAGGGAGTTTTATCTCAACACCGTCACCGCTCCCTTGTTCATTATAGATCTAAATCTCCATCCAGACTTCTGTAAAGCTGCTTTGTGACAATATCTATTGTTAAAAGCTCTTTATAAATAAAATTGAATAGAATTGCCAAGCCACGTACATTTAACTGCAGAAGATCCTGCACTGCAGAAATATTGCAGTACCTCACCATATCATCAGGGTAATCTTTGGGCAGAAAGGTTCTGTGAAATTCTGGATACCATGATAAGTCAGGAGTACTGGCTTTCTTAACAAACATAACCAAAGCTATATCACTGTTTTGCACATCATAGTGCAGGAAAGTGTTGACGCAGCAGGTAACGTTGCCAGTTAACAGCTCCAGGGTCCCCAGTTCACTCCTGAGCTCGGGTTACTCTCCGTGTAGAGTTCTGCATGTTCACCTCTTGTCCCTTTGTGTTTCTTCTGGATTCTCAGGTTTCTCGCACATCCCAAATAACCCAACACAAAATATTCAAACCTCTTACAAATGTTTTAAAGACATTTTACAAAAGGTATTCTGTAAGCATTTAAGTTTCGTTCCCTTAAAACAATTCTTAAGCGCCAGCTACTCTAATGCCTAAAAAACTTTCATGAAGCGGAAGCAGAAGCATGGTTGTAAGCTCATGCTTTTTAATTAAAAATCCAAATCAGCAGGCAAAAACAGGAAGAACAGAGAGGCATAAACAGCATAAACAGGAAGAAGGCAGGGGTCAATCAGTTATATATCCAGAACAATGCAGGGCAATCGAAGGACAGAAACAAAAGGCAAACCAGTAATAGCAAACAGAAAAACAAAGCTCAGAAATGCACACTGGAAATGGCAAAACATCACAAAGATTAGCAGTGACTGAACTGGTAAAATACACTGAACAAATGAGACTGAACAAATAAAGGGTGCAGTTAGTAATCAGGTGAGTAGGAGCCACATAATGTCTGGACTTGTGGCTCCTGGATCAGTGGCGGATTTGGATGTGAATGTGGCCCACCCCCCTCACCCAGACAAGGATCGGGCTGATCTGGCTGAAGGTGGTGGGAATTGTAAATGAGTTTGCCTGTACCCAGTTACTCTCCTCTCAGCTGTACCCTTTGCAGTCCACTAGATATTGTAGACGGCTCCTCCATAATCATTAGTCCAATAAGGATGAGGTCTTTGTTGTTGATGGAGGGACTGGTTGGGGAGTACTGTTTCTGCCAAGGGTCCAACAACCACTGGTCTGAGAAGAGAAACATGGAAAGAGGGTGAGACCTTTTTCTGACTAGTCAGCTGTAAACAGTAAGCCACTGGGTTGGTTCTTGATTTATATACTTTTGAATGCCTTGTGGCATCTGCAAGCTTGGTGTTAGTTCATGTGAGCTCTCCCCATAGTCATTCAACCTTGAGGAACCACTCGTCCATTGCTGGAGCCTCTGTCTAGGTTGGACATCTGGTTGGTGCTCTCCACCTGTCCATTCTAATGAGGACTCTGACAGATTCTGATGAGTAAGACAATCAGTCGACTATTTTCATGATAGTGTTCATTGTATGGTTGAAGGGCAACTACAAAGGGCCTACCTGTCTTGTCAAGGAAAAAGTCTCTTCGCTGCTTGGATGTATTCAGGGTTGGAGTGGTCAGTCAGACCTATCCAGCCAGTGTTTCCACTCCTCTAGTGCCAGCGTAATGGCTAGCAGCTCTTAACTAATCACATCATAGTTTTGAAGTGAAAAGAAGGTACAAGGATAGAGTTTGGAAGAATACCATGTAATTGTGACAATATTGCTCTTATTGCCACATCTGGGGCATCTACCGCCTCCATGAAGGGCAATTTAGAATCAGGATGTTTTAGCACAGAGGCTGAGGTGTACCTTTTTTAGGTCCCTGAAGGCTTGGGTTGCTGCAGAATTCCACCTGAGCTATTTTTCTTCCTTTCAGCAGGGTGATTAGAGGAGCTGAACTTTTGAACAAGCATGTGATAGAAGTTGGCAAACCCAAGGAATCACTGGAGTTAGTTGATGGTCCGAGGCTTGGGCCATTTGACTACTGCTTTTCCATTTTGATAACAATTTGTCCAGTATGTCACATAACCTCTCACTGATGAATGCCTAGAAGACAGAGGAGGGATTTATCAATCCATATGGCATGATGAGGTTTTCATAGTGCCCCTAGTAGTGGAAAAGACTGTTTTCCACTAATTACACTCTCAAATGCTAATTAGGTTGCATGCTCTTCAGAGGCATAATGTGTTTAAGAAACAGGAGTTTCTTGTTCTTTAACAGATGAAGCTGTTCTTTAACAGATGGTTATCTTATTTAGACCCCTACAATCTACTGAGTGCACTTCTCAAGACTGTGGTTAACCTCTTCACTGTAGCCAAACAGCCTCAGTATTCTTCTTCATTTCTCCTCAGAGGTCAGCTGGGACGTAGCCAACTACAGGGGTCTTCGTCCAAATCATGGTTTGCAGGAGGACCTTTGGGGCCTTGTTTCCACTTGATTTACAAGTTTATTAGAGCATACAAACTTAAACTATCAATATGCCAAACAGGTTTGCGCTGTACCTCTTCCTTAAGTGGGTTCATTCCAACCACTAGAGGTGGCAATGTTGCAGAAGCACAGACTATATTCAGTGTACACAAAGGAACCTAAGTCTCATAAGTCACATAAGTCTGTCCCCACATGCTCAGAATAGTATGATTTAAAGAGTGTCAGAAAATGTTCATATGTTGTCATATCTTCAACACCTTGAACAGGTGAGATGACTGTGTTGATTCTGGCATTGCCAGAGATGGAAGCTCCCAATTGTTGGGTAAAATACAGAAAGCATGGCAGTAGGAAGCCCTGTGAGAGCCTACCATTGTAATGATCCAGAAGAGCCAAACAGGTAGTAGAGCTGGCAGATTTGATGAGGGGAGGAGGCAGCACTGGTAGTGGATGAAGGCTGGATCTCAACATTGGGCAAATGGTGAGTTATAGTGTTTGAGAATGTCTTCCATTGTGGAGTCCAAATGTCCATATTTATGATGATCAACTTGCCCTGGTTAGCCACACCCTCAGACAGTTTAATTTCATTTCTGCATTCCAAGTCTGGTGAGATTATTACATCCATGTCAGTGGTGAAATTTTTTGTCATGAAGCGGAATCAGTTGGATGTAACTGCAAGATTTTATTCAAAATCTAAATCAATAAGCAAAATTCGCAACCAGGAAGCAGGCAGAAATCCATCAATCAGATACCCTGAACAATGCAGGGCAATCAAACTTGTACACAAAGGACAGAAGCAAAAGTGAAATTGGTAATAGCAAATGATTAACAATGTTTAGAATGTAAACAGTGGGAAAATGGCAAAACCTCACAAAGATTGACGGTGAGTGAACTGGTTAAATACACTGAACAAATGAAACTAAACAGGTAATAGGATAGGTGCAGTTAATAATCATTTGAGTGGGAGCGATATAATATCCGGACTAGTGTTGGCTGTTGAACTGGTGATGGATTCGGATATAACAAAAGAATGTAATAATTTCAAAATGTTACAGCCATACATGAAAGCTGAATTCTCTACTTGTATCTCTTGTTTATCTTCAAGCAATTCAACTTCAATTCAATAACACAGCTAAACTGTTTAATTTCACCTCCGAAATGTGTACACAGGGATAATGTATGCTGACAGTGTGGGTCCCCTACTTTAAACCCAGGTAACTCTAGTTAAAGTGGCATTATGTGCTATACGTAGTGCCACTTTTATGACTGACATAGAAATAGGGTTGGCAGCCCATGGACTGGATCCATGATTTCTTAACCCACAGTTCCAACCATCCTCAAACGCATTTTAAGAGTTGGCTTAAAATTATGTAGAATGAAAAAATGTAAAACATTGAATATGGTCTTGCCATCGAGATCTAGTGAAATGTATATCTACTACACATACAGTAAGTGAGACTTGAAAGATTTTTCAGCTTGTCCTTCTGCAGAAACTCTTAAAGTCCCCTACATTAGAACTACTACATTAGAAGGATTCTTTATCAGTGGGGGTGTAGAACCCACTTAGAAAGCAAAGAACCACTTTTTTTCTAAGAGTGCACTAACTGAGCCTCATGAAGCTACATTGAGGTCACCACTAGCTTCCCTGCCATAAATTCTCTCTGCCAACATTTTCTCATAGCCTCCACATTCCATGATCTTCACTTTACCAGATGAGTGCTTGCACAGCAATTCATTTTGGCCATAGGGGAAATATGGTATGTCTTGGTGTTCAGCCAAGGCACTACCTTACTCCAGGACCAGAGCAGAGCCCCTTCTACTGTAGAGGTATTCCCACCCATGGTGTCCCCTTACAGATAACACAGCAAAGTAGCTTGGCAATGACACCTGACACTTTTCTCATAACTCCATTAGGTTGCCCCTTCATGGACTGTATATGTACTTCAGTGAACCTCAGGGCTATGTCACTGGGAGCTTAATGCTCCCAGTAGGGCCACCCTTGGTGAACATATCTGAGGTGAGAGGTCAGACAAAGAGCAATCCTAATGACCCCATGAGAGATGCCTGGACTGACCTTCACAGCCTGTTGCCGCTGTGACCCCCAGCAGGAAAAGGGTACGAAAAATTTAGCTTGATTGGCTGAGCTATGGCAAATCCGTAGGTCATGCTAATGATTTTCATGGTACTCCCAATGACTGTTAACTGTGCCAGCCCTGATGAGGGCTGGTGTTCTCTCCAAGTTAGTTTATTAAATACTATTTAAAAACACAAGCAGGATCAGAAAGTACATGTTCAGTTTATTCATCAGGTGTATGCAGGATGCATTGGGCTCACTTCCAGTAAACTGCTCACATGTCTATCTTGATGACTGCCTCATACTACATGTTCCCACACACTGAGCTGAACCACAGTAAACACAATGGCCCTTATTCATTAAAGTTACATAGAAACTAGTGCAAATTTGAGTGCCCAGACTGGCATAAGAATTAATCTGTGTCTGATTCATGAAACTGTCATATGGTGATTTGAGCACAAATAAGGATTCAGCTTCAGCTGCATGGAAGCATGCTCCTACCCTCTACTGCTTGATTTCCATGTCAAATGTATGCAGCATGCCCCAATTTTTTCCTTAAAAACATTTCATTTACATTAAACATGCCATAGTTTAAAAGGAAAGCTGTTGCAGTGGGGGTGTGGTCAAGCTCCGGCTTTGAATGTGAGAAGAGTTTGCAGAAAACTGGCAGGTAATGAATAAGTGGTTACACCTTCTGTGGTTACACCTTCTGTGGTTAAGAAGGATGAGTATTTACAGTCTGTTTATGTTGCAGTGAGCAGAACTACAACAGCAGAAATGTTGTGTGTGCCTATAGTTTTGGTTTTTTTTAAACATAATTTAGTTTACTAAACAAAGCACTGAACAGCGCGCCAGTAAAAATTATTAATAAGAAAGACTAGGTCGTCATCTCCGAAACCTGCCTCCCATGACCTCATTCCCCATGCTCCCTACCAGGGTTCTACAAAAACATTCAGCAAACTCCAGTTTCCAACATCAGAGGAAAGAAAGCTTTGTGTCTGACATTGCTGAACATAAAGATGTTCTTACATCCTAAGTGGCGTAATAGCTAAGCACAAAATTAAAAGAAAAAAAAACTGAAACAACATAAAAACACAGTTCCAATGATGGAAAGGTGGTCTAATAGGTGTGTCTTGAAAAGAAATGAATTACTGAAATGAATGGTGTCATGGAAATATACAGTACATAGACAATTATGGGATTGTGCTCTGTTTTTTTTTGTAATATGGTGCCCTGCGACA
The DNA here is from genome assembly GCA_022758105.1 of Pangasianodon gigas. Taxonomy (NCBI): domain Eukaryota; kingdom Metazoa; phylum Chordata; class Actinopteri; order Siluriformes; family Pangasiidae; genus Pangasianodon; species Pangasianodon gigas. The sequence goes on along the minus strand of CM040454.1, from coordinate 30,858,542 downwards.
AACTAGCGTCCCATCCAGATGTATTCCCACCTCGCCCCTGTGTCCCCGAGATAGGCTATGGATCTGTATCTTGTGAGGAGAGACAGGATGCAAGTGGGTATAATAATCAGCATGGTGTTTATTAAGAGCAGTCTGGTAATCGTAGTAAGCAGTACAGGTGAAAGTCAAAACACAGGTAGATAGGAACAAATAGGGATAATTCATATCCAAACACAAGAAACCAGGAAATAATTCTGGAACAACGAGAAAACACAGGAATGAAGAAATGTGTCTACGAACTTAAAGACATGGAACACAAAATGTCTTTGCCATGAAATACAGACATAGGAGGGTATAAATAAATAAAGGTAAACAAAATAATTAAAGATGAACTGAAAAAAGAGATAAGAGCAAAATCAAAACAAAACCCAAATGGCATTAATAAGCAAAACATGAACTGTGGAAGCAGTACTGTTCACTCTGGGAGCTGCGACACGCACCAAGAGCTGCAGTGCATGCTGACGGGGGATCCGGGACAGGATCCCTGACCAGGATAAAGCATTTACTAAAGAATTTTGAAATCAGAAAACTGAATGGTTTTCCAGGCTCACCATTAGGTACTTATATGAACTACTATATATCTATGCTTTTCATTCATTTTAGAAAAATCAAACAGTTCATAATTAACTGAAGTCTTATTTAACTAAAGTATTATTTATTAATTTAGAAGAGCCAAGTTTCCATTTACACACATTCCTATCAGACCTCATAAAAATGAGCCATAGACGACACTAACACTAAGGAATAAGAAAATTGTAAGAAAATTGTATTTGCATTGGTTAATTGAATGATCTGATTTGATCACACACAACTTTGATGAATAAGAGCCATTGCGTCTTCTAGACCATTTGTCCAGATCGTGGTTGACTCTAAATTAGAAGAAACCCTCTTTCAGATCATTCAGTCTCAAGATTTCTGATCTTTCATAACAGTATCACTGTAGTTCACACATGGCATCCTCACCTTCAGCTTCCTATGTCACATCAAGCTTGATAACTGCTTGACTATCCTCACTGCCTGAAGCTTTAGTGGCTTTCTGTGTTTTCTGTACAGCCTGTATATGGGAATTATGAACCACAGATGCACCATGATGAGCATCAGGTGGCTGGTGACAGAGGTGAGATTTTCTATTTGCCAGTGCATCCTTGGATTTGATGCCTTCACATAGCGAATTTCTTTGTGATCGATGCCCTCCTGCTGGCACCAGTATGGTGTCAGTGGAAAGCAGTCCAAAGTTGTGGTTTTTTCTCCCTTATATACCATCTGCTGAGGCATGCTCACTTTGCTTTCCTATTAGCTGCTCATCTATAGTTGTTAGGGCTATGTACCCTTATTCTGGGGGAGCGATGGCTGTGTCTGAAAGTAATCCAGATAATAATTTCCCCACTCTACTAGGCCTGTGTGCATTATACCTTCTTCAAATTTCTTTATCCTGAAAAGTGAACACGGTTTTCAGCCATGTCCTGCTGATGGTTCCACGGTTGAAGGGTTTGCCACAGCACCTTCCACTCGGGAAGGATCTTATGTCCCAGCTCAGAGGCTAAATGTAGTGTCCACATCCAGATCACTTTCACATAAGATTGGTCACAGGTGAGGGACTGCGAACCTACAGTGGGGGAGATTGTTGAACCCAGCAGTACTGCTGAAGTATGCCTGTGACTGAAGAATGTTTCCTGGGCAGTGTGTGCAATAATCTGTGCGATAGTGTGCTATGTTCAGTTCCCATGGGACTTTGGTTCCCTCAGGACCTGTTACATTCAAGTGGTTATCCATCCATGCTTAAAGTTTGTGTGGCTACCATTTCCGATTCTTAAGCCAGTTTTACGTGCTATGCTTTTCTGCATGATTTTGCTGCTGCTACAGACGAAAATCACACTATGTAAAAGAATTCTTGATGCATGAGTTGAGAACAGCGGTCTTAGAGCGCATAATGTGACGTGCCCACCAGTGGCCGATTTAGTGCCATTGCGACCAAAGATAGTCCATGACAAACTTCTGTCAATGTCAGAGAATGACTGCTGCTACGGCACTCACCTAAACGCCACCAACAGGAGGGCGGCAGGAGATGACGCAAAACTAATGGGACAGCTACCAATACGGTAGTGGCGATCGTGAAACGTAAATGAAACATGAAAATGGATAGAAAATCCAGAAAATTCTTATTACCTCAAGCTACCTTTTATGCTTATAAGAGCCTGTTTTCTGCATGAGATGATTTCTGGATCACGCTGATTATAGTCACGCTAGATATAGCAGAACATAGTCATTTTCTTTAATCACAGGTCTATCGTTAGAAGATCTTCATTTTACATTCTGACATGGAGAACACACATTATCACACAATCTATTATAAAATTCAGCCAAGATTTTATTGGGATCATCTCATACAGTGTGTCAAATAATAATCTTAAAAGAACACTTTAGAAGTGTATGGGTGGGATGTTCCAGTGGTTGCTTAATAGCACCTCCAACTTATGTGCTCTCACTGCAAATAATTGATTTGTCCATAGGCACTGGGGTCCTCATGGTTCCAATATTGATCTGTGGAGCAATATTACATTTCTGTTTAAGGTACAGTGGATTGATTAGTGTGTTGGATTGACTTCCTTCGCTGATTACTAGAATGCACATCAATCTCTATTATGCCCAGTCCAGGCCTCGAGTCATAATGTGAACTTGACTGCTGACGTTTATCAAATAGACCAGCTGTGCATATTTGTCAAAAATGATTCATCTTTCAAAACTTCATGTGAGTCCCTTCATTGTGACACTGGTATCCATTATCCACTGTTCAACATTTCCGGTGGTCTGTAGGAATAAAACAAGATTCCACAGCATTTAGCAGACATCCTTATCCAGAGCAATTAACATTTATGTCATTTTGTTTTACTAGTCAGCTGAGGGTCTTGCTCAAGTAGCAGCAGGAGATTGGTAGTGCTGGGAGTTGAACTCACAACCTTCTGATCAGAAAGCCAATGGCTTAACCACTGCCCTACATGCAGTCTCTGAATGTGACTGGCATGATGGATTCAGAAAGGACAAAAAGCCAAGTGATACCATGGTAATACTCACTCCACCTCACCAATTCAATTCAATTCAATTCAATTTTATATGTGTAGTGCTTTTAACAATGGACATTGTCACAAAACAGATTTACAGAAATATATAAATTCCAGATATAAATTTTAAATTTATAAATTTATCCCTAATGAGCAAGCCAGAGGCGAAGGTGGTGAGGAAAAACTCCCTGAGAGGATATGAGGAAGAAACCTTAAGAGGAACCAAGCTCAAAAGGGAACCCATCCTCATCTGGGTGACATCGGATAGTGTGATTATAAATCATTCTCTTCTATTACTGTGTACTATATAGTCTATACTGTATAAAAGTACAATTGTGTAACCAATTGATTCAGTCCAAACTGTATGTGTAAATTATATTATAAATGTATGTGTGGTTCTATGAATTTTCGATGACCATCAGATACTTGCGTGTCACTTAAGCCCAGTTTGGACTGGATTAGGTGTACATGGTGAAGTGGGATGAGTTTTACCATTGTATCGCTTGGCATTTTTGTCCTGTCTGAATCCCTCATGGCAGTCATTTTCACAGACTGCATGTTCCTGTGTCTGGAGAGACTTCTATATAAATAACCCCAGGTAATATAGAGTATATCCTGTCCAGTGTGACATGTTGGTAAAGATTCAGTTATATCCTGTATAAAAAGAAGTTTTGTTCTTTTTTCTTTAGTATAAAGAGACTCCAGGAAGTTCTTGCTCTTTTCTAAATTGTCCAAATTTAAAACGCACAACAATAGAATGTGGACGGAGTTTAAAAAGATGTATCAGATCTTTCCGAGGGTTTCACTTCAGGGGGTTTTAGGCCAGTTACTGAGTTCTCAGTATAGGAAAAGCCTACATACACGCTTCTTCATGTGACCTACTAATGATCAAGCACAACTTGTGTGGCCACGTCCCCCACAACAAGCACTTATAATAAGGTCAAAACAGTTTGTATTAATATGACTTGCATGTAGTATACATAGACCAGGCATAAAGACATCACTTATCCTGTGCAATTCATTTATAATTGCCATGGACGTCCTCCAGCAACATTACATAACAGATACATATAATAAAAAATGATTCCCTCCCAATAGTCCATTAGATTCATTAGCTCCTGTATACTCATTTCTATCTGTCCATTTCTTCACCTGTTTGTGCCTACAATTCAAAGCCTCTTGTTGTTTACCTGTTGGTTAAATTTTTCCCATTTATTCTCCTGTTTTGCCCTTTTACTTACATGCTATTGGTTTATATAAACACTTTCTGACCTTTTTTTTTCTCCTTCATTTACGATTACTCTCTCGCCTGCCATTTTGGACTGTTTACCCTTGTTCCAATAAACTCCTTTTTATTGAGCTTTAACCTGCAGTCATCTCCTCTTGGTCTCCAGATCTGATCTAAAAAAAAGAAAAGGCAGTGTGACATCTGGCAGTTAAAACAGAAATGTCAAGAAGATTAGACAAAGATTGGCCAAGCACTAGTCAGTATGCTGCACAGACGATATGAAAGAGGCTGCAGGCAGTTACAAATGGTGTACAGCTGTACGTACAAATTATTACAGAATATTTACATCACATGCAGAAAAAGTGATGCAAACTGTTCATTTTAAAATTATTTATATGCTGCCAGTGAAACTTTTTTGAACCCTGTATATTTTATCTTTTTTTTTTTAAACGACCTCATTTTAAAAGCCCAACATTCTGAAAATCTCACCAAGGAATAGGTATAAGAGAATTGAGAATTGTGTATTATTAAATGTTTTTAATAATACACAGCACTGTTGAATCCTGGATTCTGATTGGTCGGTAGGTGTTGATTAGTTTTCTATAACAGCAGCTCTGACTGTAATGCAGCCGCAAATCACAGGTTTCTATACAAATGATTTACACTTTCATGGCAAACACTCCACATAATTTTGAACTAATAATAAATGGTTTGCTGTTGTTTAACAAATATAAGCATTGATATGGTGAAGTTTTCTGTAAGGACATGTTCATTTAAGATTTGCGGAAGGAGTCTCCAGTGTCAGCGCTTTGTAGCAGTCAGAGGTAAAGCTGTAACTTTAAGTTTTCCGACATCTTCAGCACAAAGGAGTTTAAGCTTTGTGGTTTCTCAGTAACATGATACTTTTTTGTCCCATTTACTTGGCTGTTTATGGCTGTTATAATCAGTATAGGAAATTATCTCATGGATGGTCTGCAACTTATAGTGTAACTATAAATGGATAAAAAGTATAGTGTATTGTTCTTTGATAAATAAATGAAATTTATTTATTGGCAAATTGCTGTGGTATAAGAGGGAAAAAAATCATTTGTAGTGCACTCTGATAGGAAAATGAATAATTTCTTCACTCCATCATTGATTATTTTCCCATAACAGCACACCCCCAAGTGCAGAAGGTGTTAATCGACACCTTCTGACCAATCAAATTTGAGAATTCATCATCACTGTGCTTTAATGCAGGATAGCTTTTCCCTTAGATTTGCTCAGATCTTGATGTTTTTGCATATAACTTGCAGACACACGGACATGTCAGTGTTCTTTCAATTAATTAACTTAAATCTGAAGTGAAGACAGATTGTAAAGAAGCTGTGCTCGGTGTATTAACATGAACGTTGAAGGATCTGCAACACCCCAGTGTACACTATTTTGAATCATTTTTGTTGCTGGTGATAATAAAGGAGCATCTGTGAACAGTAACACACTAAACATTTGGTTGATGTACTTACTGTATATTACATTTCTGTGCATGTCTTTTTCCTATTTTTTCATTTTGTATTTGACGGCATGGTTTCCTGTGCATTTTTATCCATAACGGGCAACCAGTGAGGCGTATCGTACAAATATTTGCATTTTTAAGGGATTCATCTGTTATTCTTTGTTGTCATTTATTTCTACTTGTTTTTTATGATAAATAATTGTTCACCCTCATTCTTTCTAATCACTATTATCATAATAACATGTTATATAAGTATTTGGAAAGTCTAACTGATCACAAATTGTCATTTACAGCTCACCCAGAAAAACTTGTGTCTAAACTGAAGATTTATAGGAACAAATCCTGTTTTTCCTTTCATGTAAGAAGGATATTAGTCTTAGATTATGGTGATCTACTGTCCATGACCACCTCTGCCCAGTGTGTGCGTATGCTGGACAGTGTATATCACTGTGCTTTACGTTTTATTACTGACCGCAAATACTCTACACACCACTGTTAACTGTACTATAGAGTTCAATGGCCATCACTGTGTGTACATAGACAGCCTCACTGGCTCACTTTTATTTACAAATCTCTACTAAGACTTGATCTTTATTCATATCTTTGAAATACACAGTTGATGTGTGCTACGCTCTAAAAACAGGTTTCAGCTGTTAAATCAGCTTTAAAGGATATGGACACAGGCTTCATCGGGAAACGCTGCTGTATGAAATCGCTTTTCTGCACTATTTTTATGATGTTATACTAATTGTATTGTATCTTTGCTTTTTTCTGTTTGTGTCTTGAAACTTTATGCTGTCCTCTTGGCCAGGTCTGTCTTGAAAAGGAATTTTTAATCTCAAGATTTTACCTAGTTAAATAAAAATAAAGAAATGAATAACTTGTTATTAACCTTGCATTTTTCTCTGATATCTGCACTGAAAAAAAAGTCTTATTGAATTTAATTTTTTTAATGTCAAATGGTTTATTTCGTCTACACGCAGAGCTATATTTGTAGCAACAATTACTCATTGGGTTTTAGTTATATTAGCTTAATTATATCAAGTAGAGTTTACTTAAAGTGAGTAATTCCAGCTACATCTAATCATGTTCCATCTACGTGAATAAACTGTGTAGATCAAGTCACAAATAAATGGGATGAGTTAAGTTAATTTAGTCTAGATGCATTACTTTGAAAAAATAATCAGTAAAATTTCCTTAAGTACTGCACACACACACACACACACACACACACACACACACAGTCTGACTGAGAAAAAAATTTACTGAAATACTTTTAGCCTTAGATCTTAAAATAGACACAAAGCAAGAAATACAGAAAACATCCTTTCACAACACTCAATATTAAATCATTTTAAATTTCCTTAGACTATATGCAAATCGAGTTCATAGGAGTTCGAGGTGGAGAAAATGGCCGCTCTCATGGCAAACGAAACATCGGGCATGCACAATCAAAACCTCGAGCAACTCAGACTTGATTATTTAGAACTGACTTTAATTAATTGAATAGACTTATTTAAAAACTGTGTATTATTATTTTGTTGAACCAAAAATATATTTAAGTTGAATAAACAAGCAAAGTTTTCTCGTGTACAATCTACTAAAGGTCAAATTCATTTTTTTCATGTGCTTTGGCAATCATGTAATCTAAGATTTGTGCCAGTAAAGCATTGCTGAACTTGGACTTACAGTATATTCCTTATATACAGTGAATTGTGTCGTAACACAGTGATGTTAACATTCATGAGTCGGACGATCAGGGAATAACTCGATGATTGAAGGAAGTGGATAAATGATTTGCAAAACCTCAGATCATTGCAGCAGGAGGTCATGTAGTTCTATATCTATTCTCAATAGCTACTTGTTTTAGGGTGATTAAGGTAATGAATTTAGAACACAATGTATAGCACGGATACATAGAATATATGAAAAGACATGAAAAAAAAAGAATTGATTTACTTATCTGTGAGTTAATTGAATCAATCACCAGGCATTTGCGTTAAATGAGAGCTGATTATAGGCTGTGTGTGGTTTCATTCATCTCACTGATGAAACACAACCAACCCCCCCCCCCCCCCATCTCCCTTCCTTACATACACACAAAAGAGTTTTTCATGCTAATTAACCTGACACTGAAGAAGGTATTAGCCTGGAAATGTAAAATAAAGGGTTCATTAAAGGTGACGGATGTAAGTGAGGATGTGTAAAGCAGTCCAGGTGCAGAGGGGAGTGAAAGAGAGAGCAGTGTGTGAAAAAAACACCATCTCACTGCTTCCACCCATTTCCTTTTACCCTTTTTACAGATTTGTCTGTGTGTGTGTGTGTGGGTGGGTGTGTGTGAATGTGTGTTTGTGAATGTGAAAACACAAGGAATGATAATACTCAGATGAGCGTCAGGCTTGTGAGCTTGGTGCCCCCTCATCTCTCCTTCCTCAAAAGAGTCTAGTGAGTAAAAAAATAAATAAATAAAACACTTGGGCGCATGCTGTGGTGGGAAAATAATCAACAAAGGGGTTAGTGTTAATGATGTGGAGTCACTGTTACTGATTATTCTCCTATAACAGCAGGTCCTGAAGTGTTTTATTTGCCTTATAACACAGCAATTTGCCAACTCTAACAATTTTATAGTGTATTAAAGAATGTCATGTTATCCTTTTTATCCGTTTACAGTTACATTTAATTGTAACTCTACACTTTCAGGAATAAAAACGACCAGACTGTGTTTTTTACTTGCCACTGATGTGGTACCATTAAAGGAGCATGTTTTTGCACCTTTAGATTTGTACCTGGAAATGTGAATATATATGTATATATGTATAGTATAGTGTACCTTTAAAAAGTAATTAAAGGGACATACAGTCATTGGACTTTAAATGTACACCACCTGCATCATCTTCCCAGGTAAACGATTACACACTAAAAGTTCAGTCTATACAACCAGCCTTTGGTAGTATACACTCACTGGCCACTTTATTAGGAACACCACACTAAAACCGGGTATACTTTGCTCTCAGAACAGCCTCAGTTCCTCATGGCATGGGTTCCACAAGCTGCTGAGAAGATAGCGTTGAGATTCTGCTCCATGTTGACGAGACCGAATCACATAATCGCTGCAGCTTTCTCAACATTCATGCTGCAAATCTCTTGTTCTAACTCGTCTCAAAGGTCAATCACCATTACTGTAATTTAACATTAACTATTCGCCTGATTTCTGTTGCTCTCTGGACTATTTGTCGTTCTCAGTGCAGCATGTGTCTAGTATGGCTTTACAAACATTTTACACAAAATACCAAGTAAAAAAAAAAAAGAAAAAAAAGTGTGCCAGTCTCCACTGAATCAGAATCATTTTATTCGCCAGATACATTTACATGTATTAGGAATTTTTCTTGGTGTTTGGTTACAACATGATACGTTCAGCACACACACCTCAGACAACACAACACAATTACCATCCGAATATACAAATATTACTCGTTACGCAGAAATATAGGATCAGTTGTAATTGACATTACAGTGGAGGTAGAAATAGCAGCTGGATGCAGTTCAGGGTGCGTTAAACAGAGTGGAACAATAGTGATAAATAATAGCAATGACATATAGTTTATAAAAACATTTAGTGCAGATTGTTGTTACTGGCAGAGCAGTGCTGAAGTGATTACTGCCTGCTTAATAACAGAACTTGCCAGTGGAAAGAAGCTGTTTCGATGGCGTGCAGTTTTTCTTAGCAGGGAGCAGAATCGCTTTCCTGATGGTAGTTTTTGGAAGAGGGAACACCTTAACTTTTTACACCTTAACAGCTTTTCCTTTTGGAACTGTTGTTTACTGAAGATTTTTTAAAATTACAGAATCAGCTACAGGCAACAATCCTGAACTGTTTAAAGTTTGTACATGTCAAAGAAGATTGCTAAATTTTGTTCAAAAATGAGATTTATTTTTTTTTTAAATCATAATTTTAGTCATCATCATTAAACCTTTCATGCATAGTATCCACACATATTTTATATTTTAGGAAAATATAAGATAAAATTGACCTCCAAATTATGTATTTAAATTATTACTTTAATTTAAGTAAAAAATTTAATTAAAAATATTTTTGTGCCTGCCTCCACTTGAAGGTGATTTTTTAAAAATATTTTTTGAAGATTTTTAAACTCCCTTAACTGTGTAAATTTTGTACATGTGAGGAATATTACTATATTTTATTAAAAAATGATAGTTTCCCTTAATGCTAACAATTTTTTAAAAAAGAAAAACATCGAAAGCTTCCTTTATGTTTTTAAATTTCATTATAATGTCTACAATGTTTTTATCCTTTTTTACTCATGACATTCCTTCACATGTACAAACCATTAATTTTTTTTTATTAAGTAAAAAAAAAAAACATCTAAAATGCTGGATCTGCTTATACATAATTTATGCAAGAAAGGTTTAAATATTTTAGATCTGAATGTTAACATTTTTGGTTATAAAGACACTGGAAGATTTTTTTTTACTATACATATACACTATACTATATATTTTACGATATTTAGAAAAAGTCATAATTCATATGACATGCACGCTAAAAATCAACATCTAAAGTATCTCATCATTCTATTATCGATGGAAACGAAATAATGTAAATGAAAGTTATTTTGATTTATTTAGTTGTTATTAAAGGTGTGATAGTTGATATGTTTCATTTCTTACATACAAATACAAATATGAAAAATTATATAAAACGATAAAAATAATAGTTTAAGCCGCTGTCTCAGAACAAGTGTAGTACATAGCTGGAAAAAAAACAGTTTGGAAAGCTGCTTTCCGGTCCGGAATGTTTGTTTGTGTTTGGATTGACCTCTTGTCAATCATCTTATAGACACGCCCCCAATGCTTCTCTACATCCTTATAAATCATTATGAGGAGAAGTTGCATGTTTATAGAGACGTAACACGTCTTTCAAGCTGTTGAAAGTCTGAGTGATGTCATAACAGTCCTTCCTGATGCTAACTCTACGTAGTTGAAGCATCATAATTTTTGGGGGTGGAGCTTTGTGTGCGAGGGTGGAAATAGGGGCGGGGTCAGTGAGTAAAAAAATAATCATTCAAATCATATTCAACTCCACCCATTTAACTATTAGAGACCTTTTTTTTAAAAAAAAAAACAAATTTTATGCTGCATCTCAATTCGCCTACTATCCGTCCTAAATAGTATCTGAGATTAGAATTAGTGTGTTCCAAATCGTAGTATGTTGAAATGAGGATCCAAAGGTGAACATCCCAAATGGTTTATTATTTCCGGTGGATTTTTGAAGTGTGGATCCGTGGACACTTTTCAGCTAATATTACCCACAAGTCCTTGCGCTCGGGAGGGAGGAGGAGTTATGTGATGGTTTGCTTTGCTGAATGCAAGGACACATTTTCGAGAGGTGTAAATGAAATGTGGAAAAATAAATCAAATGATATAGTATAAATGATATAAGTAATAATGAATGAAGAAAAGCTGAAATGCAGCGAGGAGTTTGTTTACGGTGACAGCGTGCGTAACCAGGCAACAACGTTCTCCTCCGTTACATGACGTGTTAAGCGGCGGTCACACTAGACTTTCAGCATGCGAAATTTCTTCAGAGACCGCTGAAGATATGGGCGGCAACTGGATATGACAATACGACATCACTTGCCCAGGCGTTGTTTGTTTATCCACACTTCATTTTATATATGATTTTATGATTTTATATTCTCATAAAGCTCAGTTGTATAAAACAGGATGGTGCGACACTGCTATAATCAGTGCTTCCTCCATCTTGGATTTTCTGAAGAGGTCATGCTGTGACGTGTCGATCTTCTATTGGTCACACGTCTTCACGTGATACGAGTTCACAGGTCAGAGTTCACCAAACTTGAACTTGGGCTGCGTTTCTGGTCTCCAGCGTTCTCATGTGTATGAATGGAAGTCAATGGAAGTGAAAAGTCTAGTGTGACCACCGCTTTAGTTAGTATGTCCCATCCATCCATCCATCCAACGCATGTCTTTGGATGTGGGGGAGGAAACTGGAGTACCCGGAGGAAACCCCTGAAGCATGGGGAGAACATACAAACTCCATGCACGCAAGGCGGAGGCAGGAATCGAACCTCCAACCCTGGAGGATCCACTAAGCCACGGTGCCTCCTGTTAGTATCGCAGTCGCAGTACTTGCATCCTCTTTTGCTACACACTCAAAACTCTGTACTTTTTCTTCACAGAAAGAGTACATACTCTTTTTTAGTGCATAGTATAAGTAGTATAAAATAAATAGAGACCCAGAGTTACATAATGCACCTTTAAGCGTTCCTGTGTGTCAGCAGTAATAGAAGAAGATCCGGTTTGTAAACTCCACTTCCGTGTTTTGGAGAAGTCCGTGTGATGACTGAAAGGCCGCTTCACCTCGAGTGCGCCTTCATGTATCCATCCGCAGGGTCACTCAGACTTTTTCCTGCTCGGTTTAACGGCGTTTCTCGGCGTTTCCTGGGTTTCTGATCATTTCTCTGGGTTATATTCACTCACCAGACCCTGTGCTCGAGCATCATTGAACTTTAAAGCCGTGATTTTGTGGTGAACCCCTTCCCCGTGGACCTATTTTTCCCGAGGCGATGACAGGCGGTGCTTCGGTCCCTCTTAAACATGGCCACCATGATGGAGTAAACGCTACAACTTTACTATTCTGATTTTTGTTTTTTTGGACTTTTTTGCTCTCTTGGTCTCACCCAAACGAGGAATGTTTCATCTCGAAATATCTCACCGAGCATCTGATCCGTGTGAAAGCTTTGGGAAAAGTTTGTTCTCGGATTATCTGCTGAATTAAGTTGGAAAGGAAAGAAGGGGAAAAAAAAGAATCGCATCGATTCCGTAAGCAATTTTCTCCTCTTTCGGTTGCTCAGAGAGGTGTGTGTGTGTGTGTGTATGTGTTTGTGTGTGTGGCAGGTTTGACTGGATGTTTGTGAGTAAACAGGCAAGAGGACCTGAGGAGGATTTAATCAGCACCAGTGCAAACAAACACGGCTCTTTTTTTTTACTGCGCTGTGTGAACACTGTAGCAGCACAGGGAAAGTGATAGAAGTGTAAAGTGTAAAGTAACAACCTGAACACACACCGCGTGACGTCTGGTTACATTGTGGCGTTCCTGTAACAGTGTAGAAGCACAGAAGTCAGCTTTACACCCGGACCTGAGGCGATTTTCTGATCAAAGTTCAGCACTGCATATGCATGCAAGCGCACTTTAACTGCACACAGTGCGCGTTCAAGTGCAGGCCTCCACATACACTGCGTTTAGGAAGAAAACAAACAGAGAATACAGACTTAGACAACACCATAATGCTTTTAGCATAATATCTACAGCTGGACGCACTACAGTATGCGGTTTGGGACCGTGTTTTAGGTTTCTGCTCGGACGTACTGCTAATTGCTTCACCAACTACTGATAATGTTGAGACACTGTTTAGTACATTGCGTTTTTAAACGCAGCTTTACTTTGCTTTAGCATATAGAGAGTGGGGTTTATACTCCAAATAAAATAAGGAATAAATATAGGCTTGAGTAAGACTAGTCTGCGTCTCTTTGTCTATCTATCTAACTAACTGACTAACTAACTAACTAGCTATACAATACTACACACCCTACTGATAATGTTGACACACTGTCTAGTACATTGTGTTTTTGAACGCAGCTTTACTTTTTACTTTAGCATATAGAGAGTGGAGTTTATACTCCAACTAAAATAAGGAATAAATATAGGCTCTGGTAAGACTAGTCTGTCTGTCTATCTATCTATCTATCTATCTATCTGTCTAACTAACTAACTAACTAACTAACTAGCTAGCTAGCTATACAATACTACACACCCTACTGATAATGTTGACACACTGTTTAGTACATTGTGTTTTTGAACGCAGCTTTCCTTTGCTTTAGCATGTAGAGAGTGGAGTTTATACTCCAAATAAAATAAATGATAAAATAAGGACCGAATATGGGCTCGAGTAAGACTAGTCTGTCTGTCTATCTATCCATCTATCTATCTATCTATCTATCTATCTATCTATCTAACTATACTATACTATACTACACACCTTACTGATAATGTTGACACACTGTTTAGTATATTGTGGTTTCGAACACAGTCTTATGTTGCTTCAGCATGTAGAGAGTGGAGTTTATACTCCAAATAAAATAAGGAATAAAAATAGGCTCGAGTAAGACTAGTCTGTCTGTCTATCTATCTATCTAACTATTCTACAAAAACTACTTATAATGTTGACACACTGTTTAGTAAATTATGGATTTGAATGCAGCCTTGTGTTGCTTTAGCATATAGAGAGTGAAGTTTATATTCTAAATGAAATGATAAAAGGCTCCAGTAAGACTTGTCTGTCTGTCTGTCTGTCTAACTAACTAACTAACTAATTATAGTGTATTATACTATAAACTGCTGATAATGTTGACACACTGTTTAGTACATTGTGGTTTTGAACATAGCTTTATGTTGCTTTAGCATATAGAGTGGAGGTTATACTCCAAATAAAATAAGGACTGAATATAGGCTTGAGTAAGACTAGTCTGTCTGTCTATCTATCTATCTATCTATCTATCTATCTATCTATCTAACTAACTAACTATACTACACACCCTACTGATAATGTTGACACACTGTTTAGTACATTGTGGTTTTGAACGCAACTTTACTTTGCTTTAGCATATAGAGAGTGGAGTTTGTACTCCAAATAAAATAAGGACTGAATATAAACTCGAGTAAGACCTGTCTATCTATCTATCTATCTATCTATCTATCTAACTATACTGTACTTTACTATACTATAAACCAGTAAGACTAGTCTGTCTGTACTATGCTGGGCTGTACTACAATCCACTTACAGTGTTGTCACTACTACATTGTGGTTTATGTTGCTTTAGCATATACAGAGCGGTGTTTATAGTCTACTAAAATTAAATAAATAATATAAGGAGTAAATAAATATCGGCTCAAATAAAACCTGTATCTGGATCTGTGTGTATATGTTCTCAGTATTTACTTGTTGCTGGAGTGATAACTGGACCTTAAAATATCTCTGAGCTCAGAATAGGTGTTTGGGAGATTTTTGTACCTTAGTGTTACAGACACCAGTACATCATTGTATCTAGAAAAATTTTTGGAGACATTCTTGTTTTAAATTTATAGTTCTTCACTGCAGGGAAAAAGATTACAATTGACTGATGACTGATCCTGTACTAGTTTTGTGTTGGTCCAGGTAAATGCTCTGTAGAAAGTACTGTATACTGATTTTCCTCTGCCCGTGGGAATGGGGTTGATTCCGTCCTGCCCATGGGAATGGGGTTCATTCCGCCCTGCCCATGGGAATGGGGTTCATTCCGCCCTGCCTGTGGGAATGGGGCTGATTTACGTCCTGCCCGTGGGAATGGAGTTGATTCCGTCCTGCCCATGGGAATGGGGCTGATTTCGTCCTGCCCATGGGAATGGGGTTCATTCCGCCCTGCCTGTGGGAATGGGGCTGATTTACGTCCTGCCCGTGGGAATGGAGTTGATTCTGTCCTGCCCATGGGAATGGGGTTGATTCCGCCCTGCCCGTGGGAATGGGGTTGATTTGCATTCTGCCCATGGGAATGGGGTTGATTTATGTCCTGCCCGTGGGAATGGGGTTGATTTACGTCCTGCCCGTGGGAATGGGGTTGATTCCGTCCTGCCCGTCGGTGAGGGGTTGATTCCGTCCTCCCCGTCGGTGAGGGGTTGATTTATGCCCTCCCCGTCGGTGAGGGGTTGATTCCGTCCTCCCCGTCGGTGAGGGGTTGGTTCTGTCCTCCCCGTCGGTGAGGGGTTGGTTCTGTCCTCCCCGTCGGTGAGGGGTTGGTTCCGTCTTGCCCGTGGGAATGGGGGTTGATTACGTTCCTGCCCATCGGGAGGGTTGTTGCTCTACAGTAGCAGCTCGTTAGCAGTAAACTTGTTTTGCTGGTATGGTTTTGGCTGAAATGTCACTGCCTCAGACTCAGTTCCGTCTGTTGTACACCGTCAAGGCTTTCCCCATCAGTAAGAGTCAGTAATATCATTTTATCTATCACTCAGATGCATCAGATCTCCCGCTGACACTTTCTGTCACATATGAGTGTATATTTAACTTCAGTTATTTCCCACATCGACACATTCGACATGTGAAGTCGAAGTTTTATTTGCTCTGTCAGAGCACCGAAAGCTTATTAACAACTACTTTAACTGCACTTTTACACTTACAGGCCTGAGAGGCTACTGGTGCAGCTCTGCAGTAGTGAACTTTAAACATTCATGCAACACTTTGGGCTGAATACGCAGCACAGCTCTAACAGCGGGCAATAACAAGCAGCTCTAGCAACAAGCTAACCTTAGTGAACTCTAATGCTGATCTCAAACCAGTGATTAGTATGGTGAGTGTTATAGATTTAACCAAGCACTGTGTCTGTATATTAACTGATCTACAGCCAATACTGATATACACTAATGGAAAAAGTAGAAAAGGGGGACTTTACACTGAGCGGCCATGTTGATTAGCCGTCACTCTGTAAACAGGGAAGGAACTGGGAGTTAAGAAGATGATCCCAAGTTGATGAGTTGAAATCGCAGGTTGATGAGTGTTTTCTGTGGTTTTTTACCGTTTGTAGGCAGAGAATCACAAGTTACAACTTCACCTCGTATGCAGCACTACTTAACATCTGGTCTTTATTAGGGATTTATTACATGAAAACTGAAAATGATCAGAGATGGTACTTTCTGTTGTCCCTGTTCTGATAGGATTTGAAAAAGCCATCAGGAAAGTTAGAAAACGCAATCAGGAAAGGTTCAGTTTAGACTACGTCTATATTAATCTGGCTAAATTTGAAAACACATCTTTTTTTCTTTGTTTTGGCCCTCCGTCCACGCTGAGACGGCGTTTATGTCTGGCGAAAACGGAGCTTTTTTGAAAACGCCCTCCCCAAGCGGATAAATTTGAAAAAAATTCGAAAATTTGAAATTTGAGATATTCAAAAGCAATGATGTAATTTTAGTCATGTGATGCAATCATGTGACCCATTCAACTCAAAACAAACAAAATGGTGGATGATGATGTACTGCAGTTGTTATGGCTGCTGTCCAGTTTGATAGTGTTGTTAAAGATTAATGACACTTTGTGCAACCGTCAGATTGCATTTTTTCAAAGAGGATGGAATGGAATTTTCAAAGAGGAGACGGAAAGTAAATTTTTGCTTATGCGTACATGTATATGTGCATGTATATACGTATAGGGATGTAAGTGTTTTCAGACATTTCAGAGCGGATGAGCAATTTTTGGAAAACGTTTGAAAACGCCAGTGTAGACGGAGAGCGTTTTTAAAATGAAAATGCAGTTTTCGGATCTATCCGGATTAATGTGGATGTAGCATTAATACCGTTTTTGCTAAAAGTGTACCAAATAATGTCAGCGTAGCGGCAGGTGAAAAGTAACCTGTAGTAACCTCTATATCTAATTGTGGGAAGACTTCAGGCCTGGACTAGCTGCTGAGAAGTGCAGAATGTGTGTGGCTTCTCTAGATGTTATTGAATTTAATTCTGTAAACTTTATTTATTGGCCTTAATGGTCAATGCAGTAGACGAGGTGTATGTGTGTAACGCGTGCATACGAAGGCGAGTCAAACGAAAACCTTAAAAGAGAAAAGTAAATGAAATTTGTAGTTGCAGAAGTAAAATTGTATTCGTGCTCCATTATTCTCTTCCTCCTCGTGTACTGCTGCCTTAAACCTGATGCAGAATACATAAAAAAAAAAAAAAACTCAAGGTTTTCATTTGACTCACCTTTGTGTGTGTGTGTGTGTGTGTGTGTGTGTTCTGTCTACAAGTGTTTGAGCAGTATCTCTTTTGTATAAGCCTCTGTATCATAAGCTTCCAGCTGTGTAAAGTAGATTTCGCCCGTTTGGAAATGCATCCCAGCTAAATTTATATCGCAGCGTGAGCTCGAGGTGCGTTCTGCGTGCTGCAGTCAGGGGGCGCTAGAGTCAGCTAGCCAACTAGCAGAGGCGAGTTTCTCCCCAATCCCAGTATGCCATGGTGGAAATATTATACGTTATGGATTCATCACGCTGATCGAACAGCTGGTGAACATTCCTGATGTTTTCCTGCATGTTCTTTTACATTCTTACAAAGAAACCGTGAAGATAAAGACACTCTGGGGTTTATAACAGGAAAGTATATTGGTAAAGTTTTGGAGAGGTTTGCGTCGGCTGTGTTTCGGCTCTAAATTCTGCTTTTCACCACAGTGTAATTCAGATTGTTTGTAAAATAAAGGTGTGGTGTGATGTGATGTGTCTCTGTAGTATATCACGAGTGTTAGATTTCTTAAGCTGAGCTTTGTTGAAAAAAATTCCTGACTTTACAGTCATATTTGTGTGGGTTATGTGGGTTAATATTTGACGTTTTGACGTGAGGATGGTGTGGTGTGTCGTTACAGTGTGTGTTCTCCTCCTTTAACGCGCTGAATTTGTCTCCAGAAGGCGCTGGTCATTAGCGGGTAATGTGAATCAGGTGTGTTAAATGAGCGAGAGTGTTAAAACTGCAGCGCTGTCACTGTGAGACTCGCACTCCAGCCCTGAGGTTTGCTGTGCTTTTCTCCACTTTTTTTTTTTATTTCTTTATTTTTAACTCCATAACACTAATGTGATAAGTTCACGGCTGTTCCGGAGCTACGTGAATCACACGCAGCGCCGTATGATTCCAGCGACGGTTTTCTCAAACGAGTTAAAGCAACAAATCCAGCTCGATTGGCTCCAGTGATTCCTCGGACGATTCCTGTGGTGCGTGTGGTCCAACGTTTCTTCAGTTACAAAGTTAGCTCATGTTTACTGTCTGACGTGCGGAATTGCTGGAAAACATCTTATATGTCATATATACCACCTCTAAATGAAATCTGTATCGGGTCATAACGAAGAAAACTAAATCGTGAGCAGAACAATCGAAGGCTGTTGTGTTTATGTTCGAGTGTGAACAGCAACGCTAACTGGATCGAATCGTTCTGTTTGGGAGTGTTTCTGTAGGATACGTGTTTTTCAGAAGGTGTTTTTAAGTGTAAGGCTGGGTGATGTGACGATATAATATCATTATCGTGATAATTTAGCCTATATATCTACTATTTTCTGAGATATATCATTATTTATATGATTTTTTTTTTTTTACAAACTGGACGCAGCTGTATTGATGTTAAAATTTTTTAAATTAAGTGTTTCGTTTAATCTTTAAAGTTGTAAAATGTAAATTTTTTTTTAATAGATTTTTTTTTGCTAATTTTCAATTTTAAATATTTTTGTATTTATTTTTCTAGTTTATTTTTTTATAATAAATATAAAAAAACAATAATAAGGTTTTTTTTTTAGACCTTAGATCACAAAAGGCTTTTATTTATTTATTTATTTTAAACGCGGCGTGACTGTTTTGCTAGCAGTTTGTTAGCGAGCCTCTATACGGTGATCTTATCGTGCATTAGCGCTGGTGATATGACGATGTGCCATCAGTATCCTGATAAATCAGGTCACAGTACGCTTTTCTGAGACAGCCATGGTATCGTGATATTGATTTACTATTCTTGAAAATTTTTTTTTTTTTGTTAATAATTGCAAACTTATCGGAAGCAGCTGATGTGACGCTAAAAATTTTGTACTTAATCTTTAAAGTAATTCAATTTATTTTGTTTTCATAAATAAATAAAAATGCATTTTTAATATAAAAAATAAAAATACATTTATTATACATTTGTTTATTGATAAACAGCGAATTTATTATTATTTCTAACATTTTCTTGTCAAACCTGTACATCATGATACATATCGTGTATCATTGAAATGACTTTGAGGATCGTGATACAATATTTTTGGCATATCGCTCCCACACCAGCAAATTTGATGCATGTGGTAACTTCCTTCTCCGTTTATTTGTATTTGTAAAGCACCTGTTCATTATTTGTCCATAATTCCGAATGCTGCTATGATGTTATAGCGCTCTCAGTCACATGAACAGCATCATCTAAACGTTTTACTGTTGTATTTTCACCATGTCTATGAGTTAATTCGACTACTCAGCAAAATGAAGTTGTGTCTTTTTTTTTTTTTTTAGAAGAACAGTTTACCTTCAGGAAGCCTGAACTCTGACAGGCATTACAGCGAGTCCCTGGGTGTATTTGGGTCACGTTCAGACGTCTCTGTTGGCACTAAACGAAGGTCGTGGCGCTTGTTGTGACCATGTTGCACGTAGGTAAACATGTCCTAGCTTTCCAAACCAGGAAGTAGAGCTTGATTTACCGCATGCAGCAAACAGAGATCCCTAAAACTCATGACATGTTTATTATTAAATTGGCACGATGCTGAATTGACAGTGAATACGAGCGTAAGCTGAATTAACAGCTGATCTGTACTGTCATGATGCATGTAAATCATGTGTCATGTGGGAGTAAACATTACATTTATTCTCTTCAGGAAGAAATACAGCAGTGTGTCAAATTTATCTGTGTTCATGAGTCTGTAAAAGTCATGTTGCTTGTGTAATCAGGGATGAGTATTATTCCAAAACCTTTTTTTTTTCTCCTTACCTCATGCAAGGAAACCACCATCACTGATTTTGAAATCAGTCATTTAAGAAACTTTTAATTCTTAGAACTTCCTGGCGGTGTGTGTCTATACTTCTGAGATGATACGGTGTGTGATCACCAGCTGTCCCGAGGTATAAAGCAGTTTCCGCTTCAGTACAAGGCCATTTTTTTTATAATGTTTTAAATTTTTATAAGTTTTACATTATTGTACAAACTCTGAAACACACAATGAAACAAAAAACAGAGTTATATGCTGCGTTCGACTAAAAGTCGTAACTTGTAATTCCGAAGAAAACGTTCCCTCTACTTGGAATTTCTACTCACAAAATTGGAATGGTCTCCACAACCCCGAGTTCAGCAAGTGATGTCATATATATATATATATATATATTAATTTTAGACCAATCAGCATACAGACATATTCAGTTGTTAAATCTATAACACTGATTATACACTTTGAAAATATACATTACTTGTTACCGTTAGCAGGCTAGCTTGGTCCTAACAAAAGATGAACACGGAGGCGTCCATATTTTTTTTTTGTTGTTCACACATTTTAGCTCGAAAATGACATACTTCAGAGCCCCGATCTCCCTCATCTGAGGAACGTCGAACACAGCATGAAGCTGGCAGGTTGGAAGCGCTGTTTCTGTTGTTTCTCATTTTAAAATAAGAACGCAAATTAAAACCAAGCTAGCCAAGTTAAAGGGAAAGAAAAAGCTTTCTTATGCAGGACTGCTGATGAGGTAGTAGTGAGTCTGTGCCATTTCAGAATCAATCATTCATTCAGCTTTGATGTGCTGTTTACCCTGCTCAGGCTCTCAGCGGATCCGGAGCCTATCCCGGGAACACTTTAGGCTGGAAATATGCCCTGGAGTTAATGCCAGTCCATCACAACACACAGCGTACACACACTTTCACAACTGGGGCAATTTATCACAGCCAGTCCACTTCCAGGCATGTGTTCAATTCAATTCAATTCAATGACTGGTGACGGTGGTGAGGAAAAACTCCCTGAGACATCATGAGGAAGAACCCTTGAGAGGAACCAGACTCAGAAGGGAACCCATCCTCATCTGTGTGACACCAGATAGTGCGATTATAAATCATTCCCTTCTGTAAGTGTGTACTACATGATCAAATAGTTTTAGGAGGGGAGAACCAGGAGGAAACCCACACGGACATGAGAAATGGGAATGTGAAACACACATCACTATATTTAATGCAGTACAGTATACCTGATTACTGGCCACGCCTCTTTTACTGAGACTGACAGCCACACGTAGGCCATGACTCGACTTCACTGTGACCGATGTATTGATTAGAATCTGAATCTCTACACCCCTGATTTCCATGGAAACGCCTGGCCTCATTACGCCGTAATTGTGTGTGTGTGTGTGGAAAGAACTGTGTGTACAATGTGCATTCTTGATACAGCAGTCTGTCAGATCGTCCAGAGTGCAGCGCTGTGTAGAAGAGCACGTTATGTTTGTAAAAAGTCGAGATGGTAACTGATGTGGTACAATTCATTACGTGGAAGCCCCAGTGTGTGTCGTACTTTGTTCGGGGGAACAAAGCCGCACCAAGCACGCCGTAGGATTGGTCCGAGGAATCGTTCGAGCGATTTGTCGCTTTACCGTATCATAACTGATTTGCGTAATTGCGTAATTGCATAAAAAATTTTTGCTCGCTAGTGAGCGCAGGTTTAATAAGCATAGCTAGTACGTGAATCCCTGTAGCTGTAGACTTTATCCTGTCCTGATAAAATCTCGTTATCGATGACTAAACATCATGTTTACTCCTTCGACAAAAAGTCTTTGCCTAACGTTTCAGCTATGAGCTGCGGTGTTGTCGTCGCACGTAAAAGACGCTATTTGAGTTTTGCTAGCATTGTTGTTTTTTTCACTCAGCTGCTGACTCCATTACGTTTTTCTGCTGTGTTTTACTGTTTTTTAACTTCGTTTTCGTTATTCTGGAAATATTGCCTAGCATCACTAGTTCAAGTGAATTAATATGTAAAACTAGCAAAAATAGTTTCCAGTAGCTAACATTGGGACAGTGTCTTTAGTTTGTGTGTGTAGTGCAGCAGGTGGTTAGATTTAAAAAAATAAAATAAAAAAAGAGTACCGTGTGCCGCAGCATTGAGCTGCTTTGTGCTACTGAGAAATATATAAACCGATTGGAGCATTTTTTTAACGTTAAAAACAAACACAGCAAATGAAAATAGTTCTTCTGTGAAAATCAGTAGGGAGTTGAATTTTGTTCCTTCAGGTGTTCGATGAGTGCACAAAACAAAAAATAAAAAAATTTGTGAGCATTAAATCAACAATCTGCTTGTCCTGGGCGCTCAAGCTAGCGGTTTGTGTGCCTGTGGATGGCTTAAATCAAATCTAGTTTGTAGTTAAGTACAACACAAGCCATTTTATTCATGTATACGTAGTGTTTTTGTTTGTGATGCATCAGAAGATAAAGACGCCTCTGAAGAAGCACAGTGTGGTTCAGCCTTAATATAGGTTTGTTGTCCTAATTAGTTAAAGTTATTTCTGTAACAACACACAAGAAGTCGTCCTTCACAAGTCCTTTTTCTTACAGACTTATGATCACAGGTTTAGCCCAGCATTTACTGTTTCAGCTTCATTTTAATTTATTTACACGCATAAATTCTCACAATTGTTCTAGTCAGGGTGAATCCAAAATGGCTTCCTGTTTGCGCCCCACTTAGGGGTTATAATGTTGGATGAGTTTCTCGGTTGGTGGCTTCAGGCATAAGTCGTAAGATGCTACTCAAAATTCCAGAAGAAAAAAGATTTTGAAATGAAAGCGCTTTTGATACCTTTGCACAGTTCTGCGAGACACAGCGAGTTTGTTAAAAAAAGCAGAGCGTGCCCCCAAACGCAAGCGTGCCAATACTTTTTACCGGAAATAAAGAGGAGTAAACGTTCACTTAAACATAGCCAAGGGTGCCAATACTTTTCTCTTTAGGGATGATACAACTCTTATTTACCAGATGATGTTAAAAAAGTCACTACACTTTGTATTAGGGCACTAGGTCAGGCATTCAGCTCCATGTTATGTTACACCCTATGTAGGGTGCAAACACAGTGAACAGGGAGGCATTTGGTACTTGCCCTAACTGAAAGATGGTGGATTTTACTTGGAAAAAATGTAAAATCAAGCTATGTAGAGATCAGAACATCAGTGTGAGTAAATCAATAAAAACCAACCCAAAACTGTGATGTTGCTTCTTAGACTCTTCCAAAAATTTTATCAGAAGCAACACTACATATCTGCGCTATTTTTAGCTCCGCCCACATGCAGAAGTTGCGTTACAGTAAATCGTTACCTGTCACGCTGACGGACAGAGTTGTAAATATTCCGTCATAGTCTGTTCTTATCCGACGGTTTTTATTTCAGTTGAACAGTTGAGACCTTTCTCGCAGTGAGCATGTATGTCGCAATGATTAGCAGCATTCCAGTTGCTACATTGAACATTGTTTATGTTCTGAAATACATGAGTGACAGCAGATCCGAACAGTTAACGATGTATTCCTGATTAATGTAAGCAGTGAATATCTAGCTACGTTTTTCACATTTGACTAGCTAGCTAGTTCACGTAACTGAACACAGCACCAGTTAACTAGTTAGCTAGCGTTAACAACAACCAGGGCATGTGATAAAAATTGTCACTTCATAGTATTTTTAATGTGTGTATATATAACTTAGCTCACGTCTGATTCTATCTATTATGGCTATTATAAATAAAGTCCTAAAGTCGATAAAGCCACAAACATGACGGACGTCAAATCCGTCTCATTTCTTTCCACTTCCTGCATGTTAGAGTTTCTACTTATTACAGCTTTTAACGTAGCAGGTGAAATTAGCTCGCGTCTGAAAAGCTAGTCTCAGCCAGAGCACGTCCGGCGAGGATGGAAATGCTGTCAATGGAAACGTGACCGAATGGTTACTTACACGTGGCTCGCTTTGTGGTGGAAATGGAGGATCATGGGTAATTTTCCCTCACTGAGATGCACCATTTGGTGGAAAAGCAGTACAACAGACAGGCATGGATAAAAAAAGTTTATAAAAGTTTCTGAGGTGAGGAAATGGAAGTCTCCAGAAACGGGAAATGGGAAAAGCACCCTGGGTTTGGAAATCCTCACTGCTGTTCCGTGAATGAAAATAACAGGAGAGCGATCGTGTTATTGAGTGTGTTCAAGACAATTAACCGAGCGTCCGCCGTAATTCTGTCCTCCTGTAATTTTCAGAGTTGGAGCACCAATCTCAAACTTTCAGCGACTCATGTTCTCTTTCATCACGAGGATCAACAAAGCCGTAGTTTTAATTTCGGACCTCGTATGAAGCATGGAATGTTAAGTCACTTAGCTGTGCCTTAAACTCGGCCAAGTCCCCTCTTTATTTATCCATCACTTGACCTTTTCAGCTGGGAATTATACCTAGAGAACCGCTGACCTTGTGCTTTTGGCGCACACACACACACTCCTGCGGCAACTGAGGTTTGGCTCTTAGCATTACCACAGCAGTTTACACAGGCCAGGGTTCACTGATCCCGCCATAAAAATCCCAGACCACACCACAGACGACTCGCTTTTTCAAACGTAAACAGTCAAATGGGTTTGGAGAAATCCGAGTATCACAGACAACACGGTCCAGTTTTTTTTACCCTGTAATATTCGTTTATGTCACGTTACACACGGCACGTGTTCAGGGCATAAAAACACGCTGTTTATTTCTAAATTGAACACATTCCAGCTCCAAAGTCGGAGTAAACTGAGATATCACCTCGGATTCCAGATATTTATTGCATCAATGAGCGTCTCGCTGGACATGGTCCTCGTTCAATAGCCATTCCACCCCGTCTGTTCTTCGATTTCTCTTTTTCATGCGCTATAAGTAAGGAATAAACCTATGGACAGGCGAAGGGGCGCCAAAAATATTGTCACAATTCTCCAAGTCGTTTCTACATGAATGTATATCATGATATATTCAGTAGGTTTGCTCACAAACTGCCTCAATGCATTATTACTGCATTTAAAAAAAACAAAGAAACTGTTAATTTCTATTAATAATGTCTACAAAAATAATTGTATTTTATTTTCTATATTTAAAAATTTTACTGTTTGTTTTCATGATTTTAAGTACAAAATTTTAACATCAAATAATTTTAGTTATTTTAAATTTAAAAATATACTTAAGTACATAAACAAACAAACAAATAAAAAAATTATCACTTTAACCACAAAATTTAAGAAAAGTGAGATTTATCAGTGTGATGATATTATATCATCATATCATATCCACCATCCTCAAAACAAAAACCACTCAGCGTTGTGCTGTAACAGGAAAGTAATCAATGCCGGGGTGGTGTGATGAAGCGGAGTAACTGTTACTTCCTCCCTCAGAGTTGATGATTTTCCTGTAAAGGCACGTCCTGAAGTTTAACTCCTCTTTAAACCACAGCTCTAAATCGTTTCTATAGTAACAGCTCCTTCACAGGGACGCGTGTACTCACTGATGGTGAAGTTTTCTGTAAGGAGACGTTTATTTAACATTTATGGAAGGAGTCTCCAGTACCAGTCAGCTGTAACTTGAAGTTTTCTGACATCTTCAGGACAGAAGAGTTTACGCTTCTTCTGTGCGCTTTCCCGGTAACATGACGCTATGTTTTTAGAGGAAAAAAAGAGACTCTGGTGAGGGAGCGACCGTTTATAGCTTCCATAACGTCCGTAAGACCAGGAACTAACTTGTCTTCCAACATTAAATGTAACTATAAATGGTTAAAAAGTTTACAAGTAATTAAACATTGGCAAATTGCTGTGGCAGGAAAGGGAATAAAACACTTTATTGGAAAATAAAAAGCTTTTGGATGGTAAGAGTAACTCAGCTTCATTGCTGATTATTTTCCTATAACTGCACAACACACAGTGGTTTATTTCTTACTTAAATATTCAGTGAACCGTACTGGTAGTTCGTTATAATAACACACAACAGCCAGAGCTTTAAATTAATTGGTGGAAAGCTTTGGTTTTTTTTAATATATTGATCATTCCTGCTGTGTAATGATGCTCGCTATGAGTATTCAGTTCTACACACTAAACCCTGGGATAAATCCTGAACGTTAGGGTTGATGTGTGTTTGTGATCTTCTCCTGAGTCAGAAATCAGAGCACGTTTGTGCTAACTCATGCTAACTCGAAGCGTGCTTGTTGTTTATATGTGAAGATATCGATGAACTGTAAGCAGCACGTCACCTGCTGTTTCACCATATCGGGCAAACCAAGTGGCTAACGACTCCCAGGGTCCGACTCGTGGGTCAGTTCGGGTCAGACTGACTTTAAACTTCGACCCTGTGTTTAGCCGACTTTCAGCACAGGTGGTGGTGTCAGGATTAGCCTCAGGAGTGGATAGATCATTAATTCATTAGCTAGCCCACCAAAGCTGTAGTGGGATTGCCCAGGCTCTCTTGTGGTTGCCTGGAAACGGTATCTAACGTAATTCAACAATAAAGATTGACTAGCTAGTTAGCAACTGTTGAGAAGGAATCACGCACCGTTCTTCCGCTGGAGAAAATGACTCGACAGTTCTCGACAAAACATCAGCAAGTCTTCGGCTATGAGCTGTGGTGCTCAAACGTTTCAAGTAGACCCTTTCTAAAACCAAAAAAAAAACCAACAACAAAAAAATTCATAGCTGACTTTTGACCTTAAACAATGAAGGCATTAGAAAAGAACTGTATTCGACTACTCGCTTGATTTAATGACTAGAATTTCCAAATTAACATTTGGAAGTAGTTGTTCAGTTGTTGGGTTTTCTCTCAGGCCAGGAACTGTCTTAATATTTAAAAATGAATGTGTATAGATTTTTTTTAAAGACAAAACACGACAAAAAGCTCAGATTACTCCAGCAAAATAGAGACGTTGGATACTACGCTAGCAACTCCAGGATCTCTAGCAACCATTAGTAGCGTTGTTTCATGATGCAGGTCGTATCATAAACGGCTGAATACTCAATACCGTGTCAAACCGCTAGCTAGCTAGTTCACACTGTTTGCAAATTCCCCATCATTCTTAGCTACGAACCATCCTGAAAACGTTTTACATCCTGAAAGCATTTGACATTAAATAGCATATACAGCACATGTATACATATTATTATAAAAAGCCAGTGTTCTGCTAAGAAAGTAATTGTTAGCGTCCTCTAAGCTTTTCAGCGTCTCTCAGGTGTAAACCAGCCAAAGTAATGACTTTCGGTAAAATTCATGAAAGATTTTTTTGTTTTTTCTCATATTCTTGTTCAGTGACATTCGATGATTTATTGTAAATCTATCGTATTTATTGTAAACGTACTAGCTAGTCATATCCTTGCATTTAAAAAAGTGCCACAGGAATGCTATCTATATTTATAATTTGTACACAATGTGAAACGTTCAGGAAATTAAATGTCGTGCTGATTCTCTGGAGATTATTCCTTTGTTTTTCATGGCGTATGAAACGGATCTAAATGTACCTTGTTTGATTGGATAGATTGGATATTTCCCTCAGATTCTTGTGTACTGATCTGTTTAACGTGATGTCACTGTATGACCACACCCTCATATTTATGACTGAAAGATTGTGGAGTTACTGATACCGGTATCACTATGCCTTCAGTGTGCTGCGCTGCGGGACGCAACAATAACCGACGAAAAATATTCAATTTTACGCCATTACAACCCGCTGTGATTGCTGGAGGTGCTTTTTAGCGAGAGCGTTGGAGCTAATTCTCAGTAATGATCACTTCATATCTGGTAATTTGGCTGGCTAGTTACATCGGCTATGTCTGATGACGTTAGCTAGGTGGCTGTAAGCTGATTATCTGTGATCCCTGTTGCTTTATCTGAGAGTTTTCTGAATAATAAATGTCTTCTTGTACATATCTGCCAGGGCTTACATGGTTTAGCTCACAATTCCCCACAAACTCTGCTGTTTATTCACCCGACCAGATATGACAAAGTGTAGGATTTAAGTGCCACAGCTTTGTTTCGCCAAACCATCCAGTAGACTTCGGTACTCTTTAAAGTGCTCAGACTCTCGTCGGTGTATGGAGATGGATAAAACTGTGGATAAAATTCATGTAAATGTCTGAATGTTAGATTTGGTGATGTCTCTTCTGACTTCAGATCTGTATATATTTTTCCTGGGATTTGATATGGATCAAAAGCAACCATCTGTCTGTGTGTGTGTGTGTGTGTGTGTGTGTGTGTGTGTGTGTGTTTTTTTTTTTTTCTTTTTTCGCGGTATTGCTTCTTGGTTCTTGTTTTTTCCGCCATTGCTTTCATGCTGATGGTCG
>CM040454.1:30772273-30824773 GCA_022758105.1 Pangasianodon gigas | reverse complement strand
CGTGTGCGTGTGCGTGTGTGTGTGTGCGTGTGTGCGTGTGTGCGTGTGTGCGTGTGCGTGTGTGCGTGTGTGTGCGTGTGTGTGCGTGTGTGTGCGTGTGTGTGCGTGTGTGTGCGTGTGTGTGTTTGTGGGGGGCAGTTTTCTGCTTTCTCCCACCTTCTCATTATAGCACTCGGTTTGTGAGAGGAGAGGCAGATGTGTGTGTCAGGCGTGATGGATAACCTCAGATAACTTTCCATGGAGACTGTGTGCACGCGTACACCTGTGTGCCTTTCCCCCTCTGTGTGTGTGTGTGTGTGTGTGTGTGAGTGAGCCAGTAAGACGGTAAGAGAAATGCGCTCTGGAGGGGACAGCCGAGTGTGCCGAGGTGCATTAGCATGGAAGAAGAGCTTCCTGAGATGCCACTCTGAAATGGAGGAGGCTGAGAAATATATAAATATATAAAGATATATACAGCTCATCTCTGCACACAGCTTGAAGGCATTTGGTGGTGGGGTGGTGGGGGGGGGGAATATATATATTTTGGAATAAGGCTTCAATTTTTATTAGTTATGTAGGTCTGTTTACAGGGAAGGTGGGAAATTTATATTAAAAATGTACAAAATTAATAAAAAAAAAAAGAGTTCTGTTTAAGAAGCAAAGGCTTCGCAAACATTTAGTAGCGTAAAATAATAATAATAGAAAATTAAAAATAAAAACAAAAAAAATCTATTAAAACTCAGTGCAGATGTATTGCGTGAACATAAACCACAAAAATATAAAAATAATTTTATTTTTATATTTAATAATATTTATTTATTACAGCATGGACCTTTCTTATTTCCTTTCTGAACTTTCTAACTCAAACTTTTAAAAAAAGTTTTTTGTTATTAGATTTGATTAGACATTTTTTTACAAGGCTGCACTCGTAGAAAAATGTAGAACCTTTAAAATTGTTTGTAGAGCCCTTAATTATCCCAGAAGCCATGAAGAACCATTTTTAGTGAGCATGCGCTTATTTTTGAGTTATGAAGGTTTCGAGTGAGCAGGCGAACAGGCGAACAGTGATAAGAACTCAATAATAAATATAATAATTATGAGCACTGTGGCTCTGAAGCTCCTTTCAGTCCCTGACACATCAGCCTTTTAGGATCGGGCGATATGATAAAAATATCATACCATGATACTTTTAAAACTTTTAAAAGAATGTGTATCGTGATGTATAGTTACAAAAACAACCTGTGAGTGTTTGTGTACAAAATTTAATTATTTATCACTGAAAAGCACTGAAATATAAAAAGAATCTGTAAAGAAAAATGACAGTATTAAAGCAAAAAAAAAATCCTGTTTAGTTCGTAATTATTAAAAAATTATTAAAAATGTTTTAAAGAGATAATCATGATACTTGAGGACTTGAGCAATACACACACTGTGTCAAGAGATATATATAGATTAACAAAACATTTTAAAAAAAGAACGTGAAAAACTGAGTATGATGATACTTTTCTACAAAAATACATTATTTAGCACTGAAAAGCAAAAAAAAGTATTTTAAACATCTGTAAAAAAAAAAAAAAAAAAAATTTTAAAGTCGCAAAAAAAAAATCTAATCAGTCGCTTCCAAGGTTTATTCAGTTTACAGTTCTTAAAGAAAATGTTATAGCTTGAAGGCATTGCAGTGATACACGATACACATCATGATGTAACGCTAGCGAAACAGTGCTGCGATAAAAAAGATACTTTTATTAAGTGTTTCCAAAAAATGATTTAACACTGAAAAGCAGGAAAATCTGTAAATAAAAATATCATTATTAAAAAATCTTATTTATTTGGTAATTATTAAAAAAAAAAAGATTTAAAAATGTTATAAAAAGGTAATCATGATGCACACGATATTGCAGAAAAGTATTTTGTAGTATTCTGGCATTTAAAAAAAAGAAAACAAAAATAATTTGATACCTTTTTATGTGGGAAAAAAAATGTAAAAAAAAAAAAATTAATAAATAATTTTAAGGATTTAAAACAGCAGGAAATATCAGTAGGAAATATCAGTAGGAAATATCAGGTGCTTTCAGAATTACAAAATGATAGAAAACATTTTTAAAAAGTAATAAAAAGGAATCACGATAGCGTTGATATTTCAGAAAAGTGCGTCGTGACAGAATTGATCATGGGTTATGATGTAGTCGTATCGCTCAGCCCTAAGTAAAGACCCTTGCTGACTTTTCCAGCGAGAGTATTTTTATTTATTTATTTATTTTTTACTTCGTCTTCATCTCAGCGCTCTGTTTTTCCAGCTTTATCAATCATTATGCCGTTTCTGGTTCCTCTGGTTTTGAAGAGTGTTCTCTAGAATGTTCTCAGAGCCTGAAAACAGGATCTTTTTTTTTTTTTTGAGAGAGAGAAGTGTGGCATGCAGGATTGTAGAGATTAGGCGTGCGCTGGGAATCAGGGCGGCCTGTTTGAGATCAGGTGACGGCCGGCGAATAAACAGGGCTGATATAGGGCAGATTAGAGCGGTACCTGATACGCAGGTCCAGATCCTCCGGAGCAAAGAGTGCCGGACTGTTTACAGCACAGAGTGGGTGCTGGGAACGAGCGTCTTCCTGCTTCCTGGACTCTCGTCTTGCGTTTGAGTAGATTTCCAGGATTCCAGGATTTGGATTAATCCTGTAATTGCTGCTCTTGTGTATGGGGTGTAGTATGTAGTTATCCACAAAACTGTAGGGTTGTGCAGGCTCTTGTCTTACGCGAGGGTTAAAACTCCGGATAAAACACTCCGCGTCGTGCTGTTATGGGAAAATAATCAACGACGGGGTTGGTGTGATGATGTGGACTTACTGTTACAACCCCAATGTTGGAGTTTTTTCCAAGAACAGTGTTTTACGCCTCTGTTATTCTATTATTTATAAACCATCACTGTAAATACACACGTTATAGATTTTATCCATTTATAGTTGCATTTAATGTTGCGGAACATCTTCCTTACGTTATAGCAGCTGTTCCCTTGTCTTTTATTTTCTCTCTTGAAGTTAATAAGATTTATCCCTCGAAGTATCCCAAAAAGTCCATGGGGCGGAGTCAGACCTGATCCAGCTCCTCCTACCTGGGCGGAGTTGAGCCAGAAGTCCAGCAGGTGTTGTGTGTCTCAGGCTAGATGAGTGTGTTTAATGTGTTGTACGGCGTTGTGTGGGTTAGGGCTTCGGGTTCGGCTTATAGGAGGAGTTCCAGATCACATCCAGCTCCACCTCTTGGACTTTTGGCTCTGCAGTGAGGGGTATCTAAAAAAAATCAAACATAAACCATGGAAGGTACAAATACTCACTTGGTATACAAAGAAAATCATGATGAACCTTGTCGTTTTGCAATATCATAACTAATATTTAGCTGAATTTTGCACTTTTCAGGCAACTACTTCTTATACACTATACATACTCACTACATAGGGTGTAACGCAGTAGTGTGCTAGACTCGAGACGAATCAGACGAATATCAGATGAATTTTATCTAATCAGTAACAGGAAAAGTGTGACTTTGATGATGTCTTGTTTGGAATGTGCTTACTCAATTTATACAAATCTATCAATACAAATATATAAATTGATACACAGTTTAAATTTATTTATAAATTGATATTTATAAATGCAAAGTTAGGCATGTTATGAATCTATTAGCTAGCATGCTGGGTAAGTAAAAGCTCCAGTGTGTTTCCCAGTCTCATGTGTTTCGTTGCCTAGAAACCTCATTAATAAGGCTAAACGGTGTTAGCTAATGTGACGTAGTAGCTTATAGTAAGCTAGTTAGCTAGTTAAGTGCAGATTGAGATAAACAAATGAGTTTATGGATTACTGGGAAGGGGACGATTGTGTAGTTGTAGCACATCGTGTTACATTCCTTTCACATCACCGTATTCCAGTCAGGCTAGCCTTTAAACTTTCCCTCGGTGTGTTTCATAGTGAGGTGACGGTGCGTAGCAAGCAGGACAGGTGTGTGTCGGCCTTGTTTCCATGTTCCTGACGTGTTCCTGATTCTGAGAAGATCATCAGTCATCCGTGCGCACGAATTAATCCAGCTAATAAAAAAACTGTTCAGCTAGATCGCATGTTTGCCGATGTGTGTAGTGCAGCAGGTGGTGAGATTCTGAATGAGTAGCGTACGCTATCGTTACGCCACCGAGGAGTGTCGCATCACATGACTATGAAGTTTAAACATATATAAATGAAAACGTTTGTGTTGCAAAAGTTGGTTTATTTTCTTTTTCTGGTCGTTGAACCTTCTTGTCTTCCCGGCTAACTACGAGGAAAAAACAAAAAAGCAAAAAAACGAACAGCCAGGATATGAAATCTGCTCATCCTAGGCTACTACGTTGCTCTGTCATGCGGTGCATCAGAACTAAAAAAATCTCAGGTGTGGGTGTTTTTACTTTCACTTTTTATTGGCAGGCGGCCAGTTATGAAGCTCTCACAACAAAAGAGAGATGATCCACTTCCTATAACGTTCAGTACAGCTACACCAAAAGTCATAAACTATAACCTAACTTTGTAGGTTAGAGCCCATTTTACAGCAAACACAACACTTTATATCTTACACTTTATATTTTACACAACACTGGTTTAGTGAACATAACCGTGAAATCTCCATACTGAGCTGCAGATTATTCTGAACGTTAGAGCTGTAACACAGTGACACTATCTGTTTACTGCTCCATCTGTGTCTGCCACTGAAATAAATGAAAAGGAATGAAAAATGACTCGTTATACTCATTTAATTTTTGCGCTTTGGGTTTAGAAACGTTATCGGTGTCAGGATGGTGTGGGAATTCTTGCTTTTACAGTTCCTCATCCTCAGCTACATCATTCCACTCCATAATCAACTGCAAGGAAAGCAACTCTTTTAGCAAAATGCCTTCCAAAATTTTTCATATATTTCAGACTATATTTCAGACAGTCGTTAAGAATGCCTTTGACAAAAGAAGAACGTATTGAAATCGTTCTCATGGCTGGATCGGGAAGCTGTCGCAAGGTTGCGATGGACTTTAACAGGAAACATATCAAGCACATCACACACTACACTGTCGCCACACTGTTGCCAAACTGGGAGCCGTAGTTGGGAGAGATGACTCTGTGTGTGTGCCATTTCATTGTACAATCTTGTACAGGATGTTTCGTAAATAGTGGTACATTAATTTCTCCTGTGTCTGGAGACTTTTGGGACGCCCTGTGGAGGATCGTACAGAACTGTTTTTTTAAAATCTGTCACGCAGTTGACTCTGTTTCCTAAGATATAAACTAACTAATAACTAATAGTGTAATTTAAACTAATAGCGGAATAGAAACTAATAGTAAGTAACAGTGTAATTTAAACCACTGCAGCCCTGACCAGGCGATCACTAAGATGAAGGATTGAAGGCTGTAGCTTCGTTATGCAGCACTGCAAATTTTTTTCTTTGTTGATGTGTGTGGTCGCTGTTTGTCCCGTGAGGTTTATATCTCAGGATTTTTCGACTCCTGTGGGATTCCAGTCCCAATGCACTCATCTAATCTCAACCGGAACATTCTATATTCCTTCTGTATATCTCTTCGCTCTGTACTGTATTAATATTCGGTTTAAAAAGCATTATGACTATAATCATGTAAAGCGTATTAATCCAGGGGCGTTTTTTCAACAATTGTAAAGTGACAGGGAGGAGCTGAGGGCGAGGAGGAGGAGCCGATGCTGTCGCCTGGTGTGATTCTCACTGTGGTTTCTCAGTCGCTTTTTACCTTCGTGTATCATTTCCTGGAAGTGAAATGCTTTGCCTGTATGAAGTGTGGGGTGGGGGTCTGTGTGTCTGTGTGTGTGTGTGTGTGTGTGTGTGTCTGTGTGTGTGTGTGTGTGTGTGTGTTTGTGCGTTCCATAGGCTGCCCGGGGCTGTGATGTATATCTGTCTTTCTCTCCAGAGTCATCACCTGTGGTTTGTTATGCAGGCCTCTTTACTCCCTCTAGGAGAGCTGTTTACTGTAACACACACACATACACGCACGCACACACGCACATGCACCAGAGTACAGTGTGATAACACAGCAGGGACGCTTAATCTGATCTTCCAAGCCAAGGGGGCTTCTTTTTTTTTTCCCCCGGAATGTTTTTGGGATAGATAGCTGCTTAAGCAGAAACGTGTTTTGTCTGAAATCCTACGAGACGATGTGTTTGTGTTGGAATGAAATGTTTATCTGAAGGAGCAAACACTCGGCCTTTATAAGTGTTAGAATAAAGCGTGTTCTTGGTGACTTGTTGCACAATCGCCGCCTTGTTTAATGCAGTGTGTGCAGGGACGCGGGAGGTGGAGGAGCGGAGGGTGCTGCAGTAACCCCGACTTGCAGGATTCCTTTAACTGGAAATGCAGCTGCTGACACAACAATAATAATATCCAGATAAACCAATAAACACAGTGTTTAAGAGTAGTGTTTGAGTTTGTGTGTAGGAGATAGGATTCCTTTTAAACCACACCGATTATAATTTGAATTAGATAATGAATGAGACATCGCAATTTTTTAACTCTTCATAGTTACATTTAATGTAGTGAGACATTCCCGAGGCTCTGCATCAGGGCCGAGGAGTTACAGTGCATTCCAGTTTCTTTTTTCTTTCTTTTGGTAACATGACATTTAGTGTTTAGTATCTGTTTAAAAACAAAACAAACAAAAAAAAACCTGAGGCTGGTGAGGTCACAGGTTGCGGGTAATCACAGCAGTGCTTATATAATATTATATAATATAACATATTACCATACATATCAAGTAATTGACATTTCAGGCACAATATGGCCAAATAATTTGTTTGTTTTTGCTCTGTGAACAGAAATAGATCTTGAAGAAGCTATGCTTGCTTTATAGCACAACAGCTAGCTCTCTAGCTAGCTCACATCGATGTGTACATTCCTGTTAAAAGGGCTTCCGGTGAAATTGGCATCCCTTCTTCCTTTTCATCTTCATCTGACGAAAGGTATCATTGGCCATGTCGGCTGGTGATGTCGCTAACTCTACTGTAGTAACGGTTTCAGTGGGACTGTTGCTAGAAGTGGAATTTTACATGGTGACGTCGCAGTGTGATTATATTAAGTATCAGCACTCTTGAAACGCCATTCGTCCAATCAGATTAGTTGACTGGAACGAACTGTAGTATAATAGCTCCTATAACTTTAAGTGATCCCTGGAAAGATTTTTACAAAGCGCCTGCACTCAAGACTCCTTCCATAAATGTAAAATAAACGTCTCCTAAGAGAAAACTTCATCGTGGTAATGAATATACGCATCGCTTTGTTTTACATTTTAATCTGATTATTATTAGGCTTAGATTATGTGGAGCTTCTGCCTGTGGATGAGACGTTACTGTATTAGAAATAATATTGTAAATATTCAGCAAATTAATCCACACCTGCTGATTGGAGGATTCAGCTGAGCAGTGGTATAATTACTGTAAACAACACGCAATCGCCATTAAAAGTAAAATGACTTGACTATCATTCGGGTGTGACGTCAGAACACAATGCCATATATACATGAAAAATGATCGTTTATATATAAATACACACTGTTTAAAATTCCAGCTCCCCCAAAGTAAAATACCTTCTGAAAGTGTGTTTTAAAGTCAGCGTGGAGTCGTCGGTGGGAAGTCGAGCATGACTGATCAGGATCGGAGTGTGAGTGTGTCTGTTTTAAAGTCCAGTATTTGGTTAATTGATTTGTTGAAGAGAGAAAAACAAACTTACAGGGATGAGAAGAGTCGCTTCACAGAGCTGGTTCTGACTCTCGGGTCTCTAACAAACACTTAAATAAAGCTAATTAACCCTTATCTATCAGCTAAATTATACATTAAGACGCATAAATAATAAGAGAGAGAGATATCTGGTCCTGAAACTCTCGAAATGCAATATGAAATATGGTGTGAGTCTGAATATTTGGTTTAAAAGCAGAAGCACTTTGTGGACAGACACGTTGATTGATTATGTAAGGAATAAAACATTTATTATTTTTCTTTTAACAGCACCTCCTGACGTTTTATTCCTCTTATAACGATTACTATTAATTGAAGAACAAGGATTTTTTCTGTCTTATTTATAACGTCCATGAGACAAGTTAGTTCCTGTTCTCACTTACGTTATAGCAGCTATAAACAGTCGTTCCCTCACCCGCCTCTCTCTTTCTTTCCCATGATGTCAGTAAGACAAAAAATAAAGTGCAGCTTTGTCATGTTACCGAGAAACCGCAAAAAAAAAAAAAGCATAAACTCCTCTGTCCTGAAGACTTTCATAGAATTACAGCTTTACCTCTGACTGGTACTGGAGACTCCTTCCATAAATATTAAATAAACATCTCCGTACAGAAAACCTCACCATGTCAGTGAGTTTTAGCGTCCTGTGAGTAAGCTGTTACTATAGAAACGAAAACATGTTGGTACGAGTGCATTAATGTAAGTCTACATTACTGTCAGAGCTGCTGTTATAGAAAATTAATCAACACCTTCTGACCAATCAGAATCCAGAATTCAGCAGCACTGTGGCAGAGAGAGAGAGAGAGAGAGAGCGAGAGAGTTCAGGAAAAGGAGATGATGATGATGATGATGATGACTACCAGCTAATTTTTTCTCGCTCCTCAGCTGTTCAGCTGTTTTTCATGCGTGGCATTAACGTTAGTGTGAGCTAAAAAATCCCCGAGGCTCGGTTTGAGAGTTGGAGAGCCGGTGTGGTGAGGAAACAGTTAAAGTGCATGATGGGAGATGGCCGGCTTGTTATGAAGGGGGTGTGTCGCGTCTCAGCCACTCACTCCAGCCCGGGTTTTACGCTCCTCCCTTCCTGCTGGAACTACTTGCGCTGTAAGCTCTCTCTCTCTCTCTATCTCTCTCTCTCTCACTCACTCACCCCCACACTCTCTCTCTCTCTCTCTTTCTCTTTCTCTCTCACTCTCTCGAACTCTCTGCTTCTCGCCAACTCTCTCACTGCTCTACGATCACAGGGCAAAGTTGTTACGGGAAAAGGCAAGAAAGCTCTCGCTTTTTTGGATGCCTTCTGTGCTTTTGTTTGTGATCTTATTGAAACCGTCTTTCCACAAACACCAGGGTTGCGTTGAAGCTTGACTGGGCAAAATTGGAAAATTTGAACCATGGGTTTTCTTTCTTTTCTTCCTTTTCTTTTTTTTCCCCTGTGGTTCTTTTATAGAGAGAAATGTTTGATAGCTCGCTAACTCATCCCTCACCAGCGCTCAGTCGCTTTCCCTCCCTCTGGGACTGGCTGTCCTGACCCTCCGTCCCCTGGGACCCGTTCGATTGTTTATTTCCCTCCGGGTTACTCATTACCCCAAATTCCATCACTTTGTTT
This sequence comes from Pangasianodon gigas, assembly GCA_022758105.1. Lineage (NCBI taxonomy): Eukaryota > Metazoa > Chordata > Actinopteri > Siluriformes > Pangasiidae > Pangasianodon > Pangasianodon gigas. Next base: position 30,815,439 of record CM040454.1, on the reverse strand, counting down.
ACTGTCTTACCTCCTGACATTCGGCTACACGTAAATCCCATTTAGGACATGCGAAGCAGGAATGTAGAGCGCCACACGGGGCCCGGGCGTATGTTTTATTTAGAGCGTCTGTGCTGTGAACATGGCTGGGGCCTCTCTCTCTTTCTTTCATTCTCTCTCTCTCTCTCTCTCTCTCTCTCTCTCTCTCTCTCATGGGACGATGCTTTATTTATTTCTCTGCGTGTTTGGTTTGTCCCACAAATCCTCACATGCTTTAGCGTCCTGGGGAAAAACAGTTTTGCTCTGTTTCTTCACTAATCAGCTCTAGGCATGTGGCGATAAACGGTCTAGTGATTGTTATAATGGACGCTTCACGATACGGTCACTAGTCATGCATTTTTATTTTTTTTATTTATTTATTTTTTTGGAGATGTTTAAGACCGCATTTTCATGCCCATGAAAGACTTTGGAACAAAAGCCTACTAAAGCAGAACTACTTTGTTTTTGGACTATTTTTAAAGACATGCTGCTTGATGAAGACTGTCCTTTAATAAAAGAATACTGCAGCTCATACCACAGCGCTGTGGAATTCTGGGTTCTGATCGCTCAGAAGGTGTTGATTAATTTTCTGGGAGTAGCGCAGGTTGATACTGATGCGCTCGTTCTAATACGTTAGCGTTTCTATAGTAACAGCTCATTCACAGGGACTTGAACGCTCAGACGCTCCATATAATCCAGAGCTAATAATAAACTAATAAATAATTTGTCAGAGAAAAATTGTTGATATGGTGAAGTTTTCTGTCAGGAGATGTTTATTTAACATTTATGGAAGGAGTCTCCAGTGTCAGCACTTGGGGTGTAGCGATCCGATGATTTGGATTGGTGTGTCAAATTAAAATGCATTGATTATTATTGAAAATGGAAAAAAACAACTGGTGTGTAGTAGTAATAATAATAATAATAATAATAATAATAATAAGGTAGTTTGGCTGTAAGTTTTAAAATAGTTTTTCTCTACGTCATCATTCATGAATTAACAGTAGTAACAGTAGTAATTTCATTTGTGTGTTTATGTACGATTTGTTTGCATCTATAAGCAGGTGTGTTAATGTAACGCATTGCAGTGCACGTGAACGTTGGCGTTAAACCCGCTCAACACAGCCGCGTTATTAACGTTTCACTCCAAACCCAGAGGCTAAACGGTTGTGTGTGCTGCTGGCTGGCCTCGGGGCCGCTGGCGTAGCTCTGAGACGTACGGAGGATTGGCGATGAGGAGTGGAGTTGACCCGGATTAAACCCGCTCCAGGCTCATTACAATGCTCTGCATTTTCAATGATGTAGGTCATTGATCAGAGCGTCGGGCGCCAGGCGTGCAGGCAGTGCGAGCACCATCCGTCTCCATCCAGAAACCTTACACTGGACATCTGATACCTCATACCCATCATGCACTGCGCACACACAGAATGGCTGCCTGACGAGCAGGGCTGTAGAGTGTGTCACTGCGTAGTACTGAAGCACAACAAAAAAACCACATGATAAAGATACGTCTCTGAATAATGAAATCAAACCACTCTTCCATTTCTAGCTTTGAAATGTTTCACTGCATTTGTTTTGAACGAACTTCCTTGAAGTACAAAGTGGATTTGTTTCTTTCAATGTACAGAGATTTCACATTTTCACAATATTTTTTTTAGCACTCGCAAATTCAGATTCAACAATTCACTGATTCGTTACGTCTGAACGACGAACCCGTTTTTAGCATGTGTACAGGGTGTATTCTCGATACTTTACTCACCTCTGAGTGAAATATTGATACTGATCTTGTACCTGACATCGTCACTGTCCCTTTACGTTGTTTTTGTAAAGGTTATGTGCTAGCTACCTCGAGTTTATGGGTGGTGTCCATATTTCCTGTTGCCTAGCAACAACACTTCAACGATTCAGACCACTCGAATGGCGAGTGTAGCGCGTTTTATGTTTTCTCAGGTTTAAAAGCACAAATTCCCAAGATTCATTTGATTACACCAGAAGTTACGACTTAAATACAAATTATTATACATTATATTTATGAGGTTTCTATGATATACGATATTTATCAGCTATATTTTTTTGTGAGTTTAATGTCAGTGTTTTTAAAGTCTAAAATAATTAAATTATCACCAGCTGTTGAGTGGCAGAAAAACGTTCACCCTGTCGTCAGTTGGCAAGTTCGTACCTCGTACCACGACCAGAGAGGAAGGAAGCATGTGCTAATGCTCGGCACTGCACTTCCTGCTAGGTAGAAAATTACCACAATATATTTAGGATTGCTAAAAACCAGTAGTGTTGCATTTTTAGTTATAAATTTAATTAAAGTCTACAGAATTATTAATGTATTATTCACATGATTAAATTCAGCACTGAGATGTTCAATAAGGAAATGAAATCTGTGGAAGTGGAAACATATTACAGATTTTTAACATCAAATCAACTTTTATTCGAAGTCTAAAGAATTTTTAACGTTTTACAATTTTATAACATCAATTCCGCTGCGTTCCAGTCAGTGTTTATAATTGTTATTGAAAAGAAATGATTAAAAAAATAGTTTTAGGAAAAGATATCATATCTCTGATACTTCGGAAATTATTTTATTTTATTTTATTTTTTTAATTTCTCGTGATATTTTTAATATTATTATATCATCCAGCTCTATTAGAGACATCTTTGTTTTGATGGAGGTTTACAGAAAAATATATATTTTTGCTGCACGATATGATCAAATAGAATATAAAGTAATATCTTACATATAATAGTAATATAAAATTTTATATATATATATATATATATATATATATATATATATATATATATACACACACACACACACACACATGAAATAAACATATATATATATGAAATAAACATTTTTACAGACACAAAATAAAATAAAGTTAAAAAATATTATTAATTAAAATAAAAATGTAATTATTAATTAATTTAATTTTAAAAAATCAGTTTTTAACCCACAGGTCAGAACTACGACTTGTAATATTCATTACTAACACACACCACAGTTTTTTTCTGGGTTTTTTTTTTTTTTTTTTTTTTTTTTTTTTTTTTTTTTTTTTTTTTTTTTTTTTTTTTTTTTTTTTTTTTTTTTTTTTTTTTTTTTGTGCATATTCTCTGTGTGTGTGTGTGTGTGTGTGTGTATATACACACACACAAATAAATAGATGAATAAATATCTGTAGAAAGTAGGAGTGTTTGACGTTTCTGATGCCGTGGCTCTAACACGTGGTTTGGCGTCGAGGCTATTTTCAAAAGCAGTTTCGTGTCGAGGGGTTTGGCTTCCTTCTGAGCAGCTCCTCAGCTTCGTTTTTCCTGTTTGAATGCGCTTTCACTGCACCGCCGGCCCCGGCGTCTGTTGTACGAAGTTCGAGTGTGTAACCATGGTGACGAGCAGCTGAGCGCTCGCTGCAGGCCACTGCGAGTCTCCATTGGCTGCCTGACTAAAAGCGGAGGGGGGAAGGGCGGAGGGGGGCTCTGCGAGTTCTCGCTCGCTTTCTCTCTCTCTCTCTCTCTCTCTCTCTCTCTCTCACACACACACACACACACACACACACACACACACACACACACACACACACACACACACTGCTCACAAGGCTAAGCACGGTGTGTGTTTATAAAGGCTATCTCAGGGTAATAACAGGAATCTAACATCAGCTGCACCTGCCTGCTTAATTCATCCTAAACAAGCTGCAAGTTAAAGTCCTGATCCTAGGTTTCTACACTTTACACTCCTTTTAGACTCATTTTAAAAAGCTGCGTTGTAACGTATATTCCATGATCAGCAACACTGCAGGCACTGTTTAAAAAAAAAGTTGCGGAGGTCGGGGGACACGCATGCGTTAACTCGTACGTTTGTTTACTCAAATTCATGCAAATCCGTTGTGGTGCACGTTTACGTTTCAAACTGTCCAAACCACGCTCAACACGCAGCTCGAAGTGTTGACGAAGTCCCTGACGCATTCCCAGTGGTCTGGTATATATATTTTTATTATTATTTTTTAAATTTAGTAACATTGGCGGAAATCACAGCCCACTATTATCAAAATACTGCTTATTATTGAATTATTAGTCTGTTTGACTTTACTCTGGAATTGACTGGGTTTAATCCAAACCTAGAGAAAATGCTGAGGTAGAGCTTTAACTTAACGTTTTCTCTCCGACATCTTCAGGACAGAGGGTTTCGCTTCTCCTGGTAATGAAAAGCACTTTATCTTATTAATTTCAATAAAGAGGAAAAAGAGAGGGTGGTGAAGGAGCGATAATGTAAGCGGTAGCTTGTTTCGGAGATGTTCCGCAACATTAAAAGTAACTATAAACGGATAAAAAAGTGAGCGGAAGGAAACACTTGTTGCCTTGCCATTCTGTCATGTGGATTATTTTCCGATAACAGCATGGCACCACGTGTTTTATTTCTCACATTACTTTCTGAATGTTAGGATCCGTAATGCCTATAAATCTATAGTTTAGAATGAAGTTAGTTCCTGTTCTCACTTACGTTATAGCAGCTATAAACAGTCATTCTCTAAACCAGCCTCTATTTTTTTTCTCTTTTCTGAAGATAATAAGCAAAAAAAATGTGACCGAGAAACCGCACTATACGTCACAGAACTTGAAAGATACAGCTCTGCCTCAGCACTGACACTGGAGACTCCTTCCATAAATATTAAATGCACGTCTTCTTCCTGAAAGTGTCCTGTGTGAGTTGTTATTAACCCGTGTTGTGCAGCTGCACTACTGTCAGACCTGCTATTAGAGAAAATTAATAAACACCTTCTGACCAATCAGGATCCAGAATTCGGCAGTGCTGTGCTATAACGTTTAATGCAGTGCGTAAATTCTTACACTTGAGTGGAAACATTGCTGTGATGTGTAATTATCTCTCGCTCTTGTCTTGCAGGTCTCGTAGCCGAGGCAGAGCTCAGGCTGATGATGAGGACAGCATGGACGCCACGGACGCCACGCTGCCGCCAGAGATGGGTGAGGGGAAAATTCTTTTTTAGCAGCGCCAGCCTGTCAGAGGCGTCCGCTTGGCGGTTTCCGTCTCGGTGTGTGTTTGCTGTCGCTCAGAGATCTGAGGTTGGCTTTGAAGAATTCATAGAGCGCTATTTCACATCCTCTCTGCTGAAGACTTTAATAGAAAACGGGCTGAAAGGAACGGGGAATTTTTCAGCAGCCTCCCCACACACTGTCGTTTCAGTCTCGGTCTCAGTCCGAGGTGTCGGTGTGGAGATGAGCGATGACTAATACTTTCTGAAAGCTTTTAACATCTCGTCCGCTTTCCTCATAGCCGCTCTCGCTATGACGCGCGCCGCTGCTGTTACCGCACTTCTGTCTCCCATCCCGGCCCTGCGCATACGGATATGTCAGAAAAATTCCCGTCCACACGAACAGCGTTTTTGAGAAGATTATCCGTCCGCACGTAAACGGAAAAACGCTTTGAGGACACTTGCGTGCGAGTGCCAGCACGGTGGTGCTACGTCCTAAACTGCTACATCAACCTGCTCAAGAATAACATTAGCTGTGTATTGAGAAGTAGAGAAGACGAAATGCAGAAAAACACCAACATGGGCCAAAGTTCTCAATACCCAGGATCGGTATCAGTCCCAAACCAGCGAAGAAAAAGTAGAAAAGATTGGAATTAGATTTGGAAAATATTTTATTTGCAACTGGAAGTGTTTACATATAAAGACATGGCAATTTTTGTTGTTTAGACTTTTATTCTGTAATAATTTTTAAGCACTTCAGGATAAAAAATAATTTTAAAGCTCAGTAGATTTTAAAGGAAAAAAATCAGATTTCAGTGTCGGTATCAATATCAGAAAAGAAATATACATACATACACACACACGCACACACGCACACTTTTTCCAGGGACTTGATTAAAATTAAAGAACCATGGCCTAATGTAAAAAATAAAAAGAATTTGTAATCTTATTTATTTAAAAATTATTTATTATTTATTTAAAAAGTAATCTTTAAAAAATAAAAATGTTATAATAAATAATAATAATAATAATTTATAATTGTAAAGATTAAGTACAAATCAGCTGCTGTCTGTCAGTTTGTACGTCTTAAAAAAACGTTTTATTAATTTTTAAAATATTATCCTGATATTCACAGTATCTCACAAATGTGTATTGTGACATACTTTATCATGATATCGATATTATTTTGTCATATCGTCCAGCCCCATACGGAGTTCTAGGCCATTCATAGCGCACTGAACACCGCACTGAGCATGTGCAGATTCCCACGATGACGTCAGCGCTTTTCAAAAACATACGTTCTTCCTGTCTGTAATGAAAACACTGAAAATGGAGTTTTAAAATTTCTCCGCCTTTGAGAGCATTTTTCAATAACGCTGCTTTTCTGCGGAGGCCAAAAAAAAGCAGAGAAAAGATTTTCAAAAATATCCGCATACATGTGAGCGAGGCCTCGAGGATGACGATCTCAGCCAAGTGGGTTCTTTAAAAAAGTGGGTCACGGAGAGGTTTTTTTGGGCAGCGTTCCATACTCCAGCTCTCTGTGCGTATTGCTCGGCCGGTCTGTGAAATCCCAGGACAGGTTTTCATCCTCCAGGCATCATCACGCCTCGGGCTTTCGGCTTTATTGGGCTTGGATGTTATGTTAGTGATGTTATTGACATTAGCGACATTAGCATCACCATCATTTGAGCCGCTCCGTGTGGTGCCCTTAAACTCTACACTCATTAAGTGACATGTTCTTGCCTCCCCATTGCCTATTTCTGTTCTTTTTTTCTTCTATTTTTTCTTTTCTGGTCTAAGAAAAGCTGCTCGGAGATTAATGTCCTCGCTATTAATTACACTCTGGAGCCTGCCTGCTTCGACTTGTGGGATTTTCCAAGAAAGAACGGTCAAAGAGAGAAAAGGACTTGGAATTTTTGTCCTTAAAGGAAGAGGAAAGTTTTCTGTTTTTATCGCAGCAGTGGAACTCGTCCTGAATCTCTCACGCTTTCCTGTGTATCCGCTGCAGGGACGCGGTTTTGTGTCGAGACAATAAAGACGTAGTGCACGCTTCAGTGGACCTACAAACTACACGGATGTTTTTTCTTCTCTCCTCCATAGTGGATTTTGCTGAAGGGGGAGGAAAGAAAATCCCCGTCGCTCTTGTAATGAGTGACCGCGAATCACGCTTGGGTCACTGATTCAGAACAACTCATTTCAGTCTTTTTATTCATTTTTTGAGTCAGGTAGTGGAGCATAAGAAACAGGGGCGGACTGAAACGTGAACTCGTCGTCGTCCTACTCCTGCGTAACAGAATAAACAGCAGATAAAATGTTCAGGTAGGCTTGATATTCTGAATAAGGAATAAGGAAATGTTGACGCAGTTGGATTTGGCGTGATTGAGATGGAAGAGAACTGGAGATGTTAGGATTCTGCTCTCTGTGTTTTGGAGTTTGGAGGCTCCTCTGTGTTTGAGACGTGTTTTACTAGTTTGCAGGCCTCTGGAGGAACAGAGGAACACTATTCCCCCTGAAGCACACAAGTCCAGCTGCAGAAGTTAGTAGTCGAGTGAGTCTCTGTAGGCTTTAGAGCCCTCGGATGGACCGTAGAGTGGAAGAGTCTGGTAGAGTGCTGGGTGATATCGAAAAATAATTTTAGAAAAGAAAATTTCATTTTCATAAAAGAAAGTACATTGCCCTGCACTCTTCACATCATTTGTTTCCTCAATTTTGTTTTTTTTTTTTTTTTATTTCCCTCCCACTAGCTAGAGCTCCTATATCATACAACAGCTCCCAAGCAGGCAGGGCGAAGGCTAACCTACTCGTACTTTCTCCAAGACACATGAAGACAAGCTAACTGCTGGAGGAAGGAAAGCGCTATCTGCTCTCTTCCACATACATTTATTCCCAGATGCCTATGATTGGCTAGTGTCACTGTGATTGACAGGGATTAGAGAGCATGCCCCTCCCACCCGAAAGGCATGGATAACATCGCTTTCTTAACTCCCAGCAAGATCCAGGATTCGAACTCGCGATCTCCAGACAATAACGCGACCGCTTTTCTGTTGCGCTACTCAGGAGGCCTGGTTTATACCTGTATACGGGTGCATGAGTCATTGTTCACATACTCTTCTGCACACTTCACGTACATCTGAATGATGGCCACTAAATGCCAAAACATCCCTGTCCATCTGGTTAAAAAAAAAGTTTAGAGATTTCATGCCCAGTGATATTAAACACACAGACGAGTTCTGTCTCTCTTTAAAACGGTCTGCCGTCGTCATGATTGTTGTCATGATCCGCATCTCAGTTCGAACACTGTGATCCTACGTTCAAAAAAGTATTTACTTTTCTGCCTTTTTGGTAGGTTTTAAGAGGTTTTTAAAATTGAAACACTAGCTGTAAAAAGAAAACTAGTGTTAGTACTCAAAAATGGTCTAAAATTGTATACAGGTACATGATTTGGCACACAACAGTATTTTGTGTAGTCAGTTGCAGACACGGTGTCACATGATGCCATACTGCTCCTGCACCACATGGATGCGTAGCGTGAATTTCTGAAGACGTGCACAAGCGACTCCAGGATAACGTACAGCAGCCATCTTGTGTACATGTATGTGTAGTTAAAAGCAAGTATAATCCAGGCTTTTTTCTCATTCTAATCCAACACTTCTTAAGCTTGTTCAGTCTAAATGTGGCTTAAAATCTACAAAAAGCAGCGTTCCACAGTAAAAACCCACCATTCACATTACGATAAATGACTTGTGCGGCGTTCAGATGGAAGCAGTGGAACGTTTTAGCATTCTTTTTCCTAAAACTGAAAGTGTCTTGTGTATATTTGCCTGAAAATATTCTGTAACTGTAAATTCAGTGCATCTTTAAGTAAGGCCAGATGAGTTCCTCTGAATGTGTGTGTGTGTGTTCTTAGTAATAAGTGCATGTAAATGAATCTGTGTGATCTGAAGCACTTGCAGTATAAAAGCACTTCAGTCTGTCATTCACCGTTTCCTTAGTATCGCATTAAAGAGACTGTTTTGCATAAAAATGACCGTTATTAAATATCGCTGGTGTTTTGTTTTGTTTAAAACTGTATTAGCTACGATGTTTTGTAGTGAGTTAATATTTATGAAAAAAATTTTGATTATATATTACTATCGATAATGAAAAACGTGAAAATACGAATGTGTAACTTTTTTTTAATGATCATAAAGTATTTTGTAAATGAAAAACAAGCATAAGAGTAAATGAAAAGTTACAAATAAAACTCGACAAATCATAGCATGCATAAAATATGGCTTTAGCTGCTTTATAAAATAAAATAAAATAAAATACAGTGATGTGCTGGAGTTGCCTGTCTGATCTTTCCTGGGATATTTTTCCATTTTTTAGGAGCATAAAAATATAATTTTGCTCTTTTCATGCAGCATTCCTGAAAACGTTTGTAAAGCCGCTGTGTAATCTTTTCTTGCATGTGCTAAATTTAGGGCCTGTGCTTTTTAACAGCTAATATTGTTGAATAGTTTGCATTTAAAAGTGTTTCGGGTAAGATTTAGCAAAATTAGATCTCTAACGGTTAAACGGGTGGAGTCGAATCAGATTTGAATGATTTGTTTATTCCTTGAAATTCCCACTCAAATACCCGCCCATTTACACAAAGCTCCGCCCCAGAACCTACGGTGATGCAAACAGAGCTAGAGCACTAACTAGAGATATGACATCACTTTCACTCGCAGTTACAGTTCAGCTCATACTGATTTATGGATGGAGGATGTTCACGTGTGGCGTCGCTGTCCTTTCGTTCTTTTTAATGAAAAAAAAACATATTCACTCGATTTGTTCAACGGTGATAAACGACTCCCATCCTGGAAAAGTGCTGCTAGTGTGCGTTCCGGTGTCACTGTGTTTCTTGTCATTAAAGCAGAAAAGTTTTTTTTCCTAACAGGAGAATAATTTAGCTGCGCTGGGCGCTGGATGATTTCAGACAGAGATGTGGGCGGAGTGAAGGAGTGTTAGGGGCGTGTCTATAAAATGACTGACAAGATACAATCAATCTTTCCGGACCAGAACGCAGTTTTTCCCAATCACTTGTTCTGAGGTCATGGCTTAAACCATTATTTGTGTAGTAAGAAAAAAAAAATACAATTGCACATTTAATCTTCATTTATAACAGATGCATGCTGGGTAATGTGAGTTGTGTAGTAACGTGCTGCAGTGCTTTGTGCAAAGTAAGTGAATTAGTTAGTGTAATTAACCTCAGGTTAATAAATTTTACCATCATGCATGCGTGTTACCATGGTAACCAGGCCCAGACATTATTTTGTTGGTCCTGTCGGTCCTTTTTTTTTTCTTTGTGTTTTAATGTTTGTAAAAGCAGAGGTGTGTGTTCTGCTGTGTTATTAACCGTGACCTGTCATGGACCCTACGCCACAGTGCGATCTTCTCACCCAGCCTCATGCTGTAGGGGACGAAGCGCCGCGTCACACACCTGTGGCTTTTTGTCGCGCTCCTGACACCAGTGCTCTTTAAAGCATCGGAGAAAAAGAAAAACAGCATCGTACCTTTTCACACAGCGTTTAACAAGTGCTGGATGGGCAAATCTGCCACGAGAGACCCCGATTCCATCCCTCCTGAGGCTGATCCAAAGGTCACGGCGGCCCTTGTGGCTTCTAGCTGCTTTTGTGTTTAGAAAAACAACAATGCGGGGATTTTTTTTTTTAACCCTTCACACTCATGGACAGTCAGTTTAAAGCTGTTTTTAGGAGAATACAAGATGGAAAACACCTATTACTGTAATTTAACAGAAATGATTATCCTGACTTCTCTCACCATTTACACTACCAGCATATAATATTGATATTGTGATAATAAAGGTCATAATTACGGATGGGCAATATGACCGAAATATCATATCATAATCGATATCATATCGAAGGTATTTCTATGGAACATGATATACAGTATATCATAATATATTAATAATATTTGTAAACATATATACATACACACACACACATATATATATATATATATATATATATATATATATATATATATATATATATATATATATATATATATATATATATAGTTACAGTTATAGAACATATAAAACATTGAAAATGAAGAAATAAATACAGTTTTAAAGATTATTTAATAATTTTTACATCAGCTGCTTCGTCAGTTTGTAATTATTTACAAATAAACATTAAAAAATAATTTAATAAAAAGATAAACTTACGATCACAATATCTCAGAAAAGTGTATTATAACATCATTTATCGTGATATTGATATTATAAAGAAATTAAAAATTTTAAATTTTAAATCAAGGCTGGTTTTTTTAGCCTCTGAAATTGACTGATCGTGCAACAGTCCCAAACTCTGTAAAGTTTTTATATTTTAATATTGCTATATTTTGTTTACATATTTGTTGTAAATTTTGTAAATTATTGTAAATATGTATTTAGGAATCGTTGTTTATGGAAGGTATTTTTTTAGAGGTATAATTTTTTTTTTTTAACTCCATGTACATATTTAGAAAAAATTCCAAATTCATATGACACAGAATTTTAACTACATTTTGACTAAATTGACTACAGAAATGATTTTTGTAATGTAACTCATGGAAGGTGTGGGTGAGGTGCAGCCAGGTGTAGCGGTACTGGTTTCATTAAGAGCACGCGGTCCAGGTTGCGTGAGCTGCTCTCTGTATGATTCTTCCATATTTGGTGAAATGAGGTCACGCTGTGGTTAGACAGGTTGATGTATAGCCTGTTTGTTTGTTTGTTTGTGTGCTTGTGTGTGTGTGTGTGCGTGTGTGTGTGTGTGCGCATGTGGACGTGACCTGATGCACTTCTCTGCCCATGCTGGTGTACTGTGACACACTGACCCTCATCATAAGGTCAGATTTATTTAAGATGAAAATGGGATCTGGGCTACACACACACACACACACACACACACACATTGTAATCCAGAGAGCTCACATTCGGTTTCTCCTCTTCATTTGCGTGACGGATTGATTGACAATCGAGCGGATGATAATTTAGTCGTCCTGCCTGCGGTCTGTAATTTCATTGATTCGCATCTCAGCTCCCTTGTTTCAGTGTCAGAACTGAACGATTTCAGATGAAGGATTTGAGGCTCGTGGTGTATAAAACCTCCGCAGGGGAATGATGCAGCAGAGCCACGGCTCAGTTTCCACTAGCACATGTTGATGAGTGTACGCTTAATGATGTTCTGTAGGTGTGGGACATGGGTAAGGACTGAAACTCTCAGCGTGTGCTGAGAAAGGACAATAATCAGTTCAGGGGTGGGATAATGAGGCCTCATGCTAAGTGGAGTTGCTGAGTTTCCAAGAATAGCATGTTCCACAGTGTTTTATTCCTCTTACACCACAGCAGTGTGTCAGCGACAACAATTTATTATTTATTAAAGAATGACGCATCATATCTTTTTCTGTTTATAGTTACGTGTAATGTTGTGGAACGTCCATGAAATAAGTTTGTTCCTGCTCTCACTTGCATTAAAGCAGCTATAAACAATCTTTACCTCACCAGTTTCTCTAAGTCACAATTTTGTCAAAATTTTAAGAAGTCAAGTTTTTTTTAGGTCAAAGTCACAATTTTGAAAAGGCAATTTTGAGGCAATAAATCAGAATTTTGAGAACTTTGAATTTTGAGATAATAAATCAGAATTTTGAGATAAGTGAGAATTTTGAGATGAGTCAAAATTTTGAGATAATAAATCAAAATTTTGAGGAGATAAGTGAAAACTTTGAGATAATAAGTAAAATTTTTAGGTATTAAATTAGAATTTTGAGATAAGAAGTCAGGATTTTGAGAAGTCAAATATTTGAGATAAAAAGGCAACATTCTGGCAAACTGCTGCTGCCACAAATAAAGAAAAAACAATGTTATGCAACATTTTTTCTTTTCTGGCTGGTGGATATGATGCATACATTATCGACACTGTGGTATTTTAAAACAAAACAGTGAATCAACATTTCTTCTTGTTTTTATTCAGACTCCCAGTTGTAGCATTTGGAACAGAGCCATGAATTTGATTGTTTTCTCTTTTTTTTCTCTCCTCTGTGGTGGTGAGCAGAAGCCATGGAGCTGGACGTAGACGACGATGAGGAGGAGGACTTCCCTCAGACGCTGTCGCCGCTCTTCCAGCGCTCCGTGTCTGAGGACTCGGCCGGCTCGTCAGCCTCGACCACTGGGAAAGCCAAAACTAGGTTAGTGAGAGGCGCACACACACACACACACACACACACACAAAATGAGCTGAGTCACATCTCTGTGGCTTTATATCCGAAAAGAGTGAGAGGATTTTTTTTGATGAATAGCAGTGATGGAGAATGTGTTTGTGCTGCTGGGGGTTTAAAAAAAAAAAAGACTGTACACAAAGCAGAGGGCACGTGACAAAAAGAGCTCAGGCTGTGTGTGTGTGTGTGTGTGTGTGTGTGAGAGAGGTTCACCGGGGTCAGTGAGAATGAGGGGGAGGAGGAAAGCAGCGGCTGAGCAGCAGTGGTAATTGAGCAGGGGGATGATGGGAAGAGGAGGGAGGCCGAGACCCGGCACGATGCAGCCTCGCGACCTGCTGATGTCATTAATACACAGAGGAAAGAGGAGGAGGAAGAAAACCCGTGCTCCCTTTCTACTCCCAATTAGCTGCGATTGTCCGCTTTCTGCTGTGCAGCGTATTGAGCAGCATGTCTGGGAGAGGAAGCCTTTTCCCTCGCCTCTCCACGTGCACCGCAGCCACATGCCTCCGCTTCAGTCAGAGCGCGGAATTAAGGACGGGATAACACACGCCACTTACTACTCCACTTACACCACAGCATTTTACCAGCCATTAGGATGGTTCATTAATTAATGAAGGACACGTCACACTTTTTAAACAGTTTATAGGTAGATTTAATGTTGTGGAATGCTCGAGATGCAAGTTAGCTCCACAGCGTTATGCCACAGCTTGGTTGAGTTCTTCAACCTGATTGGTCAGAAGGTTTGCGTTATTTTTGTATTAGTCAGAATTTTGGGTTAAGTCAGCATTTTGAGATAATAAATCAGAACTTCAAGATAGTCAGTCAGAATTTTGAGATAGAATTGTGAGATAATAAATAAGAACTTCAAGATAGTAAGTCAGAATTGTGAGATAGTAAGTCAGAATTGTGAGATAATATGTCAGAATTTTGAGATAATGTCAGAATATAACAGCGTGGCTTGGACAGTTTTTCCGACTGTAACAAAAACGACAGGTTTATATTAATGCGCTCATTCTAATGCGTTATCGTCTTTATAGTAACAGCTCGTTCACAGGGACTCGATCAGTAGTTGCAGCATTTTTAGTAAAGCTTTGTGTAGCTTTACCGAAGTTTTACCGACAGTGCTGCAGTTATTAAACCCGAACAAATTTATTCGTAAACAACTTCCACAAGCATTTACAAAAGAAATGTCATATTCATGAAAATCTGTTTATTACGTAAAAATAATCATATCCTACGTTTCGCTTCTGAGTGTGTATGAATATTTCTGAGAATTTTTTTGTTTTTGAATTAGAATAATTGCAGTAATGCCGTTTCCTCCGTGCCCCTGTGTAGCTGTAGTTGTGTGCGAGTTAAATGTCAGTTTGCACTTGACGAGCAGCTCTTTTGGCATCCGAGTGAGTCGGAGTGTGTTTCGGTGTCATGCTTATCCAAGTGGATCGTCATCTCCTCCCCCACAATCCCATCCGAGCAGAACCTCCGCTGTCAGACGCGTTCCAGCGTTTCCATCCGGCCAGCGGGGAGTTAAAGAGCCGAGAGGAGCTGAATGCAGCGAGGAGGAAAAAGACACGACTGTGTGTGCCGTGTCTCTGCTTCATTTAGGCCAGAAGTTGCATTTCCGTTCTTTCATAATCTTAACTTTTGAAACGAATTGAAATGTCCTTCTACCTTCAACCCTTTGCACTCCAAAGCAAAGTTTTTTATTCCTTTAACGGAGACAAAAATGCATTGTGTGTAAAAGGTATGTGGATGTGTTAGCCTGCTTTCACACTGAGGAAAAGCTCTGGACATTGTGCTAATGTGGCGAGAAAAATGGTTCACGTGACTTATAATCAGTCCTAGCTAGTACTGCCTGACTGCCTAGCCTGGCTCGCTCTGGCCTGGCTCGCTCTAGCCTGGCTCGCTCTGGCCTGACTCGCTCTAGCCTGGCTCGCTCTGGCCTGGCTCGCTCTAGCCTGGCTCGCTCTGGCCTGACTCGCTCTGGCCTGGCTCGCTCTGGCCTGGCTCGCTCTGGCCTGGCTCGCTCTGGCCTGGCTCGCTCTGGCCTGGCTCGCTCTGGCCTGACTCGCTCTAGCTCTGTAGATTGGTTTAATTATTCTCAGTAACTCTGAGTGTAACTCTGGTGATGAGGAGGTTGTTTGTTTTCTCTGTAGCTTTGGAGGCAGAAAATCAGGAGAATTTGAGCTGCTTGTGTAAAGAGGGACGTCATATCACATACCACTGAATGTCCGAAAGGTTCACACGGTGATATTTATAGTGGGAATATAGTTGGCAGTGAAATATTTTCAGATTCAGCATGTCGTAAATCTCCTCCTATTTGCTCACTAACGAGACTTACTTTGTCCTCCATGTTTGTTTTTCTCGCTTGCTCACCAAACTGTACCCTGATTGGTCAGGGGTGAAAAAGCGCTTGACCTGACACTGTAATTATGGAAGCTCCACTATGACCAAAAAACACCAACTTGTTTGAGACAAAAAAGAGAACATCATGCTGACATTTCCTTCTTCTCTCTCTCTCTCTCTCTCTCTCTCTCTCTCTCAGAAAAAAGCTGTGTGCCTTCTGTTACTGTGGTGAGCGGAGTGTGTTGGGTCAGGGCGAGCTCAAGCTCTTCGGCCCGACTCCGGGTTACGTCCCGCTGCACATCCGCAACCGCCGCGGCAGCTCCGAGAAGGACGACGACTACCACGACGAGGATGACGACAACGACTTCAACGATGACAACGACAACGCCCGGAGCCCGGGCCAGCGTGGGAGGGGCCTGAAGAAGTGAGTCGATTCCTGGTGCTTCATTTGATTCCTCTGTGGTGTGGGTCTGATTCTCGGTGTGGTGCGGTGCGGTGCGGTTTGGCTGGAGGAGCCGGAGTTTCCTGTGAGGTCCGGTGGGCGGTTTAGGAATTAAAGTGGAGCAGCGGGTTTTAATTATGCCGAGTCATTGAGTTCTCATTTAGAAAGAGAAATCCTGGAGATTCCATGAGCCGTCTAACGTCAGCACTTTCTGAAGGACTATTGATGTTTAAAAG
The DNA here is from genome assembly GCA_022758105.1 of Pangasianodon gigas. Classification (NCBI taxonomy): domain Eukaryota; kingdom Metazoa; phylum Chordata; class Actinopteri; order Siluriformes; family Pangasiidae; genus Pangasianodon; species Pangasianodon gigas. Next base: position 30,799,156 of record CM040454.1, on the reverse strand, counting down.
TGGGGGTCGTATACCGCCAAATTGCTGCATCATTAGCTGGGCTGCCATTGTCCTCCTGTGTGTGTGTGTGTGTATGTGTGTGTGTGCATGCGTGCGTGCGCGTGCGTGCGTGTAAGCTACAGAGTGAATAGGGAAGTGGCCGCTGATTGTGTAAGTAATGGATGTGGTTTGGACGTGTTTAAAGAGCGCCTGATTGGCCTGCCGGGAAAACGAGGCCTGCGCGGGGGGTAGTGAGAGAGTGAGACATGAGAGAGAGTGAGACATGAGAGAGAGTGAGACATGAGAGAAAGCTGTATGCTCTGTATTTAAAATGCAGTGACCCTGATGACCCCTGTGGAGCAGAAACAATGCACAGCGTCCAATTAGAAGCTGCCAGCGTAATTACTCACCATGATCAAGCGCTGGCTCTGTGTGTGTGTGTGTGTGTCTGTGTGTGTGTGTGTGTGTGTCTGTGTCTGTGTCTGTGTGTGGGGACCCCTTGCTGAGCGGTTTGGCCAAATTCTGCACTGTTTTTGTGTGTGTTGTCCAAGAAATACTCAATGTTTTGTTTTGTTTTTTTTTAAACTTAGTTTCATTTGGGGGTGTGTGGGGCTGTGTGTGTGTGTGTGTGTGTGTGTGTGTGTGTAATGATCACTAACTAAGAATTTCGATGTTTGGAAAGAAGTGAAATCCTGTTTACTCCAAAAGGATTTATAATGGAAGTGTAAGGGCGGTTGTTAACCCTCGTCAGTAAAGCTTTAGGTGAAACGCAGGAATGTGTATATTTTAGCCAGATTCGGACTTTTAAGCGATATGTTACCAACGTAGTCTTAACATGTAGCTGAAAGTAAAACCAGACGTGTCTCAGTTTCTGCCTGATCACATGTGTAAGTAACCGTAATGTGTTTTTACTGTTTTGCTTCAGAAGCACAGCTTTATTAAGACTTCCTGTTTATGGAGTCAACCTTAGACCACGAATATTAAACAAAATAACAAGCGCCATAAGATAAATATCAAAGTATGAAAGTTTAAAAATAGTAAGATATAAATAAATCAAACTTCTAAATTGTACCTGCTTCAATTTATTTATTTATTTATTTATTGTTAAATTTTGTGAACTTTGCTGACCCCCCCGTTTGCTTAAATGTCTATTGGTTAGCTGTAAAGTGACACGTCCTCTGACCTCTTAGCCACGCCCAGTCAGTGATCCATAACGCCTCATTCAACATGGCAGATCCATCGGAGCGAGCAGGAATATCCCTCTAGGGCATGGCTCGGATCTGCTTTTCGCCACGTCCGACTTAATACTCTGGAGAAAAAAAATCTAATATTTTAAAATCAGAATATGGAGTTTTAATTCTGATTAAAATTAGATTTCTGGATCAGATTGTGTGTGTGTGTGTGTGTGTGTGTGTGTGTGTGTGTGTGTGCGTGCGTGTTTTCCTTAGTAATATGGTGTGTGACATTTCTTGACATCAGGAAAAAAAACATACTAAAAGCAGTGTGAAGGTCAGGAGAGGAGGGGACACACTGGCTTGTAGCAGTGAAAAGGACACAAATAATTTACGCTTTTTTGCGTAGGTGTAGTCGTCACGTAACACACAATCCACGTCGACGTCTCCATGTTGGTAGATAGCTAGTCTCTCAAAGCAGACGTCTGGCTTTTGTTCATATCAGTCTGGTCCACTTGCTTCGACTGATAAGGCAGTTCATCAACCAATAACACACACGATCATCTCATTTACTCATCACTTACTGCTTTACACAAAACTAACTTTAACAACAGGATTCTTTTTCAGTTCATTGGCTATCTTGTTTCAAAAAGCTCATTGTGTTTGAAACCCGAGCACAGACGTTGCCACAGCCAATCCCATGCAAACTTTAAGATCCTGAAGCTTGTGGCCAGAAAAGTGTACAAAAAATATCCCATGTTTCATGGCCTATAGATGGAGTGTCTGAGACTGAGGCTAGTGATTGCTGACTAGATAACCTTTGACTTCCCACAAACTCCTCAGCTAAAAAAAATCTTCACAGTATCATAATAATCTTTACAGTACGTGATACATATGTGACAACATCGAGACCTTGGAGGTATAAGGTTCTGACTTAACTGAGAAGAAATTAATGAATTTTATAAATGTTATTTATATATGCCACTAAAGTTATCAGAAGCTCTTATAGCAAAATATTGCTTAAAACTAATAAAAAAATACTTTCCTTTAAAAATAAAAAAAGAACCATTCAAGTTTTCAAAAAAACATAAAACACAAAAAAACAACTGTGTGTTTGAGCTCAAAATATCACTACTTTCATGTATATTAGTTTATTAGCACATTTCCATGAAGGGTGCCAATACATTTGGACACTGCATAAGGGAGCACTTCTCTTTCTCTCTGTGTAACTTGTTTATAGCCTGTCACCTCCTCTCTTTCACTTTGTGTCACTCTCGCCCTCGTTTTTCTACTTCTCTCGCTTGTTTTTCATGGAATTCCAGACTTTGCTTTCTCTTTCACTTGTGTTCTCAGTCCAGCTCCTTCACTCCCATTGGCTCGCTCGCTCGCTCTCTGTGCCCCCCTCTCTCTCTCTCTCTCTCTCTCTCTCGTGCACATAAAACACATCACTCTGAATATTTGTCGCTACACCACTCTCAGCCTGTGACGCGTTAACGTCTGATGTTCAGTTGTGTTAGATTAAGAACCTCGCTTGTGACGCGATGCTTTTTAGTGGTAATTATTTTTTTCCAGAATGTTCTGCAGGGCTGCAGTTTCGACAGACAGGAAAAAACAAATGAGTGTTTTATCTCAATGGGTACTGTTGACACATGCAAGGAAATGGAGAGCGAGAAAGAGAGAGAGAGAGAGAGAGAGAGGAGAGAGACAGAGAGATAGAGAGATAGAGAGTTAGTTAGTTTACCTGTTTGTTGTTTGTTTGTTTATTTGTGCGTAAATGCAGAGATGTGTGTATTCTGTAATTGTGTAAGTTCTGTTCAGACCGATGCAGAATGAGACAGACGGAGAGAAAGAGACAGACAGACGGAGAGAGATAGAGAAACAGAGATAGAGTGCGAGACAGAGAGAGAGAGAGGAAAGACATGGAGAGTGAAAGCGAGAAAGAGATACAGATACACAGATTGGGACAGACAGGCAGAAAGAGATAGATGTTGTGCCAGACAGGAAGAGAGAAACAGACAAAGACAGAGAGAAAGGGATGCAGAGACAGACAGAAGGGGGGTGGGGGGGGAGAGAGATAGAGAGAGAGAGACAGATGCAGAGTGGGACGGGCAGACAGAAAGAGAGAAACAGGCAAAGATGGAGAGAGAGAGAGAGACAGACAGACAGACAGACATAGACGGAGCGCTCTGACCCAGATAAAAGAGTGAAAGCTAAGCGAGCGTTGCAATTCAATTTGGGTCGATTAATTTGGTGCCAAAATGGTCCAATGATTAGTCACTCGATAACGGGGAGGGGAAGAATCCATGAGGGAGCGCTTCGTCCAATTTCCCCTGTCTCTCTCTCTGTCTGTCTGTCTGTCTGTCTGTCTGTCTGTCTCTCTCTCTGTCTCTCTCTCACTCTCTTGCTCTATCTGCTTCATGGTTCCCTCTTTGCACCATGCAACTCGTTGTTGACCAAAGTTCCGGTGGAGCGACGCCCCTGGGTTTATTGGACCTGTTCCTAATTTTACTCAGGTCTGACGAGCCAATCAGGCGACTCTCTGAGGACAGGTGACGTAACACCGCCTGCTCCTGGGCGCCTGCCAAGCAGCTCGGCACTGCTGCGGTGGAGCTTTCTGATTGGTCGGCTGGTAGCTGGAACATTTCCAGCTAGAGACAGGGAGCAGGAAGGAAAATAATAACAAATGAGTGAGAGAGAGAGAGAGAGAGAGAGAGAGAGAGAGAGAGAAGGTAAATGGGTGCACTGTATTGAAGCTCAGTGGCTGCAGTGTATATCGGGATCTTCACATTTGCTATAATAAAACGGTTTTGCAAGCAAGGCTTCTTTGGACGGTTGATGGTTATAGCTTTCTAAAGAGGTTCTGCTTTTCTACAAGGGAAGCCCTGTGGAGTAGAATATAGCCCCGGACAAACAGAAGACAAGATTTCCCAGCCTTTTTTTTTGTTTAATAAAATAATAAAGTATCTGCTAGATAAGTAAGTGTAAATTGAAAGTCAAATTATCAAAACCATCAAAAAAACAAAACAAAAACATGGATATAAAAAATGTAACTATAAAAAATATATTGCTGTATGGATTTTTACAGGGAAGCATGGTGGTGGTAGCATTGCATTGGGCGTCTTCTTTGCTTCTCTGACTAATCCTCTCCACGAGAACTAATTTAAGGGTTTCATGCCTGTTTATTTGTAAATAATAATAAAAATTTTTTTAACGTGGCTTTATTGTTTCGCTGCTGCAGCACCGTGAAAAAGTCTTCTAATATCGTATGATATTTTTGACATGTTGCCGTCAATGGAAAGCGAAATATTTAATATTTAAGAAAGCTGGACTCAGCTTTTGTTTACTTGTGAGCGTTTCAAGCTGTAGGCACGGGAGCGGTTCAGTACGTGTAATGAAATTTGACTGCAGCGAAACAATGCACGTGTGTGTTAAATTTGTGCAACACTCTTTCGACTTTTTCTTTCTGTTTCCTGTAACATGACTGTTGAGCTGCTTTAAATGTTATGTAAATGACGAGCGGCAGCCGTTCAGCACTCACCAAAAAGACAGCAGCGTTCAGCTTCTCTGTGTTCAGATCGTGTAGTTCAAACAAATCACGGCTGTTCCTCACACAAACGTGTGTTTAGAGCGCTTTAAAAATCGATAGCGTTATAATAACGCCTCACAAAGGAAGCGATGTACTTGCCGTATGGATTTTACTTCATCTCGCTCCCGTTAGAGACGAAAGAAAAACAGCTCGGATGTTTTCAGATGTTGATCTTCAGATGGCATGGCGCTACACTCGGCCTGAAACACTCGGCCTGAAACACTCTGCGATTTCGGTTTCAGACGTTTAGCTTCACGGAGCGTGACGAGTGGCGTGATGAGGAGTGCTGTGAAAATGTGCTTTCCCTCAGTGACGTCTACTTTAAACCTCACACTCGCACAGAAAACTGAATGAAATTCAAAAACAAGTGATATAGGATCAAATATCTGCAGATTGAAAAATCGCAACATGTATTTGTGTAGAGCGACGTCGTTAATACAAAGCCGTCGTTAATACAAAGCCGTCGTTAATACACGCTGCTGTAGTCTAATTAACCATCACAGCAGCCTTTATATCTTTATCAGGGTAATATAGTTGTGTTTTTAATCAATTATTTTGCATTATTAGCATTATTTTCTGTTTTGTTCACTTGCAGAGAGTCACATGATTGGGGGTTTTTTTTCTTTTTCTTTTTTAGGTCACATGACTATAACATGTACAGTTGCATGCAAAAGTTTAGGCACCTCTGGCCAAATCATGTTTTTTATTTTGCCTTAAAAAAATATTTTCATCACATATGTTCATCACATGTAAAGTAACTCTGCATTAAGACCTGCAGAAAAATGTTATAGCTATGTTTCCTCCACTGAGTGGGGGAGGTGTTGTTTCTGAGTTGTCCATCCCTCCGTCCGTCCGTCCGTCTGGCCGAGATTCAGCGAGTGGTTGAATGTTTGTTGGTAGGATTTATATGGAATTATCTTTATAATTAGCTGGTGAACTGATCAGTTTTTAGATTCGATTGATCCAAACAGGGTCAAGGTCACAGCAAGGTCAAATGTCTGAAACAGAAGCAGCTTCCTTCCTGTATGACGTATATTTTAAGGGTATTTCAGGCGTACACATTAGTAACCAGAAGGAACAGACTTGTTGCTAATGACATCATTGTCGATGCAGTTGGCTTCAAGTTCCAATTGTTTTAAAATAGTTTGCTGCGGATGTGTTTATTTCTTTTCCACTTTAATGGTGCAACAGCCAGTATGTTTCATTTCTTACTGGTATGAATGCTGCGGAAAATTATGTAGAAATCATAAAAAATAACAGTTTAAGCTCTTGTCTGAGTAGAAGTGTAGTACGTAGCTGGGGAAAAAAGTTTGGAAACCTGCTTTCAAGTCCAGATTGTTTGTTTATATTTGGATTGACCTCTTGTCAATCATTTTGTAGACACGCCCCCAACGCTTCTTCACATCCTCATAAATCACTATGAGGAGAAGTTTAAAGAGCATGTCCGAGTGATGTCATGACAGTCATTTGCTAATTCAAACTCTAGATGAACCATGGTAAGTTTTGGGGGTGGAGCTTTTTATATGTGGGTGGAAATAGGGGTGTGGTCAATGATTTAAAAAAAAAAAAAAAACATCATTCAAATCTTATTCTACTCCACTCACTTAACATGGGTGGAAGTGGGGGCGGGCTCAGTGAGTCAAGAAGTCATTAACATTAAAACTCCACCCATTTATCTCCTAGAGACCTATTTTTCCACAAAAATAAAAGTGCACAAAAGTGGCCAGGGGTGCACAAACTTTTTTGCATGCAGCTGTATATATAGGCGGTACATGTGCTAGGATCTCAATAACTCACCTAAAACCCCCGTAAAGCGTCGCTGTGTTTAAACGCCGTCTACACGTCATAGTTTTAAACTCACACTTGGCTTCAGTTCGTTTTTTTTTTTTTTTTTTTTTAAATAGAAAAGAGCGAGCACTTCCTGGAGTGTGTTTCTGCTGAAGAGGAACTCTCTTCCCATCAGATTCGACGGAATATTTACCAAAAGATAAAATAAAATCTGTTGGTATTTTTTACATTGTTATAGCGAGATGAAGTCACTGCGAGGAAGCCGTGACTAACTGGGACACTTGAACTCGCCTACTTGAGTAGATATTTATTGAGTAGGTTGTGTTTTATGGCTCTGCTCTAACTTTTTTTTTCTTTTAAAGACTTAAATCTGAGAAGGGCTCGTGAACTCTCCGTAGCAGCTGTTAGACACGCCGTGACCGGGACGATCCGTCAGAACAGTTCATCCCTTCATCAATAACCGTCCTGTTAGCGTCATGAACTTTTCCTCGACTGCCATCTTCCAACCTTTAGTTTAGTGTTGATGAATGGTGTTGAAGATGAGATCGGAAGCGCTCTGTGTGTGTGAGTGTGTGTGAGTGTGTGTGTGTGTGTGTGTGCGCTGTATTCATAAGCTTCAGAAGGTTATTTAGAGCGTAATTAAATCACTGCGTTATCCATGGCGAACGCGCCGAGACAGTGATGTATAGCACACACACGTCTGCTGATAAATGGATGGCGTGTGACATTATGTTTTGGCACCCCGCTGACCCTGCTCTGTGAAGAGCGCTGTTGATTTGGAAAGCCACTTGGCTACGTTACAGTTTTATTCCTGACTGCGTGTTTTATAGAATGTGATGAGCGGTCAGTGCTGCTGCTGTTCGTGGACTGCTGTTTCACATCATGACGATGCATGAAAGGGTGCAGTCTGCGGTTTCGTTGCGTTAATTAGCGATGGTAAAATCCATCAGTTCTTACGTTTCAGCATTACGTTTTTTTCTCTTCAAAGATTCTGAGATTCCAAGTCGTCTGTTTTGTGCCTTTTTTTCATCTGTTTTATTTATTCCTTTATTGATTGATTTAATTTTAGTTTTGCAGCGCTTGTTTAATTTTATTTTTGCAGCGTTTGTTTAATTTTATTTTTACAGCGTTTGTTTAATTTAATTTTTGCAGCGCTTTTTGATTTTTATTTTTGCAGCGCTTATTTAATTTTATTTTTACAACGTTTGTTTAATTTTTAGTTTTGCAGTGTTTGTTTAATATTATTTGTGCAGTGCTTGTTTAATTTTATTTTTGCAGCGTTTGTTTAATTTTTAGTTTTGCAGTGCTTGTTTAATTTTATTTTTGCAGCGTTTGTTTAATTTTTAGTTTTGCAGTGTTTGTTTAATTTTATTTTTGCAGCCCTTGTTCTCTCTAAATGTGCTTTATAAATAAAGGTGACTTGACACAAAAGCTTCATAATTAGTCTGGGTTACTTTAATTGAAGAAAATATCTACAATATCAAAAATTTGTAGGTTTTTTTTTCGTGATGGATGGAAACTATATGTTTAAGAAGAAGGAAGTGATCATATTTAGGGGTTAAAAGATAATAGCAGTTTATATTAGTATTAAATCACTTTAAAGCTACGTGTCTGCCTGCAAATTTGACAAAACAATCCGCAGTGTGTAGTGTTTTTAACGTTGTGGTTTTGCCTCGGTATGTCCTTGAGTAATATTTTATGCCCTATTCATTCACACTGCTGTGTCTTTGTTTTATAGTTTGTGTGATCTATCATTTATTTTGTAGTTTTTCAGATTTGTCTGAGATAAAAAATGCAGTATAAATAAACCCCTGAGTGAGACACGTCACTCTGACGTCAGTCAAAGAAAAAAGTCTTCATAAACGCGTTTGTTTTTACCGTGTGCTATCAAATCTGACGCGTTTCCAACTAATAGACGACAGCTGTGGTCTGGGTTAAGACCACTAATAGACGACAGCTGTGGTTATGAGATAACTGCTCTGAGAAGCTCCGAACCATCATATCAGTGAACTTATGAAGAATTTAGCAGGCTACATAGCTCATTTAAAAGCTACAAGAAACTAGCAAGCTAGATATCGAAGTCACGTTCATACTGTGTTTAGTAGTGTTGTCCTCGATGTTGTAATCATAATTGTGTAGTGTTATGTCCTGAGTGTGCCCACAGACAACAAAGTCACAGTCATCAAGAGACTTGTATACCTTCTGTTTCTCTCCAAACGCTTGAAGTTCCTAAATAAAATTCTTGACAGATTCTCGGTCAGATTATACCCAAGCAGCGTCAGGTTGCTAGGCAACTCGGGTCTTTTTGTAACCAGGGTGTGCGCGCATGTCTGTCTGCTGATCCAGGGAGTTTTCCTCGTCACTGTTGGTCTCTGACTTGTTCACTCAGGATCTAAAGCTACAGCCAGGTTTCTGTAACACTGCTTTGTGGTGAGGTTTTGCGACGCTGGTGCAGCAGGGTAGTTCTGTCACCTCACAGCTCCAGCGTCTCCGGTTCGATCCCGAGCTCGGGGGACTGTGTGTGAGGCGTTTCACATGTTCTTTCCTCTAGGTTCTCAGGTTTCCTCCCACCTCCTGAAAACATACTTATTGTTAAAACTGCTACACAAATGCAAACAAATTGAATTTTAATGGCAACGTCTCACATTGTGAATAAAAATTGAATCGAATCATGAGTCAATTCAGGGAAAATGAATCGAATCATTTCTCATCGCTAGTGTGAATAGACCTTTTATTGATGCAGAAAAAGTGGAAAAAGTGTGTGTACACAACTGTGTGTGTGTGTGTGTGTGTGTGTGTGTATACGCATAAGTGTGTGTGTGTGTGTGTGTGTATGCATAAGTGTGTGTCCCCGTGTCTCCTCAATCATATAAACCTTAATGAGGTGAAGGTAAAGTGGCAAGCCTTTTTTTTAATGTAAAGGGTGTGTGTGTGTGTGTGTCTGTCTTAGCGTGTGTGTGTCTCTCTTCTGCTGATATCTACACCTTAATGTGAAGGAAGTGGAGTGCATATCTATTTTAGATCTGAAGTAAGCCACAGATAAGGTGTGCGTGTGTGTGTGCGTGCGTGCATGTGTGTGCGTGTGTGTATAAGGGTGTGTGCGCTTGTGTGTGTCTGCTTGTGTGCGTGTGTGTATACGTGTCTGCTTGTGTGCGTGTGTGTGTATGTGTGTGCGTTTGTGTATATATGTGTGTGTGTTTTTTCCTCCTCCACTGATATAAACCTTAATGAGGAGGAAGTGGGCGTTGGAGGTGTGTGTTTCGGTGTGTATGCAGATGTGTTGGGATAGGAGCTGAGAGTATACAGTAGCCTTTCATGCCGAGGCGTGTGCAGAGCCGCTCTGGATGTCCCTCTTCAGTCCGGGGCTCTTTTTAAATGTTAATTCCCGTTTTCCGCTTCTCTTAGTCTCTCCCTCTCTCTCCCTCTCTCTCTCTCTTTCTCTGCCTCCGTATCCGGCGGTGCTCATCCCCCTCTCTGAACAGCCAGTCGTTGTGTGAGGGCCAAGTGTGATAGCTCCTCATCGTGCCGTGTCTGTTCCTGTCTCCATAATGTCACCATTACACCATTATACCATTACACCTTCCTGTCCACGGACGTTACAGAAAAAAACGTATATATGTGTACAATTATGTTTAAGCAGCCTGCACCCGAGTCAGTGGTTTATATTATATTCATAAAGTGAACTAAGGGATGGCGATTTTGCAAAACTGTCATATCATGATACATTTATATACATATTTTCATGTATCGTGATATTAACAATGCAACACTATGTATTGGAAATGAGCCTGTAGGTATGAAAAGAATTTATTATCTAATTGGTCACTTGTTTCAGTGAGTAACAGTCAAGTTCTAAGACCTGATCATGCCTCAGTACTCAGAAAAATGAATCTTAATACTAATTTATTGCAGTGTTCATGTCATGTTGTTGGGCAGGTGTTACAGTTGAGAGGTCAAGGGTTAACAAAGGAGCTGACGTATATAATTTTTGATGTCGTGCCACAGTGATAATAATAAAGCACTCGTCAGATCCGATATGCTCGAGCTGTGCTCAAAGGCCCATCAGTGGGCTTAGAACTCACAACCTTCTGGATGAATCAGTAGCCCTGAGCTTTGAGGACAAAAATAACATTTGCACAGCTTTAGTAGACGATCAGTCAAGACGTGTTTGCTTTTCCAAGTTAGCTTCTTCATATTTGCACTAGAGCTACAAGGCTAAAGTAAGGGACAGTGATAGCTACCAGTTTAGTGTTGTGTAAATCACACACATCGAGTTGTTCAGTAAACTCAAAGCTTGGTATTGCTTCAACTGTTGCTTAGCTACTAGTTTAGCTGAGGTGGTTCTGTATGTACGGTCATACAGGGCCTGTTTCCTGTTTTAATTTAAACAGTTAAATCCTATGTATATGAGAAAGAATTGAGGATACCTTAAAAACACAATATATTACAGCAGTAGGAAGGGCTGAGACGTGTGTGTGTGTGTGTGTGGTGACTCTTGTGCTTCTGTACCCTTGTGTAAAAGCTTTATTTCCTCTTCCTCGTCAGGATCAGCTCTCCAGACAGCGGACTGCACTCGTCCTCGGCCCCGGGGAGCACAGACCCGTTCAGCGAGGAGCCCGTCCACAAGCTCTGGGACGAACTGGGCCAACTCGGCCTCCCACACGACATCAACGTGCAGTCCTTATTCGACCCCACTGGTAAGAACCCCCCGCAGAGCAGACGCAGAATTACCACCAAGTGATGGATGTGTTCAGTCCAGCTGTTAAGGGCCTCGGGGTTGTTGGGTAAATTGGCTCACTTCACCAGTTTAAGTTAGGAACTATGATGGATGTGGAAAGATACTCACAAAATACAATATTGCCTTATTTTGTTCTGTGCTTCTCGGAATGTGCACCAACACACAGCATTTTTGGCATGTTTTGTGTAATTACTATGTTGCAGAATTGTTGCGCTTTGGCATTCCTACCATCTTTTGCACAGTTTAATTGTGAGTTAAAGATTTACAGTCAACTCCAGGATTATTGGCCTCCAGAAAAGAATTTCTTTTTTAAATATTTTTATAAAGTTTTGTTTTGTTGTTATTTCCTATGAGTGAATTTACTTCAGTTTGATTTTTCTTATATTTTTTGTGGATTTTTTGTTAACCCTATTAACCACAAATACTTATTTTTGTTTAATTTTTTTATTGAGATTTGTTCTCTTTTTTTTAAACCCATCTTTACCAAGGGTCAAATAAATCTGAAATCAACCATTGGGTGATTAGTAAGTGACAACTCTTTATCATTGATTTAAATCCATGTTATTGGAAGGCTAATACTTTACAGTGAGGGGAAATAAGTGTTTGGACACTTTTGTTTTTGTAATTTAATAAACGTCCAGTGCATATATCCACTTCAGATGTACACACATGATGTCTTTTGACTTTGTATTTGTAAAGATGAACAAAAAATTCTGTATTCAGAGGCATAAACGAAGATGATTTCAGTGCAGTTTGTTAGTTACTGTGTAAGTGTTGTTGCTGCTGCTTTCAGGTCGTCCTGCAACTCCTTTCGAGAGACTTCTAGCTTCTCTCATGTATTCCTTATCATTACTCTGAGCACTCGTTGTGAAATCTTGTCCAGGAATGATTAGTTTGAGGTTCCATGGACTTTCCACCTGCGTATTATCGAACCAGTTGTATTGACAGGGATGTTTAAGGTCTTTGCTACGACTCTGTAGCTTATTCCATTCAATCGTTGTTTAATGACGTCCCTGAGAACTTCAGGAAGCTCCTTCACTTTCACCTTGCGTGAAATCTCCCCAACCAACGCCAACATGTTTTATAACGACACCAGGTGCGATTTGCATGAGAACATTTCCTGCAGTATTTATGCGTAATTGTTTGTACAAGGTAAGAGAGAAGCCGGAAGTCACTCGAAAAGAGTTGCAGGAGGACCTGAAAGCAGCAGGAGCAACAGTTACACAGAGAGCAATAAGCAACAACATGCGCCGCGATCATGCAGATTTATGGGTTCCTATCGAGTACAAAAGCAAAGCACATTACACATGTAAGTCTGAAGTGGTTACACGCACTGGAATTATATAATACAATCGAAAACACAAGTGTCCGAATACTTATTTCCCCTCACCGTATTTTTATCCATTAATGGAGCTGTGTAGTGTTTTGATTTAAAGTGGGATGAGTCTTCATAATGATTCACTACATTAGTGATTCTCCAACTGGTTATACGCTCTAAATTGCCAAACAGGGTAACATTTTTGACAGTTCGGTGCTGTGTAGTGGTTTATGAAACAATTTCAAGGGAGTAGCAATAACAACAAGAAGCCAAAAATAACCCAGCGTTCCTAATAATTACTCATTACAGTAAACAGTGAGCAGCATGTCTGATTGTTGGTTATTCACGCTGTGTGTGTGTGTGTGTGTGTGTGTGTGTGCGTGTGTGTTGTGTTACAGGGCAGTGCTGTGCTCACCTGCGGTGTGCGGCGTGGTCAGAGGGTGTGTGGCGTGGTGAAGGAGGCCAGGCTCAGCTCTATGTGGACAAAGCCATTGACTCAGGGAGCACAGAGGTCAGCACACTGCTTAATTATTAATGTTCCTGTTGTTGTGTTTGCTTTGATTGTTGTGCTTCCTGAACGATTTAACTGAACGCGAGTTAGTTAATTTAGCAAATTAATGAGAAATGTTGCGCCGCGTTCACAGATGAGATCAACAGGTGACTGTTTAATTTCTTATGTGATCAAAAGGAAAAACGAGATGCTTTTAAGTGAAAATATTGTAAGTGTGTATGATAAAGCACATTAATGTGACGCTGATATTAATCTCAGATCTACGAGCAGTAGAGATGACACCGGTTCGATCCGGATCGGGTCGATACCAGCGCAAAGACTGAACTGGATTTTTTTTAGGACTGATTTTTATTCTATTTAATATATTAATTATATTTGCATTGTGAGTGATTTTTGTGTAAAAGCTACAGTTTTGTGTATGTTGTGTTTTTAGCTATGTGTTTTTTCTCCATTTCCTTTAAGTCTCCCAGTTTTAATCATTTGAAAGCTTAGTAGATTTTAAAGGGAAAAAAACATCAGATGAGTACTGATATTTCGAACGATACTCAGTGTTTCTGTATTGCATCAGAAAAGAAGTCGCATCGTGCCATCTCTAATCAGAGTCACTACGATTCATGAAAACCTGTTTAAAGATTAAAGTCACTCTGCTCAAAGTTCACTCAGATTCAGCACTGACCCTGTTTGTGCTAAGTAGCAAAGACGCAACTCGCTAGTTACAGTGGAGGAGCAGCTAATTATTTGTCGGTTTGTCTCAAGATCCATGCTGGATTTTGTCCAACCTGAAGTAGTCCTGGACTCGGTCGTCATGGCACCATAGCTCTCGGATGACATCAAATCATTAGCCTGTCAAGACAATAAAGTCTCACGCATCCATTTTTCTTCTCTCCATGTTTTCTCATCTTCTCTAAAGGACGACCAAAGCCAGATTCTGGATTTATAAACATGCAGAATGATGAACGATAGCTCTATGATAGCGCTGTAGAAAGATCTATGAACGATCTGTGTTTTCAGATGACGTAGCGCCGCTTCACCCTCGCTGTAAAGTCGCCCATCGTTCATACAGTGAGCACAAAACGCTGTAGGCTCATCTGTAGGCACCCTAAATGTAGGCTACTTTAAAAACAGCTTTTAAAAACAGTTATTATGTAATCCTCAGGATTAAGAATACGCCTTCCTCAGCTGAGTGAAGTGCTAAGGATGGGTTATACTGCTTCAAGAAGTCAGCAAGATAAGATGTAGTCTATGCAGAAGTTAACTGGCACCTGATGTAGCCTGAATAAGACTGATGGAATGTGCTATGACGTGCTAGGAAGCATTTTGTGTTGAGTTTTTTGCGTTTTTATGCCGACGTAAAGCAACGGCGTGAGATTTGTTTTCAGTAAATTCTACAGCATTGCATGTCCTTCAAATCTTCGTACGTGGTTTTTAGTATGTGTATTTATAACACAGTGGTGTGTTATAAATGATACAGTACATGCTATGTGTTTTGTGTAATGCATATTGTATCAGAATTGAATAAACAGCTGGACAGGTCACGCCCAGTCAACACAGGATTAGAAATGCTTTTTCACTCCTATGAAGTAAGGCTCAATTACCAGGATAAAAAAAAGTCACTGTTTTGCTAATCCTCCCTCAATGCGCTACATACCCATCGCTCATGGTTTACACAGCGAAGACAGCCGAGCAAAGCCGTGATTAAGTATTCCGAGCGAATCGTGAACGAGCTTATTATCGGCGGTGAGAGAGTGGGCGGAGGGCACGCGCAGGTCTCCTGCTCTTTAAAATATTCTCCAATTAGGATCGGATCAGTTTGGCGCCGCCACTGTGCTCTCACGTGTGAAGCCGGGGCTAATTAACACGACGTGATGTGGCAGACACGGACACAGGGGAAGTGTGTGTCTGTCTGCGGGGGGAAGGGGGGTGTTTGGGAGGGGGCACATGGGCACATTAGGGGTAATTAATTGTTTTTATTTCGACTCATTTTCCTCACCTCTGGGACCTGATAACATCTTAGCCGAGTGTGTGTGTGTGTGTGTGTGCGTGTGAGAGAGAGAGAGAGAGAGAGAGAGAGCGTGAGATAAGTTAATAGCAGAGTCAGTTGTTTGTAGGATATTATTAAATAGAAAATGCACCAGTCTCCAATCTGGCCTTGTATTTTAATAATTTTGAATAATCATTCTTTATTATTATTATTATTATTATTATTATTATTATTGCAGTAAACAGTTCTTCTACCACTCGGTGTAGTTTGTTAACGGTAAGCGAAATAACAGTTGAATTGTCAGCTATTCTATGGCCAGGACAATGGCTTAATGATTACGATTTATTTATTAAAAAAGCAACAACTGAATAAAATCCAGTGTTCAATAAATCATTTAATTTATTATTAATAATATTTGCAATAAACAACTCTTCCGTTTTTGAATGTGGTACAAACTGTAACTAATCATGTAACGTTATTATCGGGTTAAAACCTGACGCATTAATACAGAATTTGCACACAGGTGTGTGTGTGTGTGTGTGTGTGTGTGTCAAGTGTTTTATAACGTCTTCGAACGCGACTCAATCTGAGCCAATCAGGTTTCAGATCTGAGACTGTCTATTTTATAAAAGATGAAAATAGTATGTCGAGTAGTCTTGTTGCGTTTTTAAGCTAGATTTGAAAAACCTTTACTGAGCTGATGTTCTGATATCATGAAGGGAAAAAAATCACGTTTCACTGGCCAAGCTGTAAGTGATGGGTTATACTGCTTCAGGAATTCAGCAAGAGACCCTGAGAGAGAGGTTATTTATTTGTTTGTTTGTTTGTTTGTTTCATATTTAGCCTCTAAATATTTAATTAACATTCAGTTACTTCAAGCAGTACGGAGTAGAGTCTCATCCAGGCTGTGTATTCCCGCCTCGTGCCCGGTGTTCCCGGGATATGCGTCAGATCCACGGCAACCCTGACCAGGATAAAGCTCTTACTGAAGCTGCATGATTGGTTAATGTCTAATCTAAAAGAAAGCCGTGATCGTTTAACCCTTTATTAGTGGTAAGGTTTCCTCGGTCTCTCTTTGCGTGTGGTACTCGGTGATGTTTTGACATATTTCGATGGAAACGCAGTGCTTCACGTGTTTTATTACTGATTTGGGGGGAATTGGTCATTTCACTGGAAGCGTATCTTTTCCTCCTGTGTGTGTGTGTGTGTGTGTGGAGACAGTAGAAACAGTACGGCTGAGATGGAAGCTGTTCTGTAAAGGTTGTCTCTGGCAGTGAGGCTCAGTGAGGTGTGAAATGGAAAAGGTCATGGAGCTCAGGATGGGCTTCACCTCCCAGAGCTCAGCGCCACATCATGTTCCTCTAATTGCGTTTGTGCCCCTAATCTGCTAAACTATTGGCAGCTTGCTCATTTAGCTTTCAGACAAAATGTCAGCAATACTGAGTGTGTGAGTGTGTGAGTGTGTGAGAGAGTAACTGTGTGCAACTGTGTATAACTGTTTTTGTAAGTGTGTCTGTAACTGGGTGTGTGTGTATAACAGTGCGTGTGTAATACAGTGTGAGTGTGTGTAACAGTGTGTGTGCAACCGTGTGTGGTAACTGTGTGTGGGTGTGTATAACTGTTTTTGTAACAGTGTGTTTGTAAAACTGTGTAACTGTGTGTGTGTGTGTGTGTGTGTGAGAGAGAGAGAGAGTATATGTGTGTTGCAGTTACTCTTACCAGTTTTGTGATGTCGGCACTAAAGTGTCTCATTGCGTCTCTCATTCTTGGACTCATCTCTCTCTCTCTCTCTGTGTTCTGTCGTTTATTGTTTAGTGCTTTGACTTTGTCCCGCTCTCTCAGTCTTGGTTTCTCTCCATCATTTCTTTTCATTCGGTCTCTCTGTCTCATTCTATCTCTCTGTCTTTCAGTCTCGTTTGCTCTAATTCACTCAGCTTGGTACAGCTCAGTCTCTCTCTGTCTCAGCACCTCTCTGTAATGTTCTTTACTTTCCTCGTCCTGTTCCTCCTCTTCTTCTTTTGTTTCTTTTTAACTAAGTCCCTCTGTCTGTCTGACTGTCAGTCGGACTTCTATCTCTTTCATTCATTCTATCCCTGTCTCCATCTTTCTCTTTCATCCTCTGTCTCATTCTCTTTCTCTCTGTCAATTCTGTCAATGTCTTGTTCTGTCCATCTGTATATCATTTTCTCTCTCTGTGAGATATCTGTCTCTATCTCATTTTCTCTCTCGATGTGTCTCGGTTCTCTCTGTGTCTCGTTTTCTCTCTGTGTCTCATTTTCTCTCAGTATTCTCTCTGTCTTACTCTTTCTGTTTATCATTTTCTTTCTCTCTATCTCATTTTCTCTCTGTGTCTTTTTCTCACTCTCTCTCTTGTTCTCCGTTTCTTGTTCTCTCTCTCTGTATCTCATTTACTTTCTCTCTCTCTCTCTATCTGTCTCATTCTTTCTTTCTGTCTCATTTTCCTCTCTGTGTATCTTGTTTTCTCTCTGTCTTTTTTTCCCTCTCTCTGTCTCCTTCTCTTTCTGTATCTCGTTTCCTCTTCTCTTTCTGTATCTCGTTTCCTCTTCTCTTTCTGTATCTTGTGTCTTGTTCTCATTCAGTTTTGTTCTCTCATTCTGTCTCATGCTCTCTCTTTCTCTGTCTCCTTCTCTCACTTTTTCTGCCTTGTTCTGTCACTCTGTCTTTCTCGTTCTCTCACTCTGTCTCCTTCTCTCACTTTTTCTGTCTCCTTCTCTCACTTTTTCTGTCTCCTGCTCTCACTCTGTCTCCTGCTCTCACTCTGTCTCCTTCTCTCACTCTGTCTCGTTCTTTCTCGTTCAGTCAGGTCCCCACTGACTTCCATCTATCCATCTTGTCCTCTGTGATTTCTTTCTCTCGTTCTCTCGGTGTGTCTCATTATCTCTTTCTCTGTCTCTCTGTCTTTTCTTCTCTCTCAGCTCTGTTCTCACACTCCTGGGGAATGATGAGTAATACTCTCAGCATCAGGCTGATCACAGACAGGGGCTGTGTCCCAATCCCAGAGCTAGCCTTCTACAGAGCACTGTTGAGACAGAAACTCGGCACCAGTTGCCATAGTTACCGTGGGCGTAGCTGATGTGGTTTGATGTTAAACTCTTGGCCGTTTGCTAACTTGTTGCTGGTTAGCAGGTATTGAGGAGGGAGCTGTGCGGCGTGGGCCGCAGCCTTGACCAGACTGAATCCACTACATCATTATTTCATTATTTCTTTTCTTTTTTTCCACCTCAGCCGGGCTAAAAGCATATTCAGTATTTATGTGTTCTCGGTTTCTGCCTGTTCCATTCAGCCGTACTGATGTACACATTTGGCTGTAAAGCTCGGCGGTAGTCTCCGGGAGCGGAGTGGCGGTGGGGGTGGGGGTGGGGGTGGATGGGTCATCACTCTGCAGTGCCACATGCTGCCATATCAGTCACTGAGAGAGCGTCGGATTCTGGCGTTCATCACCGCCACCTTCATCAGCTGTTCACACTAGCAAGCAACGTGTCACCGATGTCGCTCTCAGTTTGTCTTCTCTCGCCATGTAGCAACCGCTAAGATTGTCACTTGTGGGCGTGGCCTGTTCGGCTATTTTTAAATTTAGATAAGAAGCCAAAATATATCTGGTGCACTGCACGATTCATATACATCATGTTCCTGCTGTTTCAGATGAGTTGTGATTAGAGCTGACGATATAACAACGATACTGTCATGTCATAGTACACTTTTCTGAGATATTATAATATTTAAAAAAAAAAAACTTTTCATGTTATTTAAATTTAAAAAGTTTAAAAAGTAGCTATTACAATTTTTTACATTAACCTTACATTAATTTTTTACAGAATTTAGAAAAACTTTTCAGTGCTTTCATTTTGTAAATGTTAATCCACGTTATAGAATTCTTGGTTATCTATCTATCTATCTATCTATCTATCTATCTATCTATAAAGCAACACTATTGTCACTGACACTTTGTTAGCAAACCTATATCTCTTGATGTATATCGTGTATCATAGAAATGTCTTCAGTTATCATATGATTTTTATTTTTTTTGTCAAATCGCCTAACACTGCTTGTAGCAAAAGTCAGAAAACAATGAGAACTTGGCTACGAGTTTGCACACAGTCACTCTTCAATAGGAGCCGAACAGATTAAAGATTTGCCTGGACATCGGACATCCTGCGCCATCAGATTGGTCCGAGGAATTTCCTGGAGATATGGATTTAATAATTTTACAAATAATCTCAGGGGAAAAAAAAGATCTCAATAACTGTCACTTGTGTGGTAAACTTTAATAGGAAATAAATGAGTGTTTCTTTGCAGCTTGACAGTATGAACTCAGGGTTAAATCTCCCCAGCACAATCCTCCAGACTTGCACTCTGGTTTTCATCACTGGCCGAGTGAGTCTGGAAAACCGGACATGGAATCACCCCCGTGGGATTTTCCTCATTTGTACCGCTCTTCCCTGGAGGGCGGACGGGGCCAAGTTTAGGGCAAACGTCTTAATTTAGAGAGATGGCTAGCTCTGCGCTTGGAGCCAGGACCGCCTTCTCCGTGCTCCTGGAGAGTTTGATTTATTGATCGTACGAGCACACAGATGGGAACGAGGGAATAACTTTTCCTTCTTCCCCTCTCCTCTGCCTGCTAGAGTGATCAGGACTCGCAGCCTCAGCCTTTCCGACTGTCTTGGGCGATAAATATTTTTTTCTTACCTACAGAATTTATAAGCACATTGGCTAATTTGTGTGTCAATCACCACTAATGGTTTGCAGTCAGTCATCAGAAATTCGATCTCGCACACAGCAGAACGCTCCTGCATCGTAGGCAGCTCTGCTGCAGAGTCTAGTAAATAAAAGCTTTCAGGCTTCGTGCTGACGTTTTGAGGCTAGGGAGCGTGGCAAAGAGCCGCCGTTGGCCCCAGAGGACTCGCCGCGTGGGCGATAATTACTTGATGTTTGGTGTTAAAAGGTATTAAAAGCTAGAGTGTGTTTACTCTGAAGCAGAATCTGAAATGATTTGGCTTACTGGCTTTAGAGGTGGGATAAAAATGGAAGCGAGAACAAATAGACCGTGTAGAATGCTGTAAAAGTCACGCTCGGTACAGCACAAGTAAGATAAGTGACTGTTTACTGAGGATGATGATGATGATGATGATGATGATGATGTATTAGTGGTAGCCATTCCATGTCTGCTAGCTGGTCGTTGGGCGTGTGTGTGTGAAGAGGTCTACTGAAGCAAGACTCATAATTTTTACAAAACACAATCCATTTGTTTTGGGGTTTTTTTTTCTGTAGCATAAGAATTCAAAAATTGTCTTTAAACGTGTCTTTAAATATCATGAGAGAATATTATTACGTGTTAATAAGCTCTGGAAATCATTGTTATATCAGCTTTAAATAATGTTACTCAAACTACACTACAGCCTACTGCTGTTCATTCAGGTTTGCTGAGTCCCATGACCGTTTTTAATCAGTATTTAAAACCCGCCCACATTTAAACCAACCCCGCCCCCATTCAAACTGCACCTCCCACAACATGACCCTATTTGGGGATTGACATTGACTTCACTTGAGTAGCAGTTCGGAAATTTTGGACTCAACCTGGGTAGCATTTTGAGAATATTTTGGACTTGAATAGCATTTTGGGAATTTTGGACTTTTGTGGATTTTAGATTTGACGTGTGTGAGTGTGTGAGTGTGTGAGTGTGAAGTGATACGTAACTTGAACTCGTGGATAAATGTCTTGACCATGATACATCAAACCTGACATTAGTTTTAAAATGTGCAGGATTAATTGGTGCTTTCACACTTTGCTCCATTAAATGAATCATTTTGTTTTGTTGTGTGTGTTTTTGTGTGTATGTAGTATTGTGCATATTGTAAGCGCCTTGGAGCCTCCATTAAGTGCTGTGAGGAGGGCTGTAGCCGCTCCTACCATTTCCCCTGTGCTGCTGCCGCCGGCACCTTCCAGGACGTCAGGACGTACACACTGCTCTGTCCTGACCACATCCAGCTCGCCCTCGTGCGATGTGAGTCACTCCCTGCTGTCTCACACACACACGCACACACACACGCCATTTCTGTGAAGACTTTTATTCCATTCCTTTATTATGAAATATAATATGTATGTTATGAAAGATAAGTGCTTGTATTTCTCTCTCAGATAAAGACAATGTGAAGTGCCTGGTGTGTGACAGTCCCGGTGATCTGCACGACCAGCTCTTCTGCACTACATGTGGTCAGCACTACCACGGTGCATGTCTGGAGGTTGTAGTCACGCCGCTAATGAGGGCAGGCTGGCAGTGTCCCGACTGTAAAGTCTGCCTCACATGCAGGTGAGTTGGTTCATGATCTGCGGACCGTTACTAAACCTCTTCCTTCTGATAAGAGCAGGTTCGATGCTCATCTACCACAGCTCTGTTAAATTCTTGATTCTGACTGCTGATTAATTTCTGTAACAGCAGCCCTTGCTGTAGTTCGACTCTTATCGTTTCTGTAGTAACAGGGAGTTGTACTGTGGACGCGACACATAAACAGATTTAAAACGTGATTAATCGTTGATATGGTGATGTTTTCTAAGGAGATGTTTATTTAACGTTTATGGAAGGAGTCTCCAGTGTCAGCGCTTTGTAACAGTCAGAGGTAAAGCTGGAACTTTAAGTTAGTCGCAAAGAAGTTTGCCAATTTTTTTTTTTTGTAATACAATGTTTTCAAGAGAAAGTGAGGGATCTTTTGTTAGCAACAGTATAGTCAGCTAGCTGTGATGAGTGATGTATATTTAATGTAGAGCCAGTGTTATAGATTTAACAAGTGAATATATCTGTGTGTTGATTGAGCTAAAGCTTATACGTATATATACAGTATAACTGAGTTATACTAAGTTTAATAGCCGAGACGATGCAGCACAAGTAGAAATTTATAAACGTTTATTTAATAATTTGTGCACAGAAGTTTGTGATCTCAAGACACGCGTCAAGAAAAGGCTTGAAGCGTGAAATTACGCTTTGTGTCATGTGTCTGGTTTAAAACGCTCATTAACGGTAACATCATAAGCAGCTTCTTTGCTGCCATGTTTTCCGTTGCTGCAGTGTTAGACGTCCTGAAATGACCTCAGCAGCTCAGTGTTTGCTAAGTTATGGTTCCTGCAGTTCTTTAGGAGCACTCACACAGGAATTGTGTCATTTTTGTACAGGTTATTTGTGTGACCCTTTAGTTCCTGGATGGAATTGCACCTAATAAAATGAATAACTGGTCGGTTGCTTCTGGAGTGGATCTGCTTTAAGAAGTTTTGGGATGATTGTAAAAAGATTAGCACAAAAATCCCCACATGTTACGATTATGTTTGCATCAGATTTTCTTTTTTTTTTTTCAGACTCTGGGTAACGTGCACACGTATGAGAGCATGGCTGTGCGTGACGGCTTCTGATTGGTTTCTATTTTCAGTCTTAACTCTCTGAGGTTTTCCTCTCCGAGCGGCTTGCTGAGGAGGACGAGTGAATAAAACAGACTGAAATGCTCTGAGGAGGTGGTGGAGGCTTTACTCGCTCTCTCCCCAGCTGTAAATATCACATGACGTTCCCATTTAATGGATTTGCATCAGGTTGAAAAATATATTCCTGGAACGAATGTGATGAACGTCCGGTCTCTAGCCGTGCTTCTGTATCCATCTCAGCTCCTCAAAGTTCTGTCATTGTACCGTAAATCTCACGTTTGCAGCTCCTCTGATCGAAATTCATCACCTGGTTTGGATTCGCAGCTGCCAAAGTGCTGTTTCTCACGCAGTGTGTTTAATGACTCGTTTGTTTGGCTTTTTAAGCGAAGAATGCCATCTCCATCAGCTGGAGAGCGTCGTCTGAGGCGCGTAATGAAGCCGTCACGTGGAGTTTGCAGATGGCGGTCCCTGGGTAGAACAGCTAATTCAATTAGACGAACAGCAAAACGCTGCTGCGTGTCATTATTACCACAGATAATTTATTGGATTGAGTCTCTCCGCTTGATGCTGGTTGTTGTTTTGTCATTTTTTAAAGCACACTGTGGTGTTATGTGACTAACTTTTGTTGTCGTTTGGTTTCCTCGCTTGGTTTCAGGAACCCTGGGGAGGACAGCAAGATGCTGGTGTGTGACATGTGTGACAAAGGATATCACACGTTCTGCCTGGAGCCCGTAATGGATTCCATCCCTACCAACGGCTGGAGGTGTAAGGTAAGGAGTGTGATGAACACCAAACACAAACACACACACAGTGACAGAGAGAGACAGAGAGAGAGAGTTTGTTTTTTGGCCTCAGCGTGTTAGGGTTTGATATGTACACAGTATAATAATCTAGTTTAAAAAATATCACGATTTTTGCGGTATCGTGGTGTTAGTCAACACAACCTGGTGGTGGAAACGCAGGCAACTTTTGGACGTTATCCAGGGAACCTTGTACATCCAGTACAGACCTGCCTTGTATATACAACCTTAAATGCATGTTGTGTAGGAGCTATGCTTTCCAACATCGGAGTACACTGCTACGATTTATCACTCAAAATACTCCCCCTACCCCCAATAAAACCAACAGATCGACAAAACCCCCTGGAAGCCCCGCCCCCTTCTCACATGAGTAGTAATAATATTTTGATTTTCCCAGCTTGCATGCTGCATCCTTGCTTTCTGTCACCCTCCTTTGAGTTCATTAATATCAGATAAAATTGATCAATGTGCATTTGAGTTAGCAAATATTAGACAAGTATATAATTAACATCAGTTAATTAAAGATGTAGACACTAGAAACGTTTAAACGCACACTTTCTTATTAGTCAGGAAGAATGATGGTGTGAATGAAAACTTTTCTACTGACTACATTTTAACACAAACAGAAAAACGCCTTAGATTTTTTCACCGCAAGCACCTGGTGCTTAGCGCAAAACTGCGCACAGGCAGAGAGTGGTTTTGGGCAGCAATGGCGTGTACTTTGGTGTGTTGATTAAGTTGGGAACATTGTGTGAGCGGTGTTTTCAGTGCCGTTGCGTCCCTGCGCAGAGAAACGGAGGTTGCTGTATTGTGATTTAGGGCGAGTCCACAGGAGGAAGGGGTTATTGTGTTTTTGGGGAGTTGAAGCTGGACACATATGGGATGAGAACCGCTGGTTGATCAGACAAAAAAAAATACAGTAATAGACAGAAATGTATTTGAATCTGCATGGAAGAGTCATCAGAAGTGAATGGTGAGGTCATACATCGTGACTAACTGTGACACCGTAGCGTCCCTGCTCAGTGGAGAGAATCTCAGCATGTGACATTTTCCCACAGGTTATGAAAGCGAGGGTGGAAAAGTGGTAAGCACTCTCTCTCTCTCTCTCTCTCTCTCTCTCTCTCTCACATGCTCTCTGGGTGAAACTGTTGACCTGAGTCCTGCAGCCAAGCTGACAAAGTCTCTTACCTCCCCCTCTCTCTCCTCTTCTCTCTATTCTCTCATCTCTTCTCTCCCCTCTTTCCTGTCTCCTCTCTCTCCTTTTGCTCTTATTCTCTCTCCTCTCTCTCCTCCCTCCTCACTCTCCTCTTCTCTCCCCTTCTCTCTCTTCTCTTCTCTCTAATCTTTCCTGTCTTCTCTCTCCTCTTTCCTCTCTCCTCTTGCTCTTATTCTCTCTCCTCTTTCCTCTCTCCTCTCTCCTCTCTCCTCTCTTTCTCCTCTCTCTTCTCTTCTCTCTATTCTCTCATCTCTTCTCTCTTCTCTTTCCTGTCTTCTCTCTCCTCTTGCTCTTATTCTCTCTCTTCTCTCTCCTCCCTCCTCACTCTCCTCTCTTGTCTGTTCTCTCTGCTCTCTGCTCACTCTCCTCTCTATCCTCTCTCCTTTCTTACCTCTCCCTCCTCTCTCTTCTGACTCCTCCTCTCTCTCCTCTCCCCCTCTCTGTCTTCACTCTCATCTCTGTTTTTAGCTGTTGGTGGAAAATAGCGTCTGTGCTTTTAGTGCTGTTTTGCAGCCCTCTGGCAGGGCTAGGCGAGGAAGTGGGGGATGGAGGGATGGAGAGTCAAAGAGTGAGAAAGATGCGGGAATAAAGAGAAACAGACTGTGTTTGTGACTGGGTGTGTGTGATTGTGTGTGTGTGAGAGAGAGGTCTGAATGTATGCTGATGTGTGTTGACATTGTGTTGGGGGGTGTGTGTGTGTGTGTGTTTGGGGGGGGGTCACGCCCTCACTGCTTTCAACACCTTTAGTGCTATTGAAAAAGCTCTCCCATCGGACCATACTGCACGGGAAATAATCCGGACTCAGGAATATTGGAATTCTGGGTAAATTCCTGTGTTAGTTTTTCATCACGTAACGTTACCTGAGAAGTAGGAGGATTTTTCCGGAGATTTTGAGATGACTAGGACGATGGGTCTGATTAACTATAAATTATGAATGTATTTTTAAAGGTCTAATGTGCAGTTTTATTAGTTACTGTTTTTCAGTTTTTCAGAAAAAAAGCACATTTCCAATTGTGAAGTGGTGTGCATATTGACACGGAATTGTAACGCGTATGGGAATCGATTGGGAATATTTGGATTATCCGTGTGCTCCACTGGGAATATCGTTATGACCTTCTGACCCTTTATGGACAAACGCTGCTGTTAACTCCTACATGCTGAGAAGAGACGTTGATTAATAATGTTGGCGCCCTCATTAACGAGCAGATCAAAGCCTCTCAGTGGGAGTGTGTGTGTGTGTAACAGGAAGTCTTAAAGCCTGGCCCTGTCTCAGCCTGCTGCAGGAAATGGAAATGGAGGGATGTGAGCGGAGGAGGTGTGCAGGGATGGATTCGGGTTCTGTTGATTCCAGGCTGTGATTAGCAGCTGTCAGCCTTTTTTTTTCGCTGTAATGAATCTCCTCCCTGTCAGTGCAGGAGAAAACACCCAGAGCTGCCAGAGTAAATTGAGTTATATGTGCGGTTCGCTCGCAGACCCACACGTGACGTCTGGTAGAGGAAAATAAGGAGACATTAAACCTACCCTCACTGGCTGTCACTCTCTCAGTTCTGCTGCTGCTCTTTGAAGAAACCAAAAATTTTATTTAATTTAAATTCTTTTTTAAAGTTATTTTCTGTTATTGTATTTGGTTTTGTTTTTCTTTTCTGCTCTTTTTTATATTACATTGTAATATTTTTTTATTATTAGCTTTATTATTTATTCTTATTATTCTGTAGTGTTTTCTCTGATTTAGGAGCTGAATTGTTACATCATCAGATGAGAGACTTCGCTAATACACACAGCAAACATGACGACAGCTGTGAAGGGATTTACCGTCAGAATCTTACTCTTGGTGTTGAGTAGATTTTACTGTCCAAAGTGAAAAGCTTTAAATCTGTGTGTGCACAGCTCAGAGACTCGCAGCTTTTATTACCATCACAAACTCTTTTCTTTTTCACAAAGAACAGACCATATTTTTTTTAGAGCTCCGCCTACACGTTCTCAAATGCGTCCGTTACAGCTCCGCCTACGCGTCTGTTACAGCTCCGCCTACACGTCCTCAAATGCGTCCGTTACAGCTCTGCCTACGCGTCTGTTACAGCTTCGCCTACACGTCCGCCTAGGCGTCCGTTACAGCTCTGCCTACGCGTCCTCAAATGCGTCCGTTACGGCTCTGTCTACGCGTCTGTTACAGCTCCGCCTACGCGTCCTCAAATGCGTCCGTTACAGCTCTGCCTACGCGTCTGTTACAGCTCCGCCTACACGTCCTCAAATGCGTCCGTTACGGCTCTGTCTACGCGTCTGTTACAGCTCCGCCTACACGTCCTCAAATGCGTCCGTTACAGCTCTGCCTACGCGTCTGTTACAGCTTCGCCTACACGTCCGCCTA
>CM040454.1:30665361-30770807 GCA_022758105.1 Pangasianodon gigas | reverse complement strand
GATGATGATGATGATGATGATGATGATGATGGTTTTGAGGATCTGCGGGGATGTAATTACAGCCTAATTGAATATAGGTTGATTTCGGTGTTTGCCATGAATGTTGTGTATCATGGTATAGACAGAGAGAGAGAGAGAGCGAGAGAAATATTACACACAGTGTTTTAGCCACTTGTTGGTTAGTTCTTAGCTTTATTCACATTAAAAGGTCACGTAAAGGTCATTAATCACTGTAAGTGTGTGTGTGTGTGTTTGCAGAACTGTCGGACGTGTGCACAGTGTGGTGCCCGAGCCCTGGGTCAGTGGACGTCTAGCAGTCTGTGTGACTGTTGCCAACAGCAACAACACCCTGCACCCACGTGTCACGTTTGTGGGCGGGGCCAAGATTCAGACGCTCCCAAGGACACACTCATATGCAGCACCTGCAAAAGGTAAGGATTATGGGAAAAGGGAGGGTTTTTCAGCTGTGGTGAAGACATGTGGTCATGTTTATAAAATAATTTTTTAAAAGAAAATTTTTTAAATCCTGATTTCCTCAAGTTCATGCATAATGAAGCCTTATAGCTACCAGTTAAGCGCCTGTAAATCCTTACCCACTCACGTCAAACAGTTGGTTAAGGGATTTAGTGCCTCAGTCACATTTGCTGATGTGGTTTGTGTCTCTGTATGACACGTTGTTATCTAGAAACATGCGCAAATTGATGTCACAGAGCAAAAAAAGCACTCATACCTTCTCTGAAGCCACTGCAGTGTCAGGCTCGGCTAACAGTCCTCCAGACATTCACGCATTTTATGTACCAGCTCCGTAATTAAACATCAGAGTACACTAATATGAGTTATCACTCTAAAATACACCAAGTCTTCTTTTCCCCCCAGTGACAGATGGGCTGATTGACAAGCCCCGCCCCCTTCCCCCATCTCACATTAGTAATGTTTTGCTGGTGTTCTCGTCTCGGCTCGATTTTTCCACTTGAAAGCTGCGCTGATGCGACGTCCTGTCTTTCTGTCACAGTAAACGGAGAGTGTTTTGAGTTTTTTAATGTGAAATAAAATCTATCGGTGTATATTGTTCTAGCTAACATAAGACAAGTGTATAGTTAACATCAGATAATTATATTCATCAGGGATGTCTCTGAAAAACTCGGGTCAAAAACTTTCACGTTTTGCTTTAAGTTTAAAATGAAAGGCCAAAAAAAAGAAAGATTAGATAGGAATACAGCAAAGCGTTAAATTGAACATCTTACCAGCAATTTTAATGATGGTTAATTATAGAGAGATTAAAAATCCTGCGCTGGGTGGTCGTGTACAAACATTTCAGAAACATTAGACAAGCAGTTTGTAAAAGGAGCTCAGTGAAAATGTACTGTGAAGTGTTTTTACTTCACTTATTTCTGCGTTTTCCGGGACTACTCCTTATTCCTGTTCAGTGTTGGTCCAATGTAGGGGGCGTGGCCTCAAGTCTGAAGGCGGAGCTGTATGGTAGAAGGAATTATAAGATAAATGTGGTGCAGAGTTGATTTTAATACAAACATTTCATTTTTAATGAAACACTTCAAATGGTATTTACTGAGATAGTGTAAACAATGTCTTTTGGAGGATGCTAAACTGGTAGCTATTAGCTTAGCCAAAGAAACAAACGCTGAGCACCAAATGTGTTTTTTAAAAATAATTTAATTAATTAATTGAGTGACTAAGTAACTAAAGTTAGTAAAGTAACTAAAGTAAATTATGTTAAGTATATAAAGTAAATAATAAAGAAATTCAGTAAAGTACAGCAATTAATTTAAGTAAGTAAAGTAACAAAAGTTAAGTAGATGAAGAAAAATAAACTTATATATTATATTTGTGTGTGTATATATATACTGTATATGTATATATGTGTATACATATATATATATATATATATATATATATGTGTATATATACACATAAACACATATACGCACACATACATATATATATATCTGTATGTGTGTATATATCTATATATATCTATATATATATATATATATATATATATATATATACTTATGTATATATGTATGTGTGTGTGTGTATAAAATTTATATATTAGATGTTCTTGCTGAGATTAAGAATTCCTCTCATGTGGTTTAACAGTCACGTGTGCGCTCACACCAGGCTCTTTAGACGTGATGTGCGTGTAATTTGGTCAGTAATTGGATATTGATAATCAGGTTTGGACGCTGCAGCGGAGGGGTGATGTAATCAGATCATCGAGGGTGGGGGGTGGGGTGGCTTTAGGTCTGGGGTAGGGAAGGGAATCACCATGACGACCTCTCACCCTGCCTCGTGCCTGAGTGAGTTAGGCACAGGCAGTCATTCACTCTTCGTGATTGACGCTGTGGGGTCAAAGGTGGTTGAATTTGCCCTAGTGGGGTATTTGGGTTACACTGAAGTACAGTGGACGCAGGGCGAGTGGGTGGGATTTCATTCTCTCTGTGAGTGAAGGGAGCAGAAACAGCTGAATTATTTACTCTGTTAGCGATGTGTTGCTATTGGCACGTGTCTGAGTTCCTGTTTTACACACACTCGTATGCTCACTGTGTTTTTACTTGTTAAGTCCACATATAAAATTACTCTTAAACTGAATTACTGGTTAGTTCACCATACTTTTCTCTGAAACGGCTCTTGCTGATGTTTAAATCAGTGTATTTATGGAGAATTCAGATCCTGATGTAGAGCAGTGTGCTGTGTGGCTGCTGGAATTAAATGACTATTAATTTAATTCCAATTTAATAATTAAACTGTTAAATTATTTCTAATGTTTACATATTCCAGGGCAAAACAAATACGTGTTCTGAAGTTGCTACTTCTATTTGCGTTTATTTTTGGTCAGAATAAACCTTGAATTGCTTGATGTACAAAAAAAGGCTTTACATATACATATACTTTGATTCCACTTTTTAATTATATATCAATTTTTTTTTCTATTAAAATCCAACAAATGAAATCCAAATAAAAACTGCAGGTATTGTGATATATATTTATCTTTATATATTTTTTTCTGATTAATTATAAATAATTGCAAAAGATTTGGAAGGTTTAATATTAACATTTTGTACTGAATCTATAAATTTAATTATTTTTTTTCATGATATTAAAATTGTTTTGTTTAATTTTCAGTTTTAAGTCATTTTTTTTGTAGACATAAAACTTTTAATATTAGAATTAATATTTGTTGCCTTTTTTGGTTTTAAGTAATTTATTTCTGTAAACATGTGACCTTTAATATAAGTATAAGGTATATAGGTATATAAATTTTTGTTTCCTTTACAGTTTCAAATTATTATTTTTGTAATTTTTTTAAATTAATTGATTTTTTTTTATAAAATAAAAGTGCAGTCAAGCTCATCGTTTTTTAAAACTATTGCTATTGTTTTGCGAGCAGTTTGGTTGTAAACCTTTATATCGGGATATTGTGAATCGCAGAAATATCTTCAGGTATCATGATATAATATTTTTTATCGTATTGCATGTCATTTTACACTCATGAAAATATTTCTGGTGAGAATTTAAATTGAATTGCAGGCCAAACCTGCTCTAACTTCATTTACATTTCATTAGTACATTCCAGCAGCCTTAATCTCTAATGTAGTTTTATTGAGTGCACTTTGTAGGGTCTCTAATGCTCTTGTTCCCTATGTAGTGAGCACACAGAGTGAATAAAAGCTGTTTGGAATTTAATCTTGAATAAATTAGGATGCGACAGGAATAAATAAATCTGTATAAATAAATGGGGGAAAATAAAAGTGTAATATTACCTCCTGATTTTCTTTTTATTAATGTTTTAAATTAATTTAAATTAATATTTGAAAGCAAATTAAGGAGTTAAACAGCTTGAACGATTATGTGGTTAAAGGTGAAGCGATGAGAGTGTGAGCGTGTGTTTCACCGCCGCCCCGTTGATGATGTCACCTCATTGCTCCTCTTCAGAGGTTTTACATCACAACTATTTGCATTTTCGTTGTGGAAATCAGCTTACAATTTGCATGAGAGAGAGCAAGAGAGCGAGAGACAAATGGAACAGAGGGGAAGGGGAAGTGTGTGTGTGTGTGTGTGTGTGTGTGTGTGTAGAGGCCTGAGGCTTCCCTGCAGCAAGATGTGCAGGAGAGGACCAAGTCCAGCTGTGAGCCATCCTTCAAATCTATATGCTTTAATAAACTTATCCCAAAGAGCTCTCACTCCAGGCTACAGGCAGAGTGTGTGTGTGTGTGTGCGTGTGTGCGTTCCCTCTCTCATTCCCCTCCGTGTTCACCGGTGGCACTGGGACATGGTCGGTGGTCAGGGCTGATGTAGTGTTTGTTTTCTGTGTTCGTGTCTCTCAGGTGTGTACATGTGGAGTGTGTGAAGCAGGACGGCTCGGAGCCCGGCGTACAGGTACAGGACGGATACACGTGCAGCAGGTGTAAGCAGGTGGACCGGGACACCCCCGAGCACGCTCACATCCACGCTGTCCAGGACGCCGTGCTCGCAGATCCCGAGGCAGCAGAGGGTGAGTTTCAGTACAGTCACACACACGGCGGCCATGTTGCTCGCTCAGGATCTGCCCCTGCTGAGGATTTCAGAAACCTCAGATTCCCGGCGCAGAATCATTAAGAAACTGGGAGAGTGTGGAAAGTTAAATGGACAGCCTCAGAAGATTAATTTCTAGTGCTCTTGGCTAAAATTATCATATTAATCACCAGTTTTAGCCAAAAAATTAAACCCACAAAGTTGTCTTCTAATGATTCCTTAAATATGAATACATTTTATAAACATTATCTTCAGCGAAATTGAACAGATTATATTTTAAAATACATATGGTTGTAGTTTGTTCAGTCCTGGTCTGAGTGAATGAGTGTAAATTTGATCTATTTTGGATATTTTGTTAAAAAGAAATCGAAAAAGTAAAAAAACAAAAACAAAGTCTAAATACTCTTTTCCCTTCGTCGTGTCATTACTGTGCTGTTGTGTGTATTACTTTCTCTACAACCCTGAGTGAGACACGTCACTGTGACGTCAGTCACTGCCGTTAGGGCTCGGTGATTTGATGAGGTATTATATTGATATAGTGATAAATTCACGCAATACTCTGTCACTGATTGGCTGCATGAATCTACAGTCTCGGCCAGAAAGAAATCAGCCCCAGCGTCACTTCTCACTCCTTCACATCAATGATTGATTGTTTCCTTGTTCCATCATTTATTTTTCTATTTTTCTTTTCTCTATGTAACAACTAGAATATCATTTCACGGTTTTTATTAGTGCTTTTCATATGTGCTGCTTTGCTGCCACTTCTTTATGAATGTTACGATGCTCGTGTGTGTGTATCCTGAAAATCAAAAAGTTTCATTTTTGGCATCCAAATCAGATTTTTTTTATTTTTAAAATTTTTTATTATTATTTTTTTTACGTCTTAAAGCAGACGATTTTAGACTTTATTTTTGTGGAACAGAGAGCAGTAGCAACACCAGCGATGGTAAGAAAAGCACACAGAATGGTGTGAAGGAGTGAGAAGTGATGCTGGGGCTGATTTCTTTCTGGCCCAGACTGTAGATTCATGCAGCCAATCAGTGACAATCGAGTCAGGTGATTACACAGAGTGACACACCCCCTGGATCTGATCTCAGTTTGGAGATTCAGAGGAAACACAGCATGAACCCAGTAGAGTATAGTGCACGTTATGCACATGTAAGTGTGTGTGCAATAGTTTTTGCGCCTCGTCTTTCTTATTATGTCGTTGATGAAACCTCAGTATGTTATGAAACAATATCACAATACAGTTAAAGGCCTAAATTTATACATTTATAATACAATTCAAGACCAAAGGCATGTTTCATCCTAACACACAACCCCCCTGCCTTTTTACCAAACCTCCCCCCACCCCCAATATATTAAGTGATATGCAGGATGATGTTAAACATTACATAGATTCATATTAAAAAATAAGAGGATTAAAAAATAGAAGAAAGACAGAGATTGATTGAGAAGTTTTTTTTAAACTAGAATTTTCCATAATTTCAGGGATAAGCAATATGACAATAATATCACAATACTTAAAAACATTTAGCCATACACAATATGTATCAAAGCTGTGCTACTGCATTTAAAAAAAAAAACTGTAAATAAATAAGAGATAATTGAATAATACCTTTATTTAATATCCTACAAAAATTGGACACTAAAAAAAACAGAAAATAAAAAATCTTTTATCAGATATTAACAATTTAACAAATATTTTAACATTATCATACTATTTTAAAGATACAGTGCAAACTTAACACTAAATCAGTTCTAATGAGTTTCTAATTGTTATAAAAATAAAATGACGATATCTTAGAAAAGTGTATCACGACATAATTCATCAAGATATCGGTATTATATGATATTACATCACCCAGCCCTGCTGTCGAGTTATTGATAGCGATTAGATTTTAGTCCTCACGTCTGATCAGCAGCCATCTGTGATGAAAATGTCACTATTTTGCCGCATCGTTGTTTTTATTTGGTTAGAGAAGCACGGAGACGTCTGAAATCCTGAACAGCTCTGTTTAACAGCTCTAATTTAAAACCCGGGACTCCTCGAGAGACGAGTTTCAGCTGTATTTAATAAGTCAGGATTAAGAGATTTGAACTGTCTTTATGGATTTATTAGCCGAGGGCTGTGAGATGTTTCTGAACGAGCTGTTTAAGGTGCTGGGTGTTGCGGCGCTGATATTTAGCCCTGAGAGAGCGGTGTTAAGCGTTTCAGTAGGACAGACACGTAGTCGCACTCCAGTCTCCGGGATTGAGACTGACAGAGACGTAATGTGTTGGCCTCTCTGCTGTCACCGCTGTAATTACAGTGTCTTTGTCACTTCAGCTGTGTGTGTGTGTGTGTGTGTGTGTGTGTGTGTGGGCAGGTAGACTGAGAGAAAGCCGCTTTTTCACAATTTTGTGCTCTGTATTGTGTGAATGCAGGAAACTCCGAGACTCGTTAGTAAAGATCACATGATCCTACAGACGAGTCATTTGTTTTTCCCAACTGTCTGTGAAATAGCGTTGCATGTGTGTTTTGAATACATCATAAATATTGTAGATTTGCATTTGATTTCCATGTACATCACCTCATCACCAGTTCAGCTTCACACTGTCGCTTCTCTAGCATCCACTGTCTGGGTGTGTGACTAGTGATTCAGATCGATGCGTCGAATCAAAAGCCAACAAGTGAAATGATCATACATCGATTCTTTTTTTTTTTTTTTTAAAAAAAGGGACAGACAGCTGGTGTGTTTAAAAAAAATAAATAAATAAATAAAAATTAACACTGGGTCTACCCCATGTTCTGCGCAGGGTTGGTCACATATCGATTGTTGTTCTTTCGGCTGCTCCCATTAGGGGTCACCGTAGCAGATCATTGGTCTGCATGTTTGATTTGGCAGAGCTTTTACGCTGGATGCCCTTCCTGACGCAACCCTCCCCAATTATATCTGGGCTTGGGACCGGCACTGGAAGCCACCCAAGTGGCTGGGGTCGGTTCCCTGGTCGGGAATCGAACCTGGGCTGCGGCGGTGGGAGCGCTGTTTATTTTTAAACGCAGCATTTTTCCTGGTACGAAGTTGAGCTCATAACTTGTAAATCAAACACACAGTTGTCACACTGATTAGTGTGTTATTTAACTAATAAAGCTACAATATTTCTTATTGGAACTAATAAAAGTCCTGGACAAGCCTCGCCCACGAGCAACATCGGTAGCGTCGCTGCACACGCACAAGCAACAGACTACGACTGACATGAGTGGCTTGTTATCAGCTAGGCTTACCCAGCTAAATAAAACCATGAAATACAGAAATAAGCTGTTTTCTGTATTAAATACACCCCTGACAAATATTTCCACGCTTCAGTGGTCGTCAAAGAACGTCTTTATTTACATTTGTATATAAGGTTTTCCTCTTCAGTGCCAACTCTCTGTGTTTTATCGTTATTAGGTAAACAAAAAAGCGAAACGTTCGTCTAGAATTCATTTGTCTACAAAGTGATGTGCATTAGAGCGAGTGTGTGGAGGAGATTAGAGTTAAAGAGCTCTGTGTTTTAGCTCCATGCATTAACTTGTGCTGGACCCATGACGACCTTCCTCTCCTCGGATCCTGACCCCGCGAGCTGCGTCGTGGTGACACAGTAATGTGCTCATTTGTCTTTATTTGAATAGCCTGCATTTGCATTCTGAGATTTTTTTTCCTCTGGCTTTTGTTACTCCATTACCTCACTGGAGGTCTGAGCGGTGTGTGAATGTCCTGAGTCATGGTGAAACCTTTTGTTTCTTTCGGCTCTTGTAAATAAAAGCTAAAGCATGTTGTGCCTGTTGGAACAATTTTTTGTTTGTCGAGACGTGACAGTTTTATTTATATAAATCTTTTATTTCCAGCTATTGGAGGTAAAATGGTGAAACATTTCAATCCTTATAAACCGATTAAAAAACATGCATAATTGTTGCTATGGTTGGAAGTTTAACATTTACGGAAGGAGTCTCCAGTGTCAGCACTTTGTAACAGTCATCGGTGAAGCTGTAACTTTTCTCACATCTTCAGAACAGAGGAGTTTACGCTTTACGGATTTCTCGGCAACATGACAAGCTGTGTATTTTTGTCTTATTAACTTTTAGAGAGAAAGAGGAGGGGAGGGAACAACTGTTTGTAGCTGCTATAACATAAGTGATGATAGGAACTTGTTTCATGGACATTCCAAGACATTATATGTAACTCTAAAAGGATAAAAATTTCAGCGTGACATTCTTTAATAAAATTCTTCTGCAATTTGCTGGGGTATAAGAGGAATATAAACTCTTTGCTATGTGCAGGCGACTTCAGGGTGGTAACAGTAACTCTGCTTCATCACACCACACCATTGTTGATTATTTTCCTTTCACAGCACAAGCCACTGTGGTATATTTCTTACTATCTGAATCCTAAATTGCTTCCCATCCAAATATATGAGAAGTTAGAAGGTTCCTGCTAACTCAGTCGAAATGGAAGAGATCTCTAGACCTCACAGAGGGTTCAAAAGAGAGAGAGAGAGAAAAAAAAAAGTCCTGCATTACGGCTCCCTGTATTCCCATCACCAGCTGGTGACCTATCCTCGAGCCCCAGAACGCTAAAAGCGAATCCTATTTTCTTTTTTGCAGCCGTTATTACCGGGTCTAATGAAAACGCAGCCTTCCTCTGGGCCGACGGCAGTGAGATGAATTGTGGTGTGGATTCTCGGAGATTTCTTCCCCCCTGCAGTCTCTTATTCCCCGTGTGAATGCGTTTCTGTGTGTGGAGCGAGAGATGGTGGGTGGGTGTTGGCGTGTGTGGGCGCAGAGCCGTGAGGCGTCTTTGTGAGCCGGACGTGTTGGGCTTCAGCCAGCCGCCTGAGAAGGAAGCAGTGCACTCGTTTCCTCTCTTGTTGCTCTCTCCTCAGGCGCCCTAGAGAGGCAGAGGAGCCACTAATCAAGACTCAGCCTCCCACTTGTGTTAGAAGAAGCCTCCCTTCTTAAGACCTCAGCGTAATCAATGTGTAGATAATGTCTGGGATGGTTGTGTGAAGATGAAACCAACATTGCAGTAATGTCCTACACTTAGGAAAACCATTTCAGGAAAGATATTGGACGTATTTAAGCTTCAGGGTTTCATCGGCGAGGTTGAGAAGGTCCCAGCTGATGAAATAAACCATAGTGATTAAACAGCCTTTTAACACAGCAAATCACAAGCTCACATGCTCTCTACAGTTCTGTTTTATCCGTCATGTGTGGGTTCTCAAGTATGGGTTCTCCATTATGAGTGCACCATTATAAGTTCGCTGATATTAGTGGGCCAGTACAAGTTATCCAGGAGGAGTTCACCAGTACAAGTTCTCAAATGAGTGCACCAGTGTGAATTCTTCAGTATGAGTTCTCCAGATCGATGCCAGGAGTTCTCCGGGCGCGAGTTCTCCAGTCCAGCAGGTGGCACTCTTAAAATTTCATGACACTTTCTACAACAAGAAGTGGCTCCTCAAAGTCATCCATCTTGGAATGAATGGCCTTTGGTCCGCCTCCTTGCTAATGACCAATCACAGGCTAGGTCACGTTGCGTGTTTGTCCACAGAGTTCATCCATGACTCGGCAGTGGAAGGAGTCTCCAGTGTCAGCGCTTTGTAACAGTCAGAGGTAAAGCTGTTAAATTTTCTGGCATCTTCAGGACAGAGGAGTTTGCGCTTTGTGCTTTGTCAGTAGCATGACGAGAGGCTGGTGAGGGAGCGAGGGTTTATAGCTGCTATAAACCAGAACAGGAACAGGAGCTAACTTGTTTTGTTGACGTTCCACGACATTAAATGTGACTATATGTGGATAAAACCTCATGTCATTCTTTTAGAAATAAAACTGTAATCTCTGGCAACCTGCTGTGGTAAAAGAGGAATAAAACAGTTCCAGATGTTCTCTTAAAGGAAAATGATCAACTTGTGTGTGTAAACAGTAGCTCCACTTCAGCACACCCCAGTGTCCTTGATTATTTTCCTATAACTGCATGACTCGAAGTGTTTTATTCCTTTGTTATTCCATTACCAGGTAATTATCTGCTAGTGGAATATAACTTCCTAAACTGAAATGAGTAAAAATGTCTAGAAAGGCAGTTAATAGTCTTGTGTTTATTTCTCATAATGAGAAATATTTGATCTTTATGTTTGCTAAGTTATAGTTTTTGCATTGGCGCGCACACACACACACACTCCTCAGGAAAGCACATATTGATGGGTTTGGCTGTAAGTTGAAGCTGAAGCTCGGACTCATGTCTCTGCTGTGGTTATATGATACGTCGTGAGGAAATTCCCAGCGGTGTCGAGCTACACGCCAGGTCACCTGCACACGTCTGGATTCATCACTGCATCATCCTGACACAGCTGAAAAGGAGGACACGCATGATGGCGTGGTTCTCGCCTCAGTGGATTATGCTAATGCGCTGTGTTGCTCTTGTGAGGTGAAAGTTCATATCCCAGACCCAGGCCTGAGTAAAACCCTTAACCTCCCCCTGCTCAGCACAGTGTTCGCTTTATATTCTCCCTCTCCGGTGCTCTGTACTGAGTGAAAGTGTATAAAATATTAAACTTCTCACTATTTTCTGGGTTGAAACCAGATGTCTGAAAAAGGCTAGCATGGACAAGTTAGCAAGTTCCATACTACACTTAACATCAGGTTGCTAAAGAAATAAAATAACGAAATAAAAAATAAAAGAAGCGTTATTTTGTTAATTTCCTATGACAAGTTTACTTGTTCCAAAGCCACTGTCTGTGAATATCATCAGCTCAAAATACAAAGTTCTATGTAGTTACGTAAAGTAACAAATAAAACACACTGTGTCATGCTGTTATAGGAAAATAATTAATGACGATTTACTGTTACCACACCAAAGTTGATTTATTTCCTGTAACAGCGCATCTCGAAGTGTTTTATTCCTCTTATACCACAGCAAATTTGACTTTTATTAAAGAATTTATTAAAGAATGACATGACTTTTTATCTGTTTATTGTTGCATTTCATTTTGTGAAATGTCTGCAAAACAAGTCCCTGCTTAAGAAAAAAAAAAAACCACGCAGGTTGTCATGTTAGTAAGAAACTGCAAAACATAATCTCCTCTGTCCTGAAGATCTTAGTTACCTCTGACTGTTATTTAACCATAAATGTTAAACGTCTTTTCATCATCTCAACGATTACACACAGATTTTAAGGTTGCATCTGTCATACAAGTCCCCGTGAACGAGCTGTTACTATAGAAACGATAACGTATTAGAACGAGCGCATTAATATAAACGTGTGATGTGCAGCTGCACTACTGTCAGAGCTGCTGTTATAGAAAACTAATCACCACCTTCTGACCAATCAGAAGCATTCGACAGCGCTGTGGTTTAAAAAGAGGAAGCCATTTTAACATCATAGTTTTGTTTTTAGAGCCATTTGAAACAGAGGTGCCAGTAATAGCTGTAAAAGTAGTGATGCGTCTGATGATTTTTTTTCACATCTTAATGAAGACGAGCTGCGAGCTGATCTGCAGAGCGTGTAATGTGTGCTGAAGCCTCGTGCTGCTCGTTCGCTCAGTTTGCCGCGGCTGTAGGGAAGGCTCGACTCTGAGGCGTGCTCTGGGACCCGGGGGGAGCGAGGGAGCGAGTGAACGAGTGAGCGAGGCTTCACGGCTGATCTGATAAGCAGAGCTGTGTCACCATCACACTCTAACGTGAGCTAATGGCTGCTGGAAACACCTCGCCGTCTCTCTGTGGATGAGAGCTGAGGTTTCCTGCAGGCACCGCGGCTCCTCACACCTGAAACTCATCAGCTCTCACGTTATTCTTCTCTGCTCCCTCTCTCACCACTCGTCATGGTCTAATATCATAATTATTTACACTCACACTGAAAATATAGTGTTATATTTTAGTTCATAGAATTCATCACTGGCCTGCGTTCTTTCAGATTTATAAAGTTGTAAATCTGTCTTTCTCTCTCTCTCTTTGTCTCTCATGTTCTGCCACTGTCTCTTTGTCTCTATCTGTCTGTCTCTCTTTCTGCCACTGTCTATCAGCGTCTCTTTTTCTCTGTCTGTCTCTCTCTCTCTCTCATTGTTTCTCACTGTCTCACTTGCTGTCTCTCTTACTGTCTTGTTCTGTCCTTCTCTATCTCTCTTTCTGTCTCCTTCTCTTTCTGTCTCTTTCTCTCGCTGTCTCTTTCTCTCCATCTCTCTCTCTCTGTCTGTCTCTTTATCTCTCTGGCTCTCTCATTGTCTTTAACGCCTGGCCTTTAAACATTTTGCAGTTTTAAAATCCTGAATGTGTAGCTTTCGTTCATGAGATTGTTAAAAACTTCCATATCTCTATCTGTCCAAGCATGTGTGTGTGTATTAGATATATGTAGATATAGCACTGAAACATGTATGTCTCTCATTCTCTCTCTCTCTCTCTCTCTCTCTCACTCTCACTGTGTGTGTGTGTGTGTGTGTGTGTGTGTGTGTGTGTGTGAGAGAGAGAGATGTACAGTAAGCTGTGGTTCTTCCCCCTGGATTATAAATAGCAGTGTGCAGTGTTGACAGGACTTTCATCACTGTGCACTGTAAAACACTGCGTTTTTCACCACGGTGTCATTGCCGTCTATCGCTCCAAATCACTGCTGCACAACTCTCTCTCTCTCTCTCTCTCTCTCTCTCTCTCTCTCTCTCTCTCTCTCTAGTGTCTGTCTATTCTGCCTCTGCAGGTGCACACACACACACAGACACACACATGCTTTAACCACACAAACTCAAATAAACCCAGGCTGTTTTTCCTTAGTATTGTATCACTCTTTCTTTGAAGAGAATCTGGCAGTGACAACATGTCACAACTGCACTAGAATACACAATATGGCCAAATGTTTATGTACGCTTGACCATCACACCCATATGTGTTAGTTGTCATGCTGGAACAGGTTTGGGCCTCTTAGTTCCAGTGAAGGGAAATTGTAATACTATAGCAAATAAAGACATTCTATACAATTGTGTGCTTTAAACTTTGGAGAAGAACCACATATCAGTGTGATGGTCAGGGATCCACATACTTTTTTTTTTTTTTTTACGTCTTTCTTTCCTCGCCGCATCTTTTGGAGCCATGTCATGATAGAACTGTGATTATTTACATTTTGCCATCACCAATACTGTACTCATAGCTGTCCTGTGAGTTTGGCGTCATCCTACTGGTGGCTTTTGGACAAGCATCGTAGCAGCGCTCACACGGAGATTTTAAATCAAAAATTTCTCACACTGGTCAAATTTTTTTTTTAAATTCTTTTCTGTTTTTTGTCTCCAGCAGCAAGGTCTGACCGGAAATCATACAACGTAAACCTGTCTTAACACAGCACATTTTTATTACGTCATTGTTTTTGAATTTGTGAACTCTGTAAGGCCTGCTGTTGTGTCCATGACTCTTCGGACGAATCCTTACACCTTCTGCAATTCATTTTGTCACTGTATATACGATTAATGCCAGAGATGGTGATGCCATGAAGTTTGTCATTTTGTCACCCTCATGATTATTTATGATGCTTGTTAAAAAAACCCGCAGGAAATTCACTCACATATTGCATTTCAGTACAGCTATGTTTATTATAAGACACATGTTTATTAATGCTTAATCTGATTTTCTTAAAACCAACTCTGCCTGAAGGCTGTGTACATCGTCTATATTAAATGCCCCTTTTTTGATTTATGAGCCGTATTTTCCTCTCTCTGTTCCCATTTCCTGGAAGCTCTGCTTTGGGTACGAGAGTTAAATTAAGAGCTAACAGCACAGCCAGTGTTTGTTTATGAACTTGGTTTTTCCCCAGCGGGCTTCGTATCAGCTCGGTCTAACAAGTATGGCATGGGCGAATATGTTGCCATGGTGATGCCTGCCTCGATGGGTTGCGCTGTTAGTGCTCGTCATGAAGCAGCGAGAGAGGGATGGCTGGGAGAATGAGCAGTAGAATTGAATGACTCGGAGAGATGTGGGTTTTTTTGGTTACTATTCAATCCATTGTGATTGTGCTGATGTTTGGAGTTCATCGTTAATACACTTCGATATTTAATATCATACCAAAAATCTCATAAATCCCATAAATCATACATCATTTATACCACAGCACTGTGTATTCTCAATTCTGATTGGTCAGAAAGAGTTGATTAGTTTTGTATAATGACAGATTTGATAGCACACAACCACACAAAATTGTTATAGTTGGCAAATTTGCTGTGGTATAAGAGGAAGAAAACACTTCAGGATGTGCATTTATAGGAAAATAATCAAATGTTGGTTGGTAACAGTAACTCCACTTCATCACACCACTGCATTGTGGATTATTTTCCAATAACAGCATGACCCATTTGTTTTTGTTCCTTGCTGAGTAATAATTGCACATTAAAACGCTTCTAGTTGCTCTCAGTTTTATTAACTACGATAAGGCAGCGCTCAAGCTCTTTACTGAAGAAGTGCAGAAATTGAGTTAAAAATATATCCATCTCATGTTTAGAGCTGAGTGCTGCTTACATGTGCTCTGCCAATTAAATTATCTTCTCATTGACCTGAAAATATTACATAACACACATTATTCAAATCTGAGCATTTCCTGGAACAAAGCCCAGCCACTTTGCCAACATTTTAAATGCAGAGTCATAAGGTTGGAATTTAATGATAGTAGTAGTGCCACAGGGCTCCCTTATAAACAAATTTGTCACAACATGAGTAGCTGAAAAAACAGCCTTTTTTTAAATTTTATTCACAAGTATTTGTTCTAAGGTTTTAAGTGGTTTTTCAGTGGATAAAATAATTGCATTTGTTTGGTGTTTTCCTTGCCATTGCAGGAGCTTTCATGGCTGTTGAAGAGGAAGTTTCAGTTTCACTGGAACCAGATAACGCTGTACTTCCTGTTCCTGAAGAACCAAAACAGTCTCCATCAGGTGGGTGATTAGTTTTCTATTTGGTGACACACTTCTCTATTTTCCTGTTTCATTTCACTCCACTTCAGTGCTCAAGTCAGCTTTTGTTGGGTCCCGTGAGATCCCGGTCCTGATGCACACCTCTGTGATACAGATAAAAGCATCACAAAAGGTTCTGCCATCTTGGAATTGTGAAGATCACATGACAATCATACACTGGTGCTTTTCAAAAAGCTATGTTTTCTCCTATCCATACTATGAAGGTGAAAATGGAGTTTTCAGATGTATCCAATTTGGAGAGTGGATTTGAACACATTCTGGTGTGGATGGAAAGGCAAAAAAGAAAAAAAGTGTTTTCAAATTTGCCCTTGTTATTGTTAACTGGGCCTCAGTTTGTTTATTTATTTATTTATTTATTTATCAGATCTTCATCATGACATTTGAGCTCTAACGGAAATCTCAACTAATCTGGCTAGCTCTATCTAATCAAGACTTTTTGACCTAAATACTAGAGCTGCGTGAGTTGGA
The DNA here is from genome assembly GCA_022758105.1 of Pangasianodon gigas. Lineage (NCBI taxonomy): Eukaryota > Metazoa > Chordata > Actinopteri > Siluriformes > Pangasiidae > Pangasianodon > Pangasianodon gigas. Next base: position 30,754,856 of record CM040454.1, on the reverse strand, counting down.
TCAAAATTGGACATAGACTGTAGAGTGGTTCTTAGATTATCTTATAAAACATTAAACCTAGATCTCTAAAGAAGCATTTGGCTAGTGCCTCTGGGTTTTTTCTAGGAGAGTAGATGTGTTCTACTGAGCTCTGTCTGTATCCATGACTGCAAAACTGAGTTAATGATGTCTTTGCTAAAAAGATATAAAACTAAAGCCTTACTAAGTTTGCCTGTCTGCCAGAACCCTTAATATACTGTGTGGCGCCCTATAACAAGAGTTTTTCCTTATCAGTAGAGTCCTTTTTCAGGAAGCTAAGACATGGAGCCATTGAGGAACTTTATTATTTAAGACTGTAGATATATTTTACTGAACTCTGTGTATCTCAGACACTGAAATGGATTGATGACACTTATTACATAATCTTAATAAAAAAGTCAAATCTCAAATACTAAAGTATTCTCTGATTTGTCTCTCAGGGCTCCATATACCAAAGTGTTTCCGGAAGAACCTCTTTAGAACTCTAATAACCATCTTAGGATGCTTGCTCAAGTTGTTGCCTCACTGGGACTTGGGAAAATATTTGTAGTACTGTATTCTTGATTATGTACAGATGTCTAATGTCTAAAATGCTTAATTTATTAAAATTGAATGAATTGAAATTCTGTACTCCTCTTGTTCTGTCCCTTTTACAGGTGTAGAGCCTGCTCAGGAGATCCAGGTGACTGTTACTTTGACCGAGGGCTCGTCTGCCTTAGCATCTCCACTTGCTTCCCAGTGTTGTGCTGCTGTGGTGGACCAAGATGACGAGGAATCACGTAATGCTATCACACCAATGGAAACTGGGAAGGAGCAAGAGATCATGCCCAAACCTGAGCAAGCTGAGGTGGAACCAAATATGGTGGATGCTTCGAAAGTCCTGCTCACTTCACCTACCAAAGAATCCCACCCTGAGCCTTTCCCACCGGCCATGGGGGAGCTCATGGATTTGGATGCTTCAGCTCCAGAGGAGTCAGTTGAGAAAAATGTTCAAGACTTGTCACTTTCGGGCTTAGTGGAGGATGTTGGAGAGGGACTAGAGAAGGAGCCAGAGCTGCAGAAGATGCCTCAACCAGAGGAGGCAAAGGAGGAAGAAGAGGAGGTGGCATCTGAGCCAGCTTTGCCTGAGGAGGTCAGCATTCCGCTGGGCACAGAGAGCAGTCCAACCCTGGAGATGGATACTACGCCTGGCAGCGAGCTCAGCTTCTCAGGCTTCAGCTCTCCTGCCACGGAAGACAAGGTACCAAGCCTTAAACGCTCTCCAGCATTTTCCCCAGACGGCTCGATCAAGCTCTGCCAGTCACCCTTCTCTACGGAGGCCTCCCCCAGAGAGACACCCACACATGGCCACAATACACCCGGGTACAGCCCCGGTGTGCCCCCAGCTGCATTCTTCCCCCTCACCCCAAAGATCGGGATGGGAAAGCCAGCCATCACCAAGAGGAAGTTTTCTCCAGGAAGGCCCAGAGCAAAGCAGGTAAGTGTGTGATGAAGCTGAGGTCCTCAGTCTGCTTCATGTTTTTGATAGATCTTCTCTCTCTGATTCAGCTTTGCAGCTGTGTGGTAATTATTCCTTTGCACAGTCACAATGATTAGTACCAGTGTGGAGGGTATATTAATTAATGTCGAAAGGCTTTAGCTGTTCTTGTGTGCTTTCTTTCTCTCTCGCTCTGCTTTTCTCTCTCTCTCGCTCTTGCTCTCCCTATTTTGCTCTCATTCTCGGTAGCACCCCACCCCCCAAGCACCCCGGCACTCCTCCCCTATCCTCACTCTGGAGTGCATAACTCTGAATAACCCCTCAGAGTAGGGGGATGGGAATTGCCACTGCTGCCAAGGGTTTGATGCTCAGGGAAAATAAAGGAGTCTTTTTGGAGGTGTATAATTCGGATCGCTGTTCACTGAGCTGGAAAGCACGACACAAACCCATTTCCACTCCGAGCTTGGGAACAGGGAGGATGCTGAGTGCTCTTCTTTTAGGACTGGCCAAGCCATCCGAAATTGAAAATTAAACTTGGCAACATGGGATCTCCGTGCTTGATTTCTCCCTAGCCTTGATTTCTCGAGAAACCATAGATTAGTGGTTGTTGTTTTCAGGTGTCTTGTTTAAAAACCTTGTTTGACTTTGAGAAAGGTTTTAATTTATTTGATCAGCTCTTTTGTGGCTGCGTATATAGTCCTTGATGAGAATTGGCAGTATGGTGAATCTCTCCCTCCTTCCCCTCTGCTTTTCTCTGGAGGATGCTCCTTCCCAGTCTTGTGAAATTTAAAGGGTGGTTGCCTCTTGTGGGGTCCAACTGGGATTTCCTGTTTGGTGTGTGTGTGTTTGTGGCTACGTGCACTCCTCTGTGTTCTCATGCGAGTGTGTGCTTGTTGGGCTTTGGGGATGTGCGAGTGAGGAAGAGAGTGCCTCAACACGTTTTGTTGTGCAGATGAGATTCTCCCCCACTGACTTCCTTTGTAATGTCCAGAGAAGCCTGAAGTTTATTTTGGAGACTGTATTTTGTAGAGGTTTAGAGTGATCTTATTTTATTACATGTTGATTGGGTCATCTACCTTTATAAAGACCTTCATTATAGTAATTTCCAGATGCTTACAGTTTAGACTGTTAATGTGTTGTTATGTACCAGGCAGGGGTTGTTCTATGATCAGAAGCTCAGATATTACACTCGTACAAAAGTTGCACATTTATGAATTCCCTCATGTTCCCATACCTCAACAGTATAAATTCTGATAAGGGGGTTATGCTAGCTCATGGATCAAACTTCTGTGCTCATGACCAGAAGTTTGCAAGTTCAGATTCCAGGGCTAGGTTGCCGTTGGCCCATTGAGAATGACCTTTAACCCTCAGCTAATCCAGCGGCTGGTGTACCCTCAGTGTACAGCGGCCGACCCTGCTCTCTGACCTTAACTTCCTAACAAAGCTGTGATATGTCATAAGTAAAATTCTCTTGGCCTTTCGTTTATTTAGCTCCTTTAATGTTCTGCTAATATTTTATGTAATAGATGATACTGGTTATTGGTTATTCTCCATTTTTCTTCTCAGGTTGGTCAATTGCTAATTATGATTCACTAGCTTGTGTTTCCCTATCACACAGCACCTACCAACTGGGGAAGGTGAATGCTAGCACATGACATCCTCTTCTGTGTACATGAGCTTACAGATGCCCATATTTGGTTAGTGTCGCACTGATTGACGGGAGACATTAACACGATTCTTCCAATCCATAGCACACGACCAGTTTTGCTCTCTTAGACTCCTGGCCACAACAGGCCGTGGCATCCCGTGACTTGTGATCCCCCAACAATAGCCTGAATGCTTTTCTTTTGCGCCACTAGGGAGCTCATTTTAATCTATTTCTTGACATAGCTTTAAAACAGATGTTGCCATAAACAAGATTTATTCTCGAGTTGAGAGTTTGAATTGTAATACAAATAAGAGCCAACATTTGTTTGGGTTATACTGATTTTCTACAGTCTTTAGGGAAAACAAATACGTGTAACATGCAATACTTTGCAATGCTACAAATTATGCTGCATTAAATAGGCCAAGTCATGTGACGTTGTATTTTGGCCATAAGTGAATCAAACTGTGTGTGGTAATCCGACTCAGATGGTCGAAACGCACACAGTGGTTCAAGCGGCAGGTGAAGGGATAAAGAAAACAAGTTTCAGACCCTCAGCTTATGGAAACCATGAACTCAAAGAGTGGGATATGGTGATAGTTTTTTCCTTACTTGCTAGTGAACAGGCAAATGTAATAGCCGAGACGTACATTTTTGTGAGAAACGAGCATCAAAACCACAACATAGATTCAGCAGGGTGGTTCAGCTGGCTAAATGTTTTATTGAGAGTTTCAGTGATTATGATAAATTGCTTTTCCTGTACAAGTACCCATGAAGCTCTTGACACTGATTTCACTTCTTCATGATTGCCATCACAAATTAATTGAATTTTTTTATGTAGTCGAATATTGAGCGTGATGAAATACTGCTGTTCAAAAGATAGAGTTAGGAATTGATACACACAGCACGAGTGTCTCCTGCACCTCTACTTGCTGCTGATATTTTTTTAGCTTAATAACAGTGCAGGTTTGGATGTGTATATATGTGTATATGATGACATTTAACGCTCAGCAACCTGCTTCCTTTGTCCTGATTGGTCAGTGCTACGCAGCATTTTAGAATATATTAAATGAAAAATATTGTAGTTATTTAGTTACATGTTGGTATTCATGAAAAGGAGAACATTTTTAGTGCTAACATCTACATTTTATGTGTTTAATGACTATTTTTTTGGACAAGGTGTTCTTTTTGGTATTGAAGTGAACATTTTGGTATTGTGACAACCCCAGTTTTTAGCATCCTTGCTGTTTGTTACTCAGTTTTTGGGTACAGCAAGTTTTGAAGAGAATAAGGGAAGAAGAGTAGCTCTCTCTCACTCCACTTTTCTGCTGCTTTCTGCATTCCCTCCTATGAGACAGCATAATGATCATTCATGCGTTTAGTTGCATAAGAGCCAGATTGGAATTTAATGGAGAAAGTAAGATGGTTGAAGATGGAGCAAAACTTTTCCCCCATTCCGCTTTGCATGGCCGTTATACAGCAATACCACTTCATCATTCTTTCTTTTTTTTTAACCTTCTCTCACACGGTCCTTATATTGAATATATTGTCTGCTGCATGAATATCAACAGGAATGTGCTTGAATTTGGGTTCTGTTCTTCTTACTAACCTCCATCCCACCTCAACCTCATAGCTTTATTACATAGATACATACTTTTTTGCATTTTCGTGTGTCTGCATGTTTTTTCTTCTGTTATAACTCTTTTAAGTTGCATTATGTGTATGAAAACAGTATGTCATATTTTATTAAGTGCCTGATATGAACTTGCCAGTTTGGGACAAATCTGTACATGATACATTTTGAAACTGAAGAATAGAGCTGTTTAGTGGTCCTGTTTTTTTTTTAAAATGTTATCTGTATAAGCTAAAATAATTTTCACAAGCCCTGTGCTGATTGTGTTACAGAGCATAATTACACATCCGTGCCCCGATCATCTCGTTAACGAGCTAAAATCTCCCCATGGTGCTTTATATGAAATTCCTGTTTGCTCGGCGCGTTCATCACGGCGCTGTCACGCTGGCATAATCACGCTTGTTTAGTAAACACGCAAATAGACGCTGCCGCTGCCATGGAGACGGGCTGACACTTGATAACGAGGAGCATCGTGTCGAGTGTTGAGTGGATTTAGCCTCGCTGGCCTGCTGTCAGCTCGCTGCGTCTGGAAAGAGTGACTCAGCCCAATGTACTGTTTCACTCCGGGGACAAAATTACAGTTACACACCAGTAAGCAGAAGATCACAGATCCGAGTTTAAATCCACCCTGGATTTAATATTTAGAGGTTCCTGGATTCATTGTCCTCAGAGGTTTACGCCTACTTTTTGATACCAGTCAGTAACAAATGCCCCTATTTCAAATAAATGTGTGATATTTTATACCTTTTTTTTTTTTTTGTTGGATGGAGATAAGTCTGTGTGTCTATTGCAGTTTCAAGTGTGTGAGGTGGTAATGCAAAAAACAAACATGAAATGTTCATAGTAATAGTACAGCTAACCTCCGTCTTTAAAATCAGACAGAAAGTCGGATAGATAAAAATACCAATCTTCTGCAGCGTGATTGTTTACAATCCGGGCAAAATAACAAAACTGCAAAACTACGAATGGATTTGCAGTCAGTTCTCTACAACAAGACTCTAATTCTCTATGCCAAATGATTTGTCAGCATATGTAATTTATTATTGGAATATGTGAGATCTTTCATGTCACTGCAGGGGGTTAAGGAAAATCGGTACCTCGACTCATTGTTTTGCATATTTCGTCATGTGATCAGATTTTTCCCAAGCTCCTAATCGGTATCGTTTGCATTTGTTTTATGTAATGCCTGTATATGCCTGTTATTTCTGTTTTTCATATGCCTGCTCATTTTGCTATTTTTTTGTTGGATTCATCATTTGGCTGTGCATTTTTGTTCACTCTTTTGTTCCACTCATCCTCCCTCCTCCCTCTCCCCGTCCCGGTTCCCGCTCCTGCCCCTGTCCCTCAGGTTGGATGGAGCAGCCGTAGTGCCGTAAGCTCCCCGTCCTGGTCTCCGGAGCACTCAGAGGCCTTGGATGGCTCTAAGAACCGGCAGCAGCAGGGCGAGCTCGTCTGGACGACGAGACTGGTAAATGAAGGGCTGTGGCAGTGGGCGGAGCTTGGTTGTTGCACGTGCAGGAGTGTCGGATAGCAGGACAGGGCGGGTCGATAATCGATAATTGAACTGATTGTTCTAAATCGGTTGTATTTCCCTTCATATATTCTCTGTATGATGAGTGATAGCACTAATTATTGCTGGGAGTTCATCTTGGCAATGTGTACTTGCTTCTGGTATTTTATATGCTTCTGGTATGTGAATAAATTTGAGCCTTAAGTCTCCGGAGAGCTGAGAGCTGACAGTTTTTTTTGACAACAATAGACAAAGTGACTTTTAGGGATGCAAAGTGGGTGGGCCAACTGACATGATGAAGTTGAGTGAACTTTAGCTTTAATGCAAATGACAAGTGAAGCAAGTTGGTGACTAGCAGGAGGAGTCAGGGACGCTGGTGTGTTTCTGTGGAGCTGGTTCTGTCTTGACTGAAAATGATCACGTATTCGTTCCTTATCGCAGCTCTTGATCCAAATGGGCCTCAGTCCTGCTGTTACATGCCTGAAGTGTTAGATTTACACAAAACCAAACAGCCCCGGTGTTTCCGCCATTTTATTTCAGTACATCAGACTGTTTCAGCTTGTAAAAATAGACGAATAGCAACATCGTTTTTTTTTTTAAGGTCATTTAGTCACACGCTAACATCATTCACAGAACTAATTTTTTATATATACAATTAACTTCCCTCCAAATTTTAGTTTTAGTGTGAAGACGTTTGATTTATGGTCACATGGTTGGTTTTGTGTACGTTCTACAGCTAGCTTGTGTGGATTTCATACTAGCCTTGTGAAACCATGGCAACCGGCAGTAAACTAAAGATAGAACACGCCCACTAGTGATCAGCAATTTAGAGCGATTTGAGTGATGCAAGGTGTAACCCAAAAATTGGTTTAACAAGTGTATGAATTGTTCAGCAAACCTGTGAGATGATCTGTGTGTGTGTGTGTAACACGATGCCTCATCAAATGGCCTTGGATGTATTTCTCTGAAGTGAGTGGATGTGTGTGTTGTGTTTGGGCCGTGTTAACCCCTTAAACTCCCACTGATCTCCTCTCACTGCTACCTGAACACATTCCCTATTGTAGTTACTGAAAATCTCGTAGTAGTTACTGAATAACATGCAGGTCGATTAAAAAAAAATAAGTTACCACTTGTGATTGTTAACATTATAACAGGACACACTGGAACACTATAACACAAGGATTACACATGGTTAAGTTACTGATTACAGAAATTAAATTGTAATTTAATTCCTTTAAAGGATCTCTACTTTCGCAGCAATAAAACAACAGTACTGTAATATAAAAGTAAAGAAAACCGTTGCCCGTAAGCACTACCATTTCTTTTAATCACCCTGTACTTTGAGTTGAATAATTAATAATCTATGACTGAAAGAGGTTAAAGGTCACCACAAGAGGGTTGTCACATCTGCGTCGTTTCCCCACCTTTGACTTGCTGCCATAGTCTTTGAGCGCAGCTTGAGGCTTTGGCTTTTAACATACTGTATGTTAGAGTAATTATATTAATGTTTTCCAAGGAAAATTTTATGCATGGTCTATTATGTATGTCTGTATACTGTATATATGCTGTGGTTATGATTACACTGTAGGGAATTAACTGGTAAAATGGTGCATTAGTAGAAAAAAGGTATTATAGCGATAAGAAATGTTAGAGATGTAACCGATTATGATTACGTTATTCAGAATGAACAGATAAAATGTTTCAAACAGATGTGAATACGAGGTGCACTATTTGACAGAAAGGTTCACGGGGCATCTGGTTGAGACTATAGGTGTGTATCCGCACCGGGATCCTGCAGGACGCAACAAAAAACGTCAAACAAGCAAGTTTTTTGCTTTCACGCGGGAATAAGACCACGTTCATTAACCTGCATTTACATTCATTCATCCTTAGTAACCGCCTGATCAGGGTCACTCTGGTTTAAATTAGCCTGATGGTTCATTTATATTTTGGAAACTAAATTATTTCGTAAATATTGCGAGCAGGAAAGGGGCAAACAAAAAAAATAACAGTGTGAGTGGGATTTTTTTTAAAAAATGCAGGCACATCTCTAGCTGCGACTGATTATGAACTGCTGAGGATGAGGAAGAGTCAGAGACAGAATTCACACACCATGCTGACGCTGCTGACATTTCTACCTCTGTGGTTTTTCCAGTGTTTTTTTTTAAACAGAAAAAAAACCTTCCAGTTTATGCTACGCCCACTTCGTTTTTAAATCTGGATTCAGATATTTGGAGAAATAGCCAGATACAGATTGTGGCATTGTGTTACAGCCTAAAGTAAATGGATAGGGACTGTGTTCTGTATAAATATGCTTGTTTTATGTCAGGGAATTGGTTTCTTTATTAATTCTTTAGTAATATTTTCATAATATGTAATAAGATGAGACTCTAGGCAATCTCTACAGTTTAGGCAAACGGAGTGATTTTAGTATTGCTTCTTTTTTTTTAATGTCATGTTACTTATAGCAGTTTATTATAATTTGGCAGTGATAACCATAGGTTTGAAGTTTAATGTTTGAACATTAAGCTGGTTTTAAATGAACATTGAGCTGGTTTTGTCACACTTGGCAACTCGAGACATTGCAGCAGTCATTTTATTTTATCGTTGCGAAAAATTATAATGGGGAAAAATTGTGATTTGATGATTGTGCTTGTAATTAGGAAGTCGTACAGGAATAAGCCCAGAGTTCAAAGTCCTATACTGAAAGCGCACCACAAATCTACCTGTAATCTTACAGACCACATAAATTACTTTGTTTTACGCTTTTAGAGATTCACAATACAGACAGACTCCTCTAACTTTGTTGCGTTTTGTTTCAAACCTAGACGCAGATTTAGGCACGAAACTAATTTTGATTCAGTGGTGCTGTGGTTAAATGGTGGTTTTGAAGATAGAGTAATTGCAGGGAGATTTGATTAATCTGTGACTGATTGTTCAGCTCTAATTTTACTTACTGTTGAGGCCACAGTGCACACAGACATAATGAGTAGTTCTCTGTGTATTTATTAACTCCATCTTAACTGAGCATTCTTTAGCATTTATGTCGCTTCTTCTGTGCATGAAATCTTTGCAAAATAAGGCAACAGGTACATCGTTTATTAAATTGATGCATTATTTATTTAATTACTGTTTGTTTGCTTTGGCTCGAGACAGCAGTTCACTTACAGCCTGTACGGGCATCATTTTATTTTTGAGGTGGAGTCACAATGTAATCCAGAAATCGATTGAAGTCTGCCATCATTAATTCATCAATTCTTTAAACTGTGCTCAGAATAATCGAGGAGAGACGAGGCATCCAGAGCAAGGACACACACACACACACACACACACACACACACACACACACACACACACACACTTTCTACCCTCTGGTGTTTTGTAGTCTACAAGAATAAGACAAGGATAACAAGTACAAATTTAGTAAGAATTAAATAAATACAAAATGCTGTTGAATTCTTGAAGTCTCTGATGTCACAGTTCAGATTAATCAATCACAGGTTTATATTAACGCGCTCGGTTTAATACGTTATTGTTTCTATGGTAACAACTTACACAGGGACTTGTACGGCGGACACTCCACATAATCTGCGTCTTAAAAAATTACGTTCCACCCAAATTGTTTTATCAATTAAAAACAGACTTCTATAAAAGACTTCCATATTAGACGTGCCTTTTCTGTATATAGGCTCGAACATCCACATACTGTATAAGCTATAATAATTATTAAGATTGACGTTAATTTGGTGTGTAAGTGACGCTCCAGTGAGCGTGGGACGTCTCGCATGGCAAATATGTACAATATATCTTCTCCTAGCTTCCCTTCATCTCCTTCTCAAAGGGAGGAGCCAGGACATGGGGAAATGATGCAAGGAAAGGAAATGAGGAAGTGCAATTAAAGAAATGAGAAGAAACCGTTGATTGCTTATCTTCCTGCGTGTGCATGATAAAGCCTGTGCCACGCCTTTCCCAAATGATTTCCCTGCTCGAAATGCCACATTTTCCATAAAATACAATACAGCTCAAAGAGCTTTAGAAAGGAAAAAAGGCAAATAAAAAACAGCATGAAGGAAGAAGCAGGAAATAAAAAATGTAATAGAAATTCTAAAATTAAACATAATACTAAAACAAATCAAATTAACAGTAAAAAAAAATATATAGCTTCCATTTATTTACTCAAGTTATAGTGCAAAAGCACAAACCTTTCACTTAGGATAAAGTACAAGAAAGAGTCAGAGAAGAGTCACAAAAGACATCTCTACCAATATTAATAATAATAATAATAATAATAATAATATAGCAACTTTCACACATTAAAATCAGGGGTGTGAATCTCCTACTTTCAGACAATGTGATATGCTTCACGAAGTATATACACTACAAAAACAATAAATTAAACAAGTAACATCGCCAAACGCTTCAGTTCACTACTTGTCTGGTACGATTCAATTAAGCACGGATATTATTTGTTGATCTATTCATGATGAATCAAATTATGTTTCGATTCAGCATCGATATGATTCAATTCAATACAATTCAATTTAGCACCAATTCTGATTGATTCAGCAACGATACAATTCAATTTAGCACCAAGATGAATCAATTCATCACATGTGTGATTTACTTCAGCACTGATTCCATTTGATTCAGCACTGAAGCAATTGAATTCAGCACCGATATGAGTCAATTCAGCATAAATGTGATTCGATTCAGCACCAATACAATTAGATTCAGCACGGATATGACTTGATTCAGCACTGATGCAGTTGAATTCAGCACCACTATGAATCAATTCAGCATAAATATGATTCAATTCAGCACAGATACGATTTGATTCAGCACCGATGTGATCCGATTCAGCAGGAATGCGATTCGATTCAGCACTGATGTGATTCAGTGTAGGACCAATATGCGTCAGTTCTGGTCTGGTTTGTGGTTTGCAAGGTTTGTGGTGTTATGACACATCCAGTTCCTGTGTTTACATCATTGCCGGACAAAATGTGCTCATCTGAAAACAGCAGCTTTTACCGGCAGCATGACCACTGTAGAAAGTTGTGCCATTGTAGAGTAATTCTGTATCCACTGTGGTTATTGTGGTGTTTAGCCTCTTTGTATTTTGCATTAAGGCCTTGCATTAATTTTATGTTGGCACTGGAGCTTTAACCCTCTTTAACATGATTCGAGAAATATCCTCATACACAGCCTGGTTACTGTAACAGATTAATTTATTTTATTTATTTTTTTCCTGAATGGTGGTATTCCTTGACAGATTGCTAAGAAGATTCCTTTCATCTAGACCAGCCTCTGTGATTCATGTGTGTCATTTGAGCACCAAATGATGAATTTTGTCCTAACTTTGCAATTACCAGGACAATCAGATGAGTAGGCCTGTCACGATAACTACTTTTGTTGAACGATATATTGTCCCAGAGATAATTGCAATAAACGATATTATTGTCATTTTAAGACCATTTTATGCCACTGATATAATGATAATATAATAGCATATTTTCGTCAGAAGACAAAAACTATCCTTTAAATTTAGTCAGTATTTCGTCATATTTATTCATTTTAGTCAATTGTACTCTGACTAAAATGGCATTGAATATTAGTCAAGAGAAAATGCAAACATTAAACCAAATATTATTGATTTACGATTCTACCTAGTGCATTCGTGCATAATGCAACTTCTCTTGTGCATTCGTGTCATTTTGTGCAGAGCAAGTTGTAATATTGCATGTATGTTGTGTATATATCTGATTAATCTCATATGTGTATAGGATGCGTCTGGGGGAGTTAATTAACCCCCGGTGTTCATTCACGGTTCAGCTTCAGCTCACGCAGCTTAAGCGGCTCAATCCCCGACATTATTGACTATAACCAGATTATTTGAAACCCTAGAACTATTCTTTCTAGATTTTTCTTCTTCAAAAAACATTGTTAGTGCGTTGTTAATATCTTGCGTGTCATTTTTTTAACTGTATGTTATAATTAAAATCAGTGCTAGTGCTTGCCACACATCTTCGAATGCACACAGTTTTTGCATTCGAATGTGCGTTTTTATTTTAAATTCGATGAATATTCGAAGTTGGAATGTGAATGTGACAGGCCTAGAGCAGAAGAGAGGACAGAAGCCGGGGGCTGCGTGCAGTTCAGTGTTTTATTCTCCGAGTTATTGACCTAGTTCAGTTTTCTCGCTTGTGTATTTTGGATTATCCCTGCTTTTGCTGTTCGCTGATCGCCTGACCTGTGCCTGTGTTCTGTTTACTGATTTTGATTCACGATTTAGATTTGTCTGCTTGCCTCTCAAATAAAATGCTCAAACTGCATTTGCATCTGTCTCTACTCGCCGAACATGACATGGTGACATTCATTCTTATGTAAACAAACACGCATGTAAACACACTGGGCAATATCGAGGTCATGTCCATATATCATACGATAAGTCGATAATGTAATTATTGTGACAGGCCTACAGATGAGAGGCCCATATCAGATCCGAGCTGTTTACACGTATGCATCAATTTCCCATCTGTGTCAGAAGTCAGAGCTAAAAATGAGAATTGGTTGGCGATGTAAATGAAGCCTCTCTGTCATGCACGTGAAGGATTTTACAGCAGGCATTCACGCTTCACCGCATCTCCCTTTTTCCTCCATAATTCATTTTTGCAGAAATTAGCTGCAGACTGTACAGGCGTCAGGGCGCGCCTCCTCCTTCTCCTCCTTCTCCTCCTCCTCCTCCTCCTCTTTCTCAGGCCGTCTCTCTAAATGAATTTGACGTTTCCTGTCTTGAGTGGGTAATTATCTGGGAGGAAGCAGGATTCGGGCCAGAGCCTCAGCTTAGTGGCGGGTGCAATGCAACGCGATGCCATCGGACGCAGGTCAGGCTGGTAGGAACAGGGCTGTAACGTGAACCCAGGGCCAGGGTAGTGTTCTGCTCAGATGGGCTGGAACAAAGCCACACCCACACACATGCACACATACACACACCCACGAGCGCACACACACACACACACACACACTCTCCCACACACACAGTCTATGGTTATCTCCATTAACTGTTTTCAGACATTTAATAAATTTTGGTGCTAGTTTTTTTTTGTTCATCATCAGTATTGTGATGATTTTTGCGAACTTCCTTCGTGACGTTCCTCGTGAGTCCTTGAGTCAGGATGCGTTTTTTTTTTTTTCCTCCCCTCCTCACGGAGATGGACAGATTTAGCCAAGATGGCCTTCGGTTCTTGGTGATTTATCAGGACCATCAGTAAACTGGAATGGGTGGCTCCTGGTTTGGAGCAGGGTGGAACTTTCAGCAACCAAATTAAACATGGATTTTTGTGTGATAAATATTTATTTGTATTTGTTTTTTGTTTTTAGGAACAGGCGCGCGCGCACACACACACACACACACACACACACACACACACACACACGATCACTAGTGCAGTTTTCTGTGTTAGTTTCGCTAATAACTTTACATTTTTGCTAACTGTAGCTGGGATTATTGTGTAAAATTTTCCCTTTCTCCTCTCGTTCGCTCTCTCAGGGCCGTGGATCGGGTTTTCCCGGGCGGAGACGTCCTCGAGGAGCTAACCTGTCTGGCCGAGGGGGCAGAGGACGATCCCGACTGAAGATGGACAGCAGCCTTCTGGTGGCCCCTGGGGTACAAATCCCATCATACAGCACTCTTCTTCATCATCATCATCATCCTCCCATCTCTTTACACACATGAATAATAGCGTCTTCGCACATTCTCAGCAGGCAGAGCACTCAGACACAGTGAAGAGTTTTTTTTTTTCTTTCCTCAAACTGATGAATTCTGGTATTTATTTTTTCTCCCGTGAGAGAGATTTGGTTTGGATTTTCGCATTCTCTCAGCAAACACGGAGCTCCAGGTGCAGTGGTGGAGTCCAATCCACAGAATGCAGCCTGATACAGTTTTATTTACACGTGGAGGATGTGTTGGGTTTAGATAATGACTCCGCTGTTTTATATTAATATCTCACACACTCCTTACTCGAGTTTAAAAAACAAACAACAAAAATGCTGTTAAAAGCTTCCAGATATTTTCTCAAGTGAAGATGGGAAAAGTACAAACTCCTAAATTTAAAGTATAAAAAGTAAAAGTATAAGAATGACATCTGCACCTATAATAATAATAATAATAATAATAATAGTTATAGTAATAATAATAATAATAATAATAATAATAATAATAATGAAACTAAAAATGAATATTAATACAACTTCCAAAAAATACTAATAACAATACTCATTTTTGACACACACACACACACACACAATCCTCTCAACATTAAGCAGAACAGACGAAAAGCTAAAAAGTGTGTGTGTGTGTGTGTGTGTGTGTGTGTGTGCGTGTGCGTGCACGCAGGTGAACTTTCTTGAGACTCCACATGTGGTGAAAGAGGAAGAGGAGAACACCATGCACAATACAGTCGTCATGTTCTCCAGCTCCGACATCTTCACACTCAAACAGGTGTGTGTGTGTGTGTGTGTCATTGTGTGCACTATTGTATATTGTGTTTGTCAGTTGTGTCATTATGTTGGTCATTGTGTGTGTGTGTCAGTTATGTTGATTGTGTTTGCCTTTTGTGTGTCTCATTTGTGTGTGTGTCATTCGTGTGTTGTTGTGTGCTTGTCATTGTGTGTCACTGTCTTTATTCATTTGTGTCATTATGTTTGTCATTGTGTTTGTCATTCCCGTCATTTGTGTGTGTCATTTGTGTGCTTGTTATTGCGTGCTTGTCATTGTGTCTGTCATTGTCTGCATCGTTTGTGTTTGTCATTCATGTCATCGTGTGTGTCGTGTTTGTCATCATGATTTTCATTGCATTTGCAGTTGTGTGCATCGTTTGTTTTTGTCATTGTATGTGTCGTTATCACTGTGTGCATCTTTTTGATTGTGATTTGTATTAGTCATTTGTGTTCATGTTTTGTGTTTGTCAATCTGTGTGTGATTGTCGTTACGTGTGTCATTTTGAGTGTTGTCACATTTGTCATTGTGTGCATCATAGTGTTTGTCGTTATAATTCTCATTGTGTTTGCCATTGTATGTGTTTATCATTGGTGTTTGTCTTTGTGTGTGTCATTTTGTGTCATTGTGTTTGTCATTGTGAATGTGTATGTAATGGTTGTTGTCATTATTTGTGTGTGTGTGTCTGTGTGTGTGTACGTGCCTTGCTCTCTCATTTACATTTCTCTTATTTACATTTTGCCCTAATATGTGAGGTCACAGCCCTCCACTAACTCAGCTGTGTGTGTGTGTGTGTGTGTGTGTGTGTCTGTCTGTGTGTGTGTCTGTCTCTGTGTGTGTGTGTGTGTTTGTGTGTTTGTGTGCACGCCAGAGGTTATCCTCTGGGTGTGTGAGATTAAACAGACTCACCCACTCTCTGTCTCTCTCTGTCTCTCTCTCTCTCTTTCTTTCTCTCTCTCTCTCTCTCTCTCTCTCTGCAGGACATGTGTGTGGTGTGTGGGAGTTTTGGTCAGGGTGCTGAGGGCAGACTCCTGGCCTGTTCTCAGTGTGGTCAGTGCTATCACCCCTTCTGCGTCAGCATTAAGGTAACATCATTTCATTCTCACTCTGTAGCAGAGCTGTCTCAGCCTGCTTACACACACACACACACACACACACACACACTCTCTCTTGCTATTTAATGTCATTATCTAATCAACTCTGCACCCTAAGAGGATGGTGAATACGAGCCAGTTATTCATGGCTTTATGTTCCGTATCTTATTTGCTCGTGTGTGTGTGTGTGTGTGTGTGTGTGTAATTACTCACCCGAGCTGTTCATAACGCACGTGATTAATGAGAGCAGGTCCGAGGGTTGGGTTTGTAGCTTTCCTGTCACTGACCCTTACACAGTCAGCTTATTTTCCTGCACGATGAAGAAATCCCATCAGCCCCTGCTCCTAATCCTCTCTCTACACATTATACAGCTGTTTCCAGCTGCTGAGGTTAAAAGCTCATTATTTGTCATTAAGAGAGTGACATTATGTGCAGTAGCACAGGTGGAGGCTAATGGCTGTGCAGAGTCAGGAGCGGTGTTATGGAGAGGATGTTTAGGGAAAATAAACCGTAATCTTTCCACAGAGCTGGAAAAAGATCATTCACTTTCAGCAGGGTTTCCTGCCATGTAGCTTAAAACAAGCACCTCTCCGTTTCCTCCACACACTCCTCTCCCCCGTACAGCTAGCTGGGTTCTTCTTTCTTCCTCACTGCATTTCCTTCTTTCTTTACGTCTTTACTTCTTTCCTTCTTTACTTCTCTACTTCTTTCTTTCTTTCTTTCTTTTTTACTTCTTTCCTTCTTTACTTCCTTCTCTACTTCTTTCTTTCTTTCTTTACGTCTTTACTTCTTTCCTTCTTTACTTCTCTACTTCTTTCTTTCTTTCTTTCTTTTTTACTTCTTTCTTTCTTCCTTCTTTTCTTTTTGTTACATTTTCTTTGTCTTCCTTCCTTCCTTCCTTCTTTACTTCCTTAATGTATTTCTTACTTAAATCTACATTTGGGTGTTTTTTTTCCTTCCTTCCTTCTTTCTTTACTTCCTTACTGCATTCCCACCTCCCTTCCTTCCTTCCTTACATACTTCTTTGCTTCTAATTTTCTTTCTTCCTTACATTTCTGCCTTTCTTCCTTACTTCTTTCCTTCATTTTCTTCCTTCCATCCTTGCTTACTTATTGCTTCCTTCTTTAGTTCCTTCATTCTTTCTTCACTTGTTTCCTAACTTCTTGCCTTTTTTCCTTCCATCCTGCTTTCCTTCCTTTCTTCCTTCCATCCTATTTTGCTTACTTATTTACTTCCTTCTTTTCTTCCTTTGTTCTTTCCTCACTTAGCTCCTAACATCTTTACTTACTTAATTATTTTTAATGTATATATTTAAAAAATAATTAAAATACTTTAATACAATAAATGGAATTAAAAGTTGTGCCAGTTGGATGAAAAGAAAAAGAAAATTGTTCAGTAACATACAAAATTAACACATGAAGAGTTCTACACTACACTAATCTATATTTTATAGATTAAAACTTCTTAGTGTTGGGGAAATTCTCTGTTTTGCTGTTAGTCTCAGGACATGTGTTTTATTTAAAGCACCATTCAGGATTTCTTCTCAGTTCACACTTTTATGTTTAGAGCGCTTTCCTCCTGCAGAATTTAGTGCTTTTGACCCTGAAACAACTCCAGAGTTATGAGGTGTGATGTGAGGGAGATGCACTGAGACCTCTCTCGGTTATTTATATCCGCTGTGAGTCATTGCTGTGAGTTTTCTTACTTCAGCATGTTCTAGCTGATAAAATCCATCATGCTTCATCGTGGATGGAAGTTGAGTATTGCGAGGTCACAGAGTCACCAGTGGATTGATTTTTCTCTTTACACACATCTACTAATCTGTAAATAGCAGCTGATCCTTTAGGAAACACCTCCGAGACGGGGGATGACCTGCAAACGCATACATGCGTGCACACACACACACACACACACACACACACACACACACACACAGTTGTTTGTTCATGGTGCGTAGGATTAGACGATGCTGTGTACATTAACCTGTTCCTGACCTCTGACTGTGTGTGTGTGTGTGTGTGTGTGTTACAGATGAATAAGGTGGTGTTAAGTAAAGGTTGGCGGTGTTTGGAGTGCACGGTGTGTGAGGCGTGTGGACAGGCCAGCGATCCCGGACGCTTGCTGCTGTGTGACGACTGTGATATCAGCTACCACACTTACTGCCTCGACCCGCCGCTGCAGAACGTACCCAAGGGCAGCTGGAAGTGCAGATGGTACACACACACACACACACACACACACACACACACACACACACACAAGATTCACTGATCTGATACACATTTTTTTTCATACCTTAAAAACAGAACGAATGCTAAATAAAAGTGTAGACGTGTGTGTTTTGTTCATAATTAATGAATAAAACACTCAGTGTTGTGCTGTTATGGAAAAATAATCAACGACGCAGTGGTGTGATGAAGCGGAGTTACTGTTACAGCCGATACCTCTCTTTCTGTCACTCTCTCACTTCACCATGGCTTTACTTCCTTCCTCATCTCCTTCCATACCGCTTTCCTTCTTTCCTTTTTTACTTATTATCTTTCTTTCCTCTTCGTTCCTTCTTTACTTCATTTCTTCCTGTCCTTCCTTCCTTAGTTTCCTTCTTTCTTACACATTTCCGTCCTTCCTTCTTTACTTCTCTCCTTTTTTACATCCTTCCTTCTTTGTCCTTTCTTCTATCCTTTGTTATGTATTTCCTTATTCCCTGTCTTCTTCCTTCCTCTTTACTTCCCTTTTTTACGTCCTTCCTTCATTCATTCATTCCCTCTAAACCTCCTTCCTTCCTTTCTTACACATTTCCTTCCTTCCTTCCTATAATAATCCCAAAGTTGATTATTTTCCTATCACAGCTCGTCCCAAAGAGTTTTATTCCTCTTATACCACAACAATTTTTCAGCGATTACAAACTCCTGCTGTAATTCTTCCTCCCTGATCGTTAGCAGGGGGTTAACAGCTGTTTTCACACCACATACACACACAGACACACACACACACACACACACGGGGATTTCCTTCCTATTTACTGTCATTTCAGACGTAATCCTCAGTTACACAGCACTGCATTAACACTCTGCTAGAGCTTCAGTGAGATAGGAACTGTTCCAATATTTATTTTTAGGGCAGATCGCTCAGTGCTCAGCTCTGTGTTCACTTACAGGTGTGTTCATCAGTGCAGAACCATCACGACGTGAGCGAGGAATTCTTACGAAACATGACCCTGTGTGTTTGATAAAATTGTGTAATTTCTCACAATCTCACTCTTTGTCTGTCTTTATTGCTTTCTGCCTCCCTCTCCCTGTCTCTCTCTCCCTCTCTCTCTTCTCTCTCTACCTCTCTTTGTCTGTGTCTTTCTTTCTCCCTCTTTCTCTCTCTCTGTCTCTCTCTTTCTCTCTATTTGTCTACCTCTCCCCCCCCCACTCTATCTGTCTGTCTGTCTCTCTCTGTCTCTCTGTCTCACTGTCCATATCGGTCTATCTCTGTCTCTCTCACTGTCTCTCTCTCTCTCTCTCTCTCTCTCTTTCTCCTCCTCCAGGTGTGTGTCGTGTACTCAGTGTGGAGCCACGTCCCCCGGGCTGCGCTGTGATTGGCAGAATAACTACACGCAGTGCGGTCCGTGTGCCAGCCTGGCCATGTGCCCGGTGTGTGTGCGTGAATACAGGGAGGATGAGCTGATCCTGCAGTGCCGGCAGTGCGACAGGTGGGCACTTCTCCATGGCACAGGTGCCCGGTTTGGCACGAGAGAGCATGTCTGGGGAGAGAATAGAGAAATTAGGAGTAGAGAGGGATGGCCATGTTTAAATCTCTGAGAGATGTGGATAATTAATTATGCTTGGATTGGTTTTCTTTAAGGCTTTCTCCTGTTTCAGTGTCTTCTCTGCTCTAATACACCAAATTAAACTACCCTAGCTTATTATTAGTCCAGATTACCCCACCTTCACACTGGCAAGTGTCAAGTCGCCCATCTTGTGGGCGGGGCTAACTAGTTAAACCCAAATTAAATAACACACTAATCAGTGTGAAAATTGGTTGTATGATTTATGCTTGGCTTCACACTAGCTTCATTAGCAGGTTAGCAAAGCCTGCTAACTGTACTAGCTATTTAAACTCACGAGAGGCACCAGCTCTCTCTCCGCTACTCCCTCCTTAGCTTTATTTTTCTTTATTCACAATTATTATTATTATTATTTTAGTCTCTATTCACAATTAATGAGAGGTCTAATATATAGGTTTATATATATATATATAAACTATTTTAAATAAATAAGCACATAGACTTGTATATCTATGCAAGATATTTTGCAATAATATAGTATAAAAAATAAAATAATATAGCCTAAAAATATAAAAACTCCAGGTTTATTCATGGTTCAGACATGTATAAAATTTCTGATAAAGAAAACAGCTAAAAATTTATATATATAAATTTTTTCTTTAGTTTTTATTTATTTGCTTTATTGTTACATTACTTTTGTAATATTTGAATTATTATACTATTCTATTTTTATGCACTTTTTATTATTTATTATATTTTATGTTAGTTTTCTTCTTTCTGTCAATTTGACTATTTTATTTTTGAATAAATTTTTTTTTACTTCACATTAAAAAGTGCTTAGAGCTGAATTTTAAATGCAAATGTGCTGTATAAATACAGTATTATTATTATTATTATTAAAGGGCATATTAAAAAGTGCATTGGCCCCTTTACCTTTCAAACGTACATGATTTTTGTTAATTGTGTATGAGTGTTGTATTGGTCAGATCTGGGTGTACTTACTTTTGCCCGGTTCTCAGGTGGATGCACGCGTCCTGTCAGGGTCTGAACTCGGATGAAGAGGTGGAGAATGCGGCGGATGACGGCTTTGACTGCACGATGTGCAGAATGCTGACGCTCCCCAGCCAGGGTACGTACGAGCTCTCAGTGGAACATTCAGAAGAGATTTTGCATAGATGTGATTAATGGAGCAGAACAGGTTTTTTTCCCTAATGTGTAGGAATATTATGTAATTATAATGCGTCAGAGCATCTGGCTGTGCCATTCTGCTCCATCATTGCTTTAATTAGTGCTACCATTTGAGAAATCAAGAGTCCTGCAGAGCTTCAGCTTTACATTTACATTTCTTTTTTCCTCGTTTGGCTGCTGCTTTTATCCAAAGTGACTTACAACTGAGACGGCATGCAGCTGAGCAGATGAAGGTTATGACGCCCAGCAGAGGCAACCATGTCAATTTTTTTCAGCACAGATATATTGATGACACAGAATAACCAGATTTATAATTGAAATTGAACTGCAGATAAATAAAAATGTGAAGCCTTTGTTAAAGTGTGAAGCTATAAGTGGATTCGTTATCGTTAAGCCACGGACATTTGTTCCGAGATGCAACTTATAGGAAGTCTCTACACCAGGTATTTCCTAATAATCAGTACAAATATTAAGCAGACAGTTACGGATTAACCTCATACACACCCGGCTCACTGAGATGCAGGAACGTCAATAACAGAGACGTCAGAGAGGTGAGATTGTTTAGGGCTGGAGATAAACTGTGTAACAGAGCGAGCTCCTGCGTTTGGCCGTCTCACTTCGGAGATAATCCACGGAACAGAACAGAAGCCAAGGGCTCATGGCGGCATTCGAGCAGCAGAAGGATGTGTCGGCATTTCAGCCAGTGAAACACATTCCCGGCCAAATTTAATATATTAAAATAGCAGATGGCCTAAATGTGAAATTTCATTCCAGCCTGTTCTCATTTATAATGTGGTGGCTTTAGGCTGATGTGTTTAGTCCGTGATGGAGTCAACCTGCATTATTACACATGTAAAAGAAGCCAAAACAAATAAATGTGAAGGAAACCTGAATAATTGTGTGTGTGTTGTGTATGTGTTTTGTTCCAGGTGTTCCTGTTGCAAAGCTCACAGAGAGCAGCAGCAGCAGCAGCATTGAGCCACCAGTGGCCATACAGACTGCACCTAGAATCAGGGAGTATGGTAAATACACACACACATGTGTACACACACAGTCTAATTTATTTTTATTTTTAAAGATCTGGACATATGTGTGTTAAGTATGGGTGTAAACAAATACTGATGTTTCAAACTGAAATATCAGTTTAACTGTCTCTGATACAGACACGTCGCTTTACAAGCCTAGATTTAAATCAAAACAAAAAAGATTTTACGGTTAAATGGTAAAAAACCTGATTCTACCACCGATAAAAATCACTGCACACTCCCTTGATTGTGTGAGAAGGACCGAGAGCGAGAGAGTCTTAAGTACTAAACCCAAATACTTTGAGTTCAACAAAAAAGTACAGCGGAAATTCTCGACGACGAAGGCAGCATGGAGTGTTTTTCTGTCTAAGTGCCACATTCACAAAGCCGTGTTATAATCCTACACAAACACACATTTCTTTCACCTTTATTAGAAGAGCTTGTCATAGGGGGCGTGGCCACAGAAGTTATCCTTGATCATTAGTAGGTCACATGACCATGACATTGTGTAAAGGGTGTACATGTGCTAGGAACTCAATAACAAACCTAACACCCCCAGATGCATCACTTCTCTTTTAAACATCTAGATCTTTTAAATCTGTACTTTAGATTTCGGTCTTTTAAACTGATTTTCAGTGAGAGACATTAGAAAAGATCGAGTGATTTCTGGAGTAAAGAAAAAGCGGATATAATGCAGTTTTTACTAACATGTCAGTTCAGGTGAGAAATATATTACCTGCTGTTATTTCTACTGCTCATTTTATTTTAAGGTAAGATACAGCGTCTTCTTTCCAAACATGTGCACGTGCAGACTGTAAAAAATTACACACATGTAAAACTAATCCAATCATAGTAGGTTGGAAAATATCAGCTTTCTTGAAATACCTCAGTTAAAGCGATTAATTTGTACTGAATGGCTAATTCTGATTATATACATTAGTTGTCATGGTAACCAGAAACAGAACCTGCATATCACACTAGCTAACTTAGCTAATGTCATTGATGATACACAGCAGCCATGACGTTTGTCATATAAATTGCAGAGAATATAATAAGTTAAAACTTTAAAAACTTGCGACTGAAACCCCTCTCATGCCTGCAGGGATAATAGCTAGCTGACTTGTTTACTAGCAGTTGACTAGCAGTTAACTAGCTGGCTACATATCTCAGCCAGTGTTGGTCATGAGGAGACAGTGTTGGAATATATTTTGACAGATGTTTTATAAATGACTGAGGATGAGGATCGATTTGTCACATCTTTCTCCCTATCAGACTTCCAGAAGACGTACACTCAGGATGGTGTGTGTCTGACTGAATCGGGTCTGTGCCAGCTGCAGAGCCTGTCCGTGTCTTCTGGACGGCGCCGGCGGGCCAAACCCAAACTCAGACTCAGGATCATCAACCAGAACAGCGTGGCCGTGCTTCAGGCTCCATCGGATCCACAGGCCGAGTTCTCCAGAGAGGGAGACATGGATGACAGCAGAGGTACGTGTGTGTGTGTGTGTGTGTGTGTGCGTGCAGCATCACTCTGAGTATGGGTTCCTCTTAAAGTTCCCCTGAAATGAAAACTGGTATTTCAGAGCTTTGTGTTGCTGTCCCTCTAGACACCACCAATACAATAGTGCATCTAGAAAATATTATTTCAATTTTTTAAATGACTCATTCTCTAACAGTCTGGTGTTTATCCAGTAAAATGCTGTCTAGAATGTATATGTCCTGCCCCTGGGGGCGTGTCTTGCTCTACAGTAGCAGCTCTTTAACCGTAAACATGGTTGGTTGCTATGTTTTGGCTGTGTTTCTCGCCATACACTATTCCTTTTACCAGCCATCACTTGGTTGAAAATTGGTTGGAGTCTGTTCATTTGGAAGAGGGTGGAGTTTGTGTGAGGTCATGGTCATGTGATATGCGCTTTGAGTGGAGTGTTTTCCCAGCTTGAGGCTGTTCAGTGCCAGAACGTCGCTACTTCAGACTGATGGAGAATTCCATCTTTATACACCATCGAGGTTTCTCCATCAGTAAGAGTCAGTACTATCATTTTATCACCATCTGTCACCATCGACGCCTGGTTAAAGTGGATGAAGGCGGTGGTGAGAAATCCTCCACAGCTGACAGAAGGCTTTGCCGTTCTCCATATTTAGCTAGTTCTCTAAGCTCCTGTCAGGTGTGTTTATGTTGTACGGGGGTGTGGCTTATTTTGAGCGCTGTTGGTTGTTGTGTAAATCAGTCAAGCGCTTCAACACACTATCACTCTGACTTCCTGTTTTAAAAGACAATACGTCAAAATACGGAAGCAAATCACACTTTAATACAGTATCTTGAGTACTTTAAGTTTCTTCCTTTACACATTAATTCACTTTAATACACTTTAATACACTTTAACTGTATCTGTCCAGTGTTGTCACTGGTTGGTTCTAGAGATCTAAATCTACATCTAGATTTATATAAATCTGCTTTGTGACAGTGTCTGTTGTAAAATGGGCTACATAAGGACTGCTGCTCTGCTCTGTGTGTTTCCCAGCCTTATTGAGGATAAGTGGGATTTCTGCTATTGTTTGGATAGCATAAGTAACTGATTTTTAATATGATGTCGAGTTGATGGCGATGGATATTTCTAGTGCTTGGTTCACTCTGGTGTCTAATCAGCACACAGAGATGGAGAAGAGAAGATGTAACCCCATTAGCTAAAGAGAAGAAAAGGATAAGAGCTAGGTGGAGAATGTTGGAGGGAGATGGAGACGTGCTGTGGTGCTGGGAGTGCAAAAGCGTGTAATGAATCTGACAAAGGGAAGAAAAGCTTTGAAAAAAACAGCAGTCAGTAAATCGTACCATGAGCTCCTGGCCTGCTCTCACCTAATTAATGACTGCTTCATCCATCAGCAGGGCAGGAGAAGGGTTTGAAGATCTCGATCCTCTCGCAGTAACACTAAACAGGGTCCCTACTGTCCTGGAAATCCCAGAAAAAGTCATGGAATAGATAAAAATTTAGACCAGAAAATAATAGTTTTGGAAAAGTTGTGAATTTTTTTATTACCTCTGATATTATCATGAGTCACTTCAGGGCAGCGGTTCTTAATTTAGTAATTTTTCTCTATTTAAGGACCCCTCTGTGGGTACTGAGTGTCAGTGTGACCCACCCAAACCCCAGAAAACAATGACTTTACAGAAAACTTGTGAAGTGGACACATTTGCTCGACAAATATTGAAGTTTAATAGCATTTAACATTCAGCATCTACTCTTTTTAAACACGTAACATTTTACTCTCATACATGCGGTCGTCAGTGAATATCTCTATTTACTAAATACCAGTTCCATCATTTTAGACTTGAAAAAAAAGACTTATTTTCTTCCAACATATGAAACTTAACCACTACCAGAAGCTTCATTTCCTAATTACATAAATGGCTTGATTAATTTTACTCAGGTTTTAGTGCTCCTGGAAGTTTCCTTTTTAATTAACCCTTTAATAGTGTCCATGCTCATGTCACTGACACTCATGAACAGTCAATTTAAGGCTCTTTTTTATTTTTTAGGAAAATATAAGATGCAAATCACCCCCAGATCAGTTGAGATCATTACTGTAAATTAAAGCAAGCTTCTGTAGCTCTGTAGTTCTCACGCTTTACTTGCTTTCTCCATTAAAAAATTAAGTTAAATGATTGTGCCAGATTCCACTGAATGTATGTTTGTATGTTCAGAAATGATATTTTCTAAAAAAAAAAAAAAATTTTGTCTTCATTATATATTTTAGAAATTAAAAATTAAAAATTTTGGACATTGGACGATTGATTGATGATGATGATGATTATTGTTTCAGGCATACTCTTAGCTTTTTTTTTTTAACTCACGACCAATCCATTTACTTTTCAAAAATCTAAAGAATCTGGATATGTGTATAAAATAATTTATGCACGAAAGGGTTAATTTGTGTGTTTCTTGTCTTCATTAGACAGAATTGTTGCTCTTAACAGTGTTTAATGATATATTTTGGGGGCCGGATGAGTTCATTAGGAGGTATCGCAGGCTTGTAGATGGAGAGATGCCTGTGGTAGCAAGCAGGTGCACTTACACGTGGGAGGTGCAGGATTGAAATATAGTCTCGCTCTCAGCACAAACTTGTAGGCTGAGGGTCAGGAAACATCGATAGAGATTTTAGAACAGCCTGTGTGTGTGTGTGTGTGTGTGTGTGTAATACAATAACCTGCTAAGTGAGATTCTGCATTACTATGTGTAGAGGGGGATCTGATGGATTGTGACGGGAAGTCTGACTCGAGCCCTGAGCGAGAGCCCAACGATGAAGAACTGAAAGTCTCTGAAGGCCTCGACGGGATCAAAAAGAGGAAGAGGAAACCCTACAGGCCAGGTGAGGAAATGGGAAAAGGGAAATACAGAGAGAGGGAGGGAGGGAGGGAGGGGCGGGGGGAGAGAGAGAGAGAGGGAGGAAGGGAGTAAAAGAAAGAGTGTAGGGGTGAAAGGGAAGGGGAAATGCACTTATCGGAAAGGACAGCTCCACTGGAGTGTGAAATGATGTGGCTGCACAATCCCAACCTTAAATAGCATCCCACAGAGCTCCTGGCTAAGCAGCACTTCCGAAAAGAACTCTTACTCTGAGCTCTAGAAAAAAAAAAAAACAAGTAATCTCTTAAAAGAGCTTAGCATTTTTTAAGTACTTGTAGCAGTATAGCTCAATTTAAATACGACGTGCTTCTTTAAGTGGAAGTTAAGTTTTGCACTTCTGCTCATTTTTCTCCCTTAAGCAGTGCCTGTTATCATATATGGACTTAAATTGTTACCTTGGTGAAAATTCATGTGGTTTTTTTTTGCCACACAGTCTGAACTGAAGTCTTCCACAGAGTTGATTCAGTCCAGTATAGAAATGTACAGTAACGTTAATACTCTGTTAGAATCTCTAGGTATCCTGCAGCCCAGGACTATTTTGTGTTAACTAAATAATTTTGTAGACAAAAACTAAGATTAAAATGTCATGAATTACTTTTTTCAAGAAGTAAGCTAAACGATAGCTAAATAGTATTTCAGAATTCTACTCAAAATATGACAGAATGTAACAACAACATTTTCCTCAGCTAGTAATAAATGAGATGAAAATGTCAGAACCGGTGGCGTGACCAGGAGTCTTGTCTGATGTGTGTGTGTATGTGCTAATGATTTGTAAAAGATCCTGTTGTACTGCTTACTTGGTTGTATTACATTAACAGCATTTTCTGTTATAGTGGCGTTATTTTATTTAACCAGAGCACTTCAGAGCAGGAGGAAGGCTTTTGTAATCCCGTACTGTGTAATAATCTGCCGTTCCATTTAAGAAGGAGTTATGACATATTTGAGATGTGAATACTGAGAAGAATAATTAGTGGAAATGATTGGAGGTGGGGGGAGGCTAGCACCTTTACTTTTCATTGACTAAACTGTTCAGTTATAGTTTGCTAAAACTGTAGTTTTTTTGTCAGCTAAATCAAGACTCAAAGATGGCAAGTTAGAATCCCAACAATCATCTGAGGCTGTCATCCATGGCTGCTAGTCCAAGAGAGCAAAATTGGCCATGTTCTCTGGGTGGCCATACTCTCTCTTCCCTGTCAATCACAGCAACATGAGCCAGGTGTACATGTCTGTAAGCTCATGTATGCAGAAGAGGGTAGATAGCGCTTTCCTCCGAGTGTGTGATGCAGCTTGAGCAGCAGTTAGAAAAGGTTCAGCCACCTTGCTTCATGTTGTGTTTTGGAGGAAGCACATTAGCCTTCACCCTCGCTGGTTGGTAGCTGTGGTGAGGTAGTGGTGAGCTCGCTGGCGAGTGGGAATTTGCCAGACTAAATTAGGGAATATGTGGGAAAAATACAAGATTATTGTTGATTTTCAAACAACTAAGACCAACTACATTTAAATTAGCTGTTAAAATTAACACTGTCTCAGACTTACAGCTTTCACTTGGGGTTGTGTGTGGAGGTGACTCAAATGAAAACCTTAAAATTGTCCATTGTTCTCAACAGCCCTTTCTACTGCTACCTTAAACCTGATACAATTTTGTGAAAACCTATTTGCAATAAACAATGCAATAAATAAATAAATAAATAAATAAATAAATAAATAAATAAAGGTTGTCATTTGACTCATCCTTGTGCATCCACATTGATTGTGTAGAAATTACAGCCCTATAGAACGCAATCCCCATTTCAGGAGAACATAAGCTAGCAAAGGTTCTTGTGTCAGTTTTACATGCAGCAGTTGCATCAACTTGTACATCACATTTTACTCGAGGCAAAAAGTCCCAAAAAACAAACAAGAACTGAAAACTGCATGGCCTGGCACAGCAGCAGCAGAAAGATACCCAGCATCTGGTATGAAGTTCAGACTTCTGCCTGTCAAATCTTTTGGAACAATGTACTAATTATTTGTCCAAAGATTATGCTAATTTTCCCAATTACTTTTGCTTGCTTGCCTGTGTATAAAGAAAAGGCTGTGATTCATTTATGGTGTGCCAGATTTCGATGCAAATTCCCTTTAATTAAATTTGACATTCTGTGTGTTAACTTTATAGCCATTGTTTCGTTTAAGATTCGCTGAAGTTCAGAACTGAAACAGCACAAAATAGGTATTTTCTGATGACCTTTATTGGAAAGGACAGCTCCAGCATAAAGCAATGACGTGCAATGGCATTGCTTTGCAGTGACATTGCTTGATACCATTATGCTTAAAGCTAAAATATAACTGATACTTGGCGAGTAGATGATGATCCATTAATTGGCTAATGTTTTAGACTCTACTTACTTAGAATGAAATATTCTCAAATCTTGATGACTCCATAGCTATGTGTAGCAGCAAGTTAAAGAGGGTGAGCATGATTAGCCATGGGCTCTGGGGGGATGGCTGGATTTACCCTTTCACCTGTCAATCAGACTGATGCTAGTTAATTTTGGACGTCTGCTACAATACTTTAAAAAGGTGCAGTAACTGACAGAACGTGTCTCAGAGGAAGCATGGCATTAGCTGTTACTCTTCTGGGTTGGTATCCACCCAACAAGCTATGACTAAATTGGGAGAATATGGGACAGAAATAAAAAAAAAATCTTTTGCTTGATATCTTAACTAAAGTACAAGAATTAGGGTCAGAATAAAAAAAACAAAACAAAAAAAAAAACAGGGTCTTGTTCCTATACTGGTTCAACCTAATCTCTGGAAGACAATAGACAAGCAATTTTCTTCCAGTCTCATCATTTGCTACTTAGCTAGCTCTTCCCTATCACATGTCAGCTACCAATCTTGAGAGCTTCCTCTCAGTCACATGAAGGCAGCCACCACAACATCGATGTAGCACCCAAATTGCTGCTAATGCTATGTCATGGGGCAGCTGAAGACTCTGAGGAAAGCGTTATCTCCCCTCTTCCGCATCCATGAGCTGACGAACGCCTAAAGTTGTCTAGTGTTGCTTTGATTGACAGGAGAGGGTAACGCCATCCGTTCCATCCAGAAAGCACTGCCAGTTTTGCTGCCTTGGACTCCCGGCCGCAGATAGCTATGTCATCGTCATGTGGTCGGGTGAAAGCTTTTCTGCGCCACTTGGAAGCCAGAGTTTAGAACTCTTGATTCAGATATTGCTTTTGGCTTGGTTAATATTGCATGTACTGCTTTATCATGGATTGTTGTGTTGCCCTAACCTCTGTGCTGATTTTGTCAGGACCCTGAGGCAAGAGAGTTTCTAAGTCAGAAAGATTTGGATAGCATCAAATTTAGGATTCATTTACATTTGGCAGACATTGTTATGCAAAGCAGCTAACAGTTGAGCCGATGAGTGTTAAGGGTTTTGCTCTTGGCAGCATGGTGGTACCGGGATTCAAACAAACATACAACCTTCAGATCAATAGTCCAGACCCCAAACTGCTGAACCACCACCGCTATTCGTAAAAGAGATCTTAGGATGAACCGATCAGTGGTGCTAAAGCGGCTGTGCTTCAGTGAAAACTAGCAGCTGTGACGCCTTCCTAATGAATGGCTACTTTTCAGGCATTATTAGCAATGTAACATTTGTTTCCTTTGTTTTAAATAAGAAATAATGGAATGGATTCATGTCCACTTTTCACTAATTGAGCTTTTTTCTTGGCTGTGTTTTTCCCCGATCGATAGAACCAAAGGCATTATGGAGGATTGATAGTGTGTTGGTGTTGAGTTTCAGACATTAGTCAGGGGATTTTCATTTATATCTTTAAACCTACTGTAGCCAGAGGAAAACAAAAAGTCATTGAAGAATTCTGGTGAATGCTTTTTTTTTCTTTCAAATAAGGATCAGGGTGACTCTGTGGTTAAGGCTTTGGGCTTATGATTGGAAGATTTATGAGCTCATATCCCAGCATGGCCAAGCTACCATGGTTGGGTCCTTGAGCAAGACCTTTATCCTGTCAGTTTGGAGAGAAGCATCAACCAAATGAGGAAATGTAAATGTGTAGTTCAAAGTTGTTTTACACAACTGGATTATACACCCTAAATATTATTTTATTGATAGTTTTGAGGCCTGCAGCTATATCTCTTGGCTTAAAATTTAGTTATCTCTTTTTTGTCCATTCATAACTCCAGTTGGATGCTAGTTTGCATAAGTGCTCATTGGCATCTCAGAGGAAGAATGGCTGAGGAAGCGGCGTGGACCGTGCCAGACTGGCTCGCCCAAAATAGGCTCACCTGAAATAGTTCCTGGAGTGCAGTGCAAAGCAAGGAGCCAAGATGAATCACCCTGCTGCCAGGCTGCAGCTCGTGCGTCAGCCTGAATAATAGAGATTAATGTCAGCGTTTCACTATCAGTGTCCCACATTATTAATTCCTGACTGGATCCATTACCTAGTTTGGAGCTCATATTGGCATTTGTTTTTTGATCTCTCATCACTTTCTTTCTAGGTATTGGTGGGTTTATGGTTCGCCAGAGGAGCAAGACTGGGCAAGGCAAAACCAAGCGATGCCTGAGCAGGAAGGACTCCACTGGATCGCTTGGAGAAAACCCCACTGGGAAAGATGAAGGTGAGGTTGAAATTCCATTCGAAATTCCAGTCCAAATTTCAGTTCCAGCTCTTGGGAGCAGTGTTGCCGGTCTTGCGGTTTTTACACCCAATATGTGGGCTGATTTTGGAACAAGGATGCAGATGGAAAAAGCAAGTACATGGGTGGTCACTTATTTTTGGGATAGTGCAAAAATAGTCCATGGCCACCAATGGAAATATTTTAATGGAAATAATTAGAATTAAATCGAATAAAATTCTGCAAACATAGACTGTGGCATACAAAGGGAAAGGATAAGTGCAGAAAGTGTGTCAATGATGTACAGAACCGTTTCTGTAGACAAGATATCTACTGAAAATCAGAAGTGTGTGTGCACCACAGTCAACTTGATTCCCAAAGACTGAGAAAAAATGTGAATGTGTCTGCATTTTCCAGTGGCCAAACTTTTTGGGTTAGTTTCAGGTATTTTTATGCCTCTTTTATATATAGATATAATTGGGCTGGAAATTTTTACTGAGACCTGGCAACCCTGATTGGGGCAACCCTGTTTTTTTTTTTTCTGCTCAAACAAACTTGGTGTTTTGAAGAGGGTTTAATAATTACTTACCTGATTAATTTTGGTGTGTAGAGTACAGACACCATAAACTGTGTACTGAATAGAAAATTATTGATCCAAGTTGAAATAGTGCTTTGAATAGATAAGCCCTGAATGTCATTTAGTCAAGAAGGTATGGTCAGTGTACATTCCATTCATTGGATTTCATTTTGCAATGGTGAAAAAAAAATATTAATTTTAATGTGTGCCAAGAAAAATACTAATAGAATAAAAACATTCTTGTTTCCCTTTTTTTAAATGAAAAATGAATGAATGCAACGTATACAGAGCTAGTATGATTGATATCTGAATGGAAATCCAAATCCACTGCACAAAAATTTAATTTTAGTATAGACCTTTTCTAAAAATTATAAAATAAAAAAGCTGTATCTTCTGTATCTTTTTTTTTTATATGAGTGAGTCACACTTTTCTCCTCCTCTGGTTGCCCAGGCTGGAATGAACCAGACACCCCTGTAGACGAGACGCCACCTGTGGCTGAACCTTTAGAGAAGGTCAAGAAAAGGTACAGGAAGAAGAAAACCAAACTGGAGGAGGCCTTCCCCTCATATCTCCAGGTACATCACTGCACCATGCTTCTTTACCATTCAGAAATTTGTCCTGGGATTTAATTTAATAGCGTTCCAGTTTCATTTCCTATGCACTGGTCTAGTCCTGGGCTCCATTCTTGCTTTGTGCATTGTTGGCGAATTGCTTATTTAATTCCAGAGCCGTTGTCTTTGAAGGTTTTTTCGGAAGAGAGCAAGTCTATAAGCTCAAATCTGCTTACGAGCAGCAAATGTTATTTGTATAATTTGTAGTTTAAAATGGCCAAATCGAGGTCACATAATTGTAATGTGGACTCACCGTTTACTTTTTCAAGCTCTGCCATGTAGGTTTGTTATATCAGTGGGAACAAGTTTAGTAAAGGTGCCTAGAGACAGTACTAAACAAGCTGTATTTAACCATTATGTAACCCATAGCTGGAACCAACTTTCAGAAGATCCATGTCAAGCTTAGCTGTGTAGTTATTTTGTCTTATTAACTTCAAGACGAGACAACGAGTGGCTGGTGAGGGAATGACTGTTTATAGCTTCTATTATGTAAGTGAGAACCGGGACTAACTTGTCTAGAGGACATCCAATAACATCAAATGTAACTATAAACAGTTAAAAAGCATGAGCATAATGGCACCCAGTACCACCCTGGCGTCAATTATTTTCATATAACAGCGCAGTCTGCCGTCTGTTATTCCATATTCCTTATCTTACTATTTTATGTTATTATGCTTATAGTAATTCACTTTTGTTTTTTTCTGCTATATCTTGTTCATCGCATGTTATTGTGAAGCATGTTGAGTTTGCTCAGTATATTAATTGTGCCGTACAAATAAACTTGCCTTGCCTCTAAATTTACTACTGCAAATGAATTAAATTAATTAAACTTGTGTAAAGAAAACATCCACAATTTAATGAATTCTTCAGCTGTGCAGTCTTAGAACCAAATTAACCTGTTTGTAATTATCATGCATATGCCATCTTGTGTTTGTCATGCAGCATATGAAGAATGGGGCCTTGGGCAAGTTTCCTAAAATAGTAAATAACTACAAAGTGTGTAATTCTTTTCACATTTACTTTTAACTTGTATTCTCAGACCTTAGAGTTATAGAGTTGGATCAGACTTTTGGTTTTTGGTAAAATAACTGTAGCACCAAAATATTGGTTTAAAGTATAAAAATGTTTAAAAGGTCTATCTGCTCATGAAGGGACAAACTGTTATGGCTCAATATCTTAACCTCTTAAGTTCCTGATTTGTTAAATGTAACCACAATTTCTTGTTAAAACTTAGACTCAGGGATTACAAGCTGTTCAGTCCCTTAGACCCTACAGCACTGTACTACCACCACCATGCTTCACAGACGGCATGAGCGTTTACAAAATCAAGAAACGTCTTTAGATGTTAAATGTTTTTGAGTAGAAGCCTAATCCTCTGTTAGCTTTCAACAAAAATAAAAGCTATTCATCACTGTATTTATAAAAGCTACATGCCCCTGCGGAGTAAGACTTGGGTTTGGCATTAGTGTGAACAGATCTCTACTCATCAGTGTGAACACGTCTGCTTTCAAAAGGATGCTCATGCTCGGTGCTGGCAAGCCGGCCATGCATTAAGTGCACCAGCTGTCATTTTGGGCTCTTCTTGTTCAGCAAGCCTCAAATTAAACTTAAAGGTCCTCACCAGAGACATGACTTTTAATCAATTATTTAAATCCCAGCGCATTAGGCTTTTAATGTTTTAGCACAGCAGGGCGCAGTCAGATTGATAGTTGAGCTCTGTCAGATATAGTGAAGTGCTACGAAGTTACTTAGCAAGAGAACTCGTCTTTAACATTTTTAGGTCCACATGTCTTCCTTTTTACGGTTCGTTACAAAAGTGTGACTGTACTTTGAACATCTGTTTATATGTGCTTTTATGAGTGGCTGATTAAAATGTTCAGCTTTTCATCAACATGATAAGAGTAAATAAAGACAGTAGTATTTATTCAAGCAACATTACACATATTATAGTGTCATATCTTCATAGAAGAAATGGTTTAAGCTAGGACTAGACAATAGGGTGATGTAATCGCATATTGGCGATGGTTGAAATGGAATCAGCGCCGATCCATGACAGATGATGATAACAAGCTAATATGACCCAAATTATATTTACCTTATCCTATAAATACAAAAAGTAAGAGTAAGACGATGTAATAGGCTGTTTGTTTGTTTATTTATTTGTTTGTTTATTTCCCCCAAAAGGATGTTATAATTTTTTTTTTTAATTACAACATTTGTATTAATTTACTTCTTTGATTATGCATTATATTTTATTATTTTTAGATTTTTAATTATTTTTCAATTATTTTTAAATATACTTACATAATCCCAGTTAAACACTTTTTGTAGCTTCTGATCAATCCTGCACAGTAGTTAAACAGTATTTTGTATTATTTCACAACAACACCAGATCATTTCTGTTACTATTACAACAGAATTGTTTCAGTTTATTCTTTTAAACCACAGTGTTTTTGGTTTACACTTTTCATGCTGTATGACCCAGCGTCTTCTGAGTTCACCGAATCCCTGACACTCTTTTCTAAGACGTCCTTAGACCTCATTTAGTCATTTAGGCTGACGCTTAGAACATTGTGCCCTACGGTGTTGTACTCCCACCACCGTGCTTCACGGTTCTAATAGGTTTATTTCTAGAGAGCTGTCATTTTCTCTATCAGCTCCTAAGACTTCAGGAGTTTTCATTGCTTTTTGTGTTTGCTGGTGTCTTCCAGGAGGCTTTCTTTGGGAAAGAACTCCTGGATAAGAGTAAACAGAGTAAGCAGGAATTGGAGACGGGGCCAGTAGAGGAGGAGGTGGCACACAGAGACAGCAAACCGCCCAGCGCTAACTCCAGCTTTCTGGATCCCTCTTCAGATCCACTCCTCAGTGCTGCAGCCACTCCCATCTCTGGAAAAGCTGGGACACTGCGTATGTTCATACACACGCACACACACACACGCACACACACAGAGATAGATAGATAGATAGATAGATAGATATACATATATCTGTACCATTCTCTTTTTCTAATTTCTTCCTTTCTCCCTTTTCTTCGATGCACTCAAAATCATACTTGTGTATATATTCTTTGTGAATAGTCCTCCATAATTTGGGAAATAATATATCTTTCCTGCCCAAATGCTGCCACATCAGATCCTGTTTTCCTGCTGTGGGCTTCTCTGAAGTCTGTAGGGAAGGATAATGCACTTTATCAGTTTATTTCTCTTCTCGCTCTCTCCCACAGCACAGCATAAAGCTAAAGCGCACTATTTTATCTCTGAGCACACTGCATGAGGGCGTACATTTGTTTGTATTTTTGCTAGAGGAAAAAACTGACACAGCTTTGGACCTTTTTTTTTCAGTCTTCTTTGATCCTTAACAAGTACATTCTTGAAGGCAGTTCAAGAAGAGGCTCATTTCAGTCAACTCATTGTCCACTGTGCCTCCTCATCCTCAGTTCTGTCATGCTTCATTTAAATCCTGCCCCACAGCCCAGCACTCATCTAGGAGCCCTCAGTGCTAGCCAGGCCTAAGCTGCACTTAAAACCCAATTTACCAGCTCTCATCCGAGTTCCCAGAGTTCCCCCGTCTGGCCACTTTGGAAAGGATAAAACTCCCAGTAATCAAAGGGCTGGGTTTTGAAAGCCTTGCTTGTGTTCATTGGGAGAAAATACTTTTAGGTCTGCTTGTTTGTCCAAGGACATACATAGACACAAAGAAACTGAGGCTATTCTCTAAGTATCACATGTCTCTATTCTGCAGATCTTTATTTAATCTCTCTATTTAGTGTTTTTTTTTTTTTTGGTCTTAAGCTGGTTTTACACTGTGTCATTTCAGTGGTCTTTTAAGGTTATTATTCGTCACACTGTACAAAATCCAAATTCTGTAACAGACTGTGCAATAATACATTTTACATGTCCAATTATACAGTGAAGATCCTCTAATGATAGACTTGCAATTAAAGAAAATAAATACGTTCTGCTTACATTATCAGTCAGCAACATCCAGGCTCATGCAAAAAATAAATAAAAAATAAAAATAACCAGCTCACATAAACACAGACATTCTTCAACGTGAGCTTGAGGTAATAAGGATATTTTTTCTGTTCATTAGCATGTTTTCTGTAGGTTTCACCTTCGCCGTTTCCGTATTTGTAGCTATGCCGTGAGTTTGGTGTCATCCCGTGCCGTCCTCCTATTGGTGGATTTTAGATGAGCGTCATAGCAATGCTCACAGTGAGATTTTAAACAAAAAAAATTTCACATTTCCAGAACTCTTTGGTCGCAGTGGGAGTCAATCAGCCGCCGGTGAGCGTGTCGCAATATGGGGTCAAAAATCATACAGTGTAAAGCCGGTTTTAGCCATGAATTTGTAACACATTCACATTTAACACTTTCTTGAACTTTTGTTAAATTTTTTTTTAAGTTCTCAAATCTACTTGTCTAATCATAATCATGAGTATCATTTGGTTCAGATTTTTTATGTTTCTTTCAATCTTAAATTTAACTGTACAGCTTTGATTTAACATTGTTTATCATTATTTAGCATTATGTTTAATTTTACATTCAGTAGGGGTGTAACGATACATAGTGACATCAGACAACATGATGCAAAAACGTGACAATGTGCATCGTGGAAATGTCTGATATCGGCATTCTATTAATTATGCATGTAATGTAACTGCATTGTTTGAACACCAGAGGTCCCAATCTAAACCTATAGAGTTAAAATATACAGACAGCATGCTGGTCACATGATCACGTATTTTCGTGGAGAGCCTGCGAGATCATCTGTGAAGTGACCGAAAGCTCCGGATAGCCAAGATCGACACGTGTTATGTTATATGGTTACATGACCACGTTATAACAGTTACAAAGAGCTCTTCAGTAGTTCTTCAACATCCCCGCACCTCTGCAATTTACAGTGCCTGAGTAAGAGGTAGTGGAAATAGGGTATTTTAGCCGACTTTGGAGCTCTGTTTTCACTATGGAGCTCCAGGCACTTCGTTTATTCAATCAAAATTTTAGGGAGAATTTATAAATTTATTTATTGTTAAGATATGGTGAACCTCTAGTACATTTTGTGCACAATATCAAACATCTGTTCGTTGCAGTTTTTAATTTATGTAGTTTTATACAGACATTGCACATTGTTTTGCATTGTTTATGATTCTGAAATAAAAAGGAGTATTTTCAGTCATAATGTTTATTTATTCAAATTTTGTTAAAATATTCTGAGAATCAAATCGTGAACACCGTATCGTGAATTGAATCGAATCCTGACCGGAGTGTATCTTTACACCCCTAACATTCGAAATATTTCCCAAGCACTTTCTCTCAGGTGTAGTTGTGGTCTGTTATATTGTAAGATGCCAGTAGGCTCAGAAACCCCTATTTTCTCGATCTTCAGCCAGTGCACAGGATCCCTTAACCGAGTTGGTTCTCCATTCAGACGATGATCTCCTCGGGATGCTGTCGGATGCAGGCCATGATTCAGGTAGACCCCCATCCCGAGTGTAGTCCCTGGCTAAGCCTCCCGGCTCTGCCCCTTTCTGCAAATGTTCTACCTAACCCGAATCCTTTGATGGAAAGGTCAAAACCTTTTTGCAGCATTCTCTTTTGAGTTTCCTTTCACGTTGTTCACACATTTTACTGCACATTTTGTTTGGCTTCATTGCAATGGTCCTGGTTTGCTTTCATTCTGTGCATCATCTTTTTTGGCTTTGCTGTGCTTTATTTTGATTTTAACGCTTTGGTTTTATCTGGTTTGGGTTCCTGTAGGTCTTGATTTATGCCCTTTCCAGGTGGACAGCTCCCCCTCTCCGTTCGGTAAGAGCTTGGTAGTAGTGCAGCTTTGGCTGTAAGAGTAGAGCTGTCCTGTTTTCTCACCCCCGAGGCCACTCAACACGCCTCCTTCACTTTCTGGTTCTCTCAAGCTCTGCATGTCTCTTCCTTGCCCTTTCATATACACATACACACTCATTCACTCACACTCTTCTGTGCTCTGGCTTTCTTTTTTTTTATTTTACACTAACTACTTAGGAAATGAAATTGCATGCAGCTCTACTCTGGCTCTGAAGCCGATGTGAGAACTGGATTGATGTCAGGGTTGACCGAGTCTCACCTTGTCACATCTGTATGTTTATGTTTTAGCTAGACATGGCAAAGGTGGATTAACTAAGTGAAGCCTGCTCTTACAGTGACAGCTTCATAATTAATTTCTTTCTGAGTGCTAACCAGAAAGTGAAAGTGTGGAAGAGGAAAGGTCAGGTGTGGGTTTAACTACAGGTGTGGGTTTAACTACACATACGCAATACCATTAGTTGACACGGACACATCCACATCGCTCATCGAGCAGATTGACAGGATGTTGAGGAGAGCAGTGTCTCGGGTTGTTTTCACTCTTAGCCCAAATCATTGACTTCGCATCAAGGACCAATTCTGGGGTCGTTTTGGGGACGGGGCTTATAATCACAGGTTTGCTTTCGTGGATCATTTGTGCAATTCCATGCGTCACTTTTGATGCACTCAGGTTTGAGCCATAGTTACCACTAAGTTCATCCATTTGCTGTTTTTTGTTTTTTGTTCATTTCCTTCTGGACCAACACTCAAGTGGTGCAGAACAGCTCTTTTGGATGCATGTTGTGTCATGGAGCAGGAATATAAAGATTATAAGAAGATTTTTAGCCATGCAGTCTGGCACAAGATGCAAGTTTTTTACGGTGGTCTTAGTCACAGCACTTGCACCACGAAGGTGAGCTAATTACAGAGCTCCAGTGTGAAAGTCTGATTTTATATACCCCTAAGGTGTTCCATCTCCTTTGCTGACCATAATAACACTTTCCCCATCATCACCGGGCTTGAAACAGGAAATAATGGGACAAATTTGACCAGTCTGAAAGCCCCAGACCACTAGGGATCATTTGAGCTTTCATACTTCACCAAATATACGAAACTTTAAGGATAAATGGGTCTGGAAAAAGCACAAGTGTGCAAATAAGCTTAACTTTGGGGAAAGAACTTGTATTGAGGATTTGGTTTTATTTAAAAAGAGAGCATGGAGTTTTTTTCTCCTCACTATACAAAGTTTTTTAGTTCAGTAACTGAATATAATGATCTTACAAAGATTTGCTGAACCCACTCTCTGCCCTTTCAGGATTAATCACTGCAATTGCACATTATTCTTTATTGATTATGTCCTCCTCTCTTTTAATATAGCAGGATACAGGGTTTTTTTCCCCAGTTTTTCTCCCCACACTTGGTTGGCAGGCAACACAAATTAGGTTCCTGTTATTCACAGAAAATTGAGTTAAGGGGGAGGGAAGGGAGAGGGGGAAGAAACATAAGCATGTAGAAAAATTATTTTACCATGACAAGAAAGATTGGTCCTCACGCTCTTTTCCTTTTCCCCGTTCTATTTTTTCTGTCTGAGCACTCAGACGCGGTAGAAAATAAATTGGTTGTCAACGCTGATTTTCGCCTTCCTAGTTTGACAGCCCTGAGATTTTTTTTTTTTAATTTTACTTTTCTCTTGGGTTTGAATGTTCAGGAAATGTCCTTGTCTCAGTATGAATCTAATGAGAACGCAATACCCTTTCTTGCCCCAGCTGGTTTGGATATTGGGGCCATTTCTGATGACCCCTCAGGCCCGTCTCAGCCTGTTCCTGCCCGGGGACCTCGACAACTGCAGGAAGAATCTCTGGATGTGATTCTCAGCCCTGAACTGGACAAGATGGTGACTGATGGTGAGGATCTCTGATTAGTATGCAAACCTGACTAATAAATGCAAGCCTGGAACATTGTATGTTTCTCGATGCCTGCAGTAGTTTTAGATAAAAGTAGTTGTGATTTTCAAGTAATACCTAATTTTCTGATAAAGCTAAACTGGCTTTGACACAATGTTGAATAAATTTCCATGTAGTCTGACGTTTATCTATTTGATTTTTAGGGGCTATCCTCAGCAAGCTCCAGATTCCAGGTTTGTATGTCTAATTATTATTACACTATAGTAATATTGGGACATTTTAAGATTGCCTTACATACTGTATGTGTGTTAAGTATGTTAACAGTTACTGGAGGACTTTAGTAGTAATCATGATCAATTCACATGGGGTAAGCAACTTGTCTGTAAATTACAGAGATGGGCGTGTCTTCACGATGCATGCATGCTCATCATACTAAAAATTCTATGCTCACTGCACACCTCATTTTAATACAAACTGATTGTTTTGTCGTTTATTATAAGCACTTCTGGCCAAGCAAGTTGCGCTTGTTCATTAGTGCGTCACATGACAATAATGTATCTAATAATGTATAGACTGTACCTATGCTAGGAACTGACTAACTTACCTAAGACCCCTAGATGTGTCGCTTCTCTGACACATCTGTTCTTTAAATTGCTTTTAAAATTATTTATAACTGGGTGGTAAAGGGTTAGAAGTCATGTATCATTATTGTAATGTGATGCATATTGGTGGCCTCGAATGTTAACTAGACCCCCGTCTTTATTTAGAACTAGAAGGGAAAGATGTGGAAGACTTGTTTACAGCAGTGTTAAGCCCAAGTACCAGTCAGTCATCTCAACTAGCACAGCCTCCCAACACCATCCCTAATGTGCCAGTCATGACAGTGCCGCAGCAAGGACCAGGTATCTTTCCTCACTACTGTGTATGCCCATGAATAGAAAAAAAATATATATAGAAATGCTACACTATTACTATACACTTTACTATTATTTGTTGGAGCAGCTAAATCTTCTTGGTTTCAGTTTCAGGTGATAATGCTATGTTCCCTCGCATGCCTGTTATGAATGGTATGATGGGTCCAAACCCAGTCTTTCCCACAAATTCCATGATGTCTGGAGCTGGTATTTCTAGCACGTTCTCTCCCATTCACCGGATGCCTTTTCCTGAAAGTATGAGGTAAGACAAATTATAGTGCATCGCTGTTGAATTCTTGAATATGAAGGTGTGGATTAATTTTCTTTAATAGCTGGGTGTTACTCCTTACCTAGAACTGGCATATCTTTATCTTTTGAGAAACACTGCAGTCAAGTCTGGTAATTCAATAGTAGAAGATAATTTAGGAGTTTGTTTTTTCTTTTAAAAGATAACATAACAGCTTGAGGTGTGTCTCTATAGGGAGAAGAAGTTCAGCCAGATGGGGAGTGATAAGGTGGGTCCCTGGAGTGCTGCTGTCCCTATGTCTGGTCCAGCTCCTCCTGCAGAGCCAGAAACAGATGCCATGTCCAACGCCCAGAGGAGTACACTGAAGTGGGAGAAAGAGGAGACCCTTGGAGAGATGGCCACTGTGGCACCTGTGCTCTACACGAATGTCAATTTTCCCAACCTGAGAGAGGAGTTTCCGGGTGCGTACCTGTTCCCCTACAATGTCTGACTGGATGTACTTCATGTCTAGAGACTAAGTGTTTGAATTTTATCCATAGATTGGTCGACTAGGGTAAAGCAAATTGCAAAACTGTGGAGAAAGGCAAGTTCTCAGGAAAGAGCTCCATATGTGGTAAGATTTACCATTGTTTTCGCATTTGGATTTGATTTACATTTGTGAACATTCAAAGAAAGTGTAGTTGGTTTTTATTTTTTCCTCTACCTTCTAGCAAATGGCTCGGGATAACCGAGCAGCCCTTCGCATAAATAAGGTTCAGCTGTCTAATGACACACTGAAGAGACAGCAACAGCAGCAGGCTCCTGACCATTTTGACCCAAGCATGTCCATGGACACTGAGCAGCTCTTCAAAGACCCCCTCAAACAAAAGGAGTCTGAACATGAGCAGGAGTGGAAATTCAGACAGGTGATTGACAGCCCTGGGATTTCTTTTCTTTTCCTTTTTTTTCTTCTTTTTTTTTTTTTAATAATGTAGTGCTAAGCTGGGTTTCTTACCCAATGATCAAGGCTCTGGCTTTATGAATTTTGATCAGCTCCATCACCCTAACCTTAATTGACTTCATTTGGATTTGCCGTTTGACTAACATCATTAAATCACCATGTCACTAAAGATCAGGACAAGAGAGGTTGTCACATGGATTTAGAGCACAGTTCATGTTTAGGTCAATTGAATCCAGACAGCAGTTAGAGGAAAACTATTTTTTTATTTTTTATTTATTTATTTATTTTTATCAGCAAGAGTACTAAATTGGTTACTGTTTGAGATTAACATGATATCTGGGCAATAAGCCTAAAATGAAATTGCCTGTAGTTCTGAATGCTGAAAAATCATAACTTGGAAATTTCCCCTAATTCAAAAGTTTTCTGCAGGGTTACCTCAACTGTGCATGATGGGTATTTTCTGTAAAGCCAACATGGCCTGTAGCAAAATATTATGTAAATGCATGGTTAAGTGGCTATTTCTTTCTTTACATTTGGAATTGCCATACAGTCTACTAATTCTTAATTTGCATTTAAAAGGGAGAGTTAAATCAGATGTTGGGACCCCTTAAGAAGCAGCAGGAAAAGGTCCCAAAAAGCAAAGCCATAAAATCAACAAATAAAGACGTCCTTTTTGGACATTCCAACCAAGCATCTATAGCTGCAGGATGTGGAAAAAAATCTCTGGTAAGATCCCAAAGCGAGGCACAGTTTTGGCATTCATCTGCCAAGAAGCAATAAAGACAAATTTACAAGATGCAGGAAACAATGCAGAAGGTTGAGTTGTAGAGGGAAAAGTTTTTTTTCTATACTGGTATATTTTCCCTTGACCCGAAGCATAGGTATTGGCCTTAAAAAAAAAAAAAAAAAGTCATCGTGATATTGTTATACATATTAACATTTTCCCTGCATGTTTTAACAATTCATTTAAAATGCTCAAAACCTATTTAAGGAATGAGGGGAAAGAGCATTTTGGCATTAGATAAACATAAAATTAAAATTCAGTCTAATTGCTTCATCAACTGAAGTGTTTCATTTGCTCTCTGGTTTCCATGGCAGCAAATGAGACAAAAGAGCAAACAGCAGGCGAAGATTGAAGCGACGCAGAAGCTTGAACAGGTTAAAAATGAACAGCACCAACTTCAACAGCAACAGCAGCAGCAACAGTTCAGTGGCCAGTCAAGTGGAGATACCCCTAACAGTGGTAATAAAAGTCCCATGACACCTCAGCCCACCAGTGGAGGCAACACATCCCCTCTACAGCCCACGACAATCAAGGATACCTTTGTGAGGCCCCAAATTCCTGGGACACCAACCTCAAGCTCATCTTCAGATGATGTATTTTTGCGTCCCCAACTGCCACCCCCATCATCAGCAGCAAAAACTCCCACCCAGGATACCCAGTACCCACAGGGGTCAACATCTCAGCCTCAGTCTCCTCAGATGTTTTCTCCAGGTTCATCAGGCTCCCGTCCATCTTCTCCTTGGGATCCATACGCTAAAATGGCAGGGACTCCTCGACCCCCACCGTCAGGATCAAGTACACCTCATAGATGCTCAATATCTGACATGCCGGAAAGGGGCAGGCCTTCTCCAGCCCACGAGTCCTTTGGTTCACCAACACCTGCAAATGCTGACGTGTATTCAAAGCCACCAGACACCCCCAGGCCTGCAGACCCATTTGTGAAACCCCTTGGTCCCCCCAGGCCTGGTTCTGGATCAGAGCAGCAGCAGCATCTTCAGCAACAACAGAGTAGATACATGTTGGCTAATACTACATCTGGAG
Source organism: Pangasianodon gigas (assembly GCA_022758105.1). Lineage (NCBI taxonomy): Eukaryota > Metazoa > Chordata > Actinopteri > Siluriformes > Pangasiidae > Pangasianodon > Pangasianodon gigas. The sequence goes on along the minus strand of CM040454.1, from coordinate 30,711,151 downwards.
ATTTCACCAGGCCAAACCAGAGATCAGAGACATACCAGCGAATGCCTCCGCGTGTTGTGCTATCAGATCCTTATTCAAGGCCACTGCTAACACCCATTCCTGGAAGTAATGAAGCTGGCTCTATGCCAGTTTTTAAAACTCCCATGCCTCCCTCACATCCCCCCCAAGACTCCTTCAGTGCAGGACAGCTAAGCATGAGACGTGGATCATCAGATGGCTTTACTCAGGGTCAGCAAACTGATCCTTATGCGCATCAACCTCTAACTCCTCATCCATCATTGGGAGATGCTTTCAACGCTGATGGCAGAATGATGCGTCAGGCTTCAGGAGGTCACTTTGCACAACCTATGCCATTAAACAGGCATCCTCAAAGGGATCCTTATGCACAGGCACCATCTACACCTAGACCAGAGTACTCTTCACAAATGGCTGATCCCTATTCTCAGCCTCCTGGTACTCCCCGACCTCATGAACCCTGCACCCAGCCTCCCGGTACTCCAAGGCCACATTCTGATCCGTTTTCAGTGCCTCCTTCTACACCTCGACCTATAGAACAGTTTTCTCAGGCACAGTCATCTAGCTGCAGGCAGTCTCCATCTCACACTATGGATCCATATGCCCAAATGCCAGGTACTCCAAGACCAGCAGCAGGAGAAAGATACTCTAAATCCCCAAGTAATCAGAGAAATACAGAAGCATACACACAGGCTGCTGGAACACCTCGGCCAACCAAATCAGATCCGTATGATCAACCACCTGGAACACCAAGACCAGTTCTCAATGACCCATTTGCTCAACCTCCTGGAACCCCAAGGCCAAGCCCTATGGTTCATACCTCAGATCCATTTAGCCAGCAGGCTCAAAACAGAATGACAGATCCATTTGCTCATCCATCTGGCCCAGGTTCTCAAACCCCCAAACATATTGGCATTTCAGATGAAAACTTCTCCTTGCCACAGACTAATGCTAATCAAACCCCTATACATGACCCCTTTGAGCAAGTACCTATGACCCCATGTCCACAGTCAGGTGAAAGCCTAGCTTCGACTACAAGCAGCTCTACTGATGTTCAGAACCCAATGCAACCACCACTAGGGGATACAGAGGAAAAACTTAAACAGGTAAAATCTTATAAATAAACAATTTTTTTAGCTATTTAAAGCACTTTTCTTATTCTTTAGCTATTTAAAGCACTTTTCTTATTCTATGTTTTTTTTTTGTTCTTAGCGTCAGAGATTACGCCAGCTAATCCTGAAACAGCAGCAGCAAAAGAGTGCTATCAGACAGGAGAAAGGACTTCAAGAGGCTACTGGTACTCCTACACCTGGCACTCCATTGCATTGGTCACAGGAAGATTCTGCACAACCAAGTGATGTATTTTTAGGTCGCCCTCCACCACCATATCCTGGAACTGTGAGAGCTTCACCATTGCATGGAGGTCAGAGATTTCCTGGACCTTTCCCCGCTGATCCACGAACACCATTCCCTGATGAGACTCATTGTCCTCGGCCTCAGTTTTCCAGGGATATGAGCAATATGGCCATGAGACCACAAGGGTCTAGGTGAGGTTATTCTTCTCTTAAATGAAGTATATAGAGTTTTGGGTATCCGCGTTGTGAAAACATAATTCTTTTTTCTCATTTTATCTTACACTTATCTGAATTTTTTTTCCCCCACAGGTTTGGATTTCCAGCTGGTGCAGCAGGTCAGGAGTCATTCCTCCGGCCACCCCACCAGATGCAAGGCAGACCAGTGGTTGATAATGTACCACCCCAGATGAGAAGGTCTCTGTCAGTTGATCTAGGTAGAGCAATGGGAGGCAACCCTCAAATGGGCCTTCCCCAACACTTTCCACCACGTGGCCTTCCAGTGCAACAGCACAACATAATGGGCCAGCCTTTTATTGAGCTTCGACACAGGGCGCCAGAGAATAGAGTCAGACTACCATTTCTGCCACCCAACATCTTGGACCATCCGAATCATTCCCAAAGATCTTCTACAAGCTTAATGGGAGGGCAAAATATGGCCTTTCCTGGGACCCAGGGTCCACGGCCTTTGACTCCAATGATGGGTCAACCACAGCAAGGATCTGTTGGGCACCTGCAAATGTCAGCAAGCATGGAGAATTTGCATCAGCAAGCAAACATGCCAGAGAATACTGCTCCACAACCTCCTCCACTGTCAACCACAATCACTCATTCAGTTAGTGGTGAAGCACTTAATTCTACCCAACCAACACTTCTACCTGGGACAGTGCCGGGTCCAACAGAAGAGATCCCTTTGCCTTGTGGTGATGGAATAGAGGAGAAGTTAGATGCAGATGACTCAGCAGTAAAGGACCTTGAGGATGTAGAGGTTAAAGATTTGGTTGATGATGATTTGGAAAACTTAAACCTTGATGCAGATGATGGCAAGGATATAGATTTGGAAACAAATGACCTTCACCTTGACGATTTCATTGAATCTGGGAAATTTGATCTCCTTGCTTATGCTGATCCTGAGCTGAACCTTGAGGACAAGAAGGATATGTTCAATGAGGAGCTAGATCTGAGTGACCCCATAGAGGATGATCATGGGGAAACCTCAGTCCTTCAAAAGGTGTTTTCTGAGAAGAAATCTCCTCAAACCGTGAATAAATCAGAGAATGGTGAGCCGCCTTCTCATGGCAAACAAGAAGAGAACCTAGAAGTGGAAAACACTGGTAGTCTCTTGACAACAAGCACTATAAAAACAGAGGTAAATCAGGATTCAGTCATCAGTGAGGACCACTCTGTTGGTGACAACAGGCCTCTAGACAGCAAAAATAGCCAAGGAGAAATGTCCAGTCTATTTGAGGAATCACCTCAGCAGATTGGTTTATCAAGTGCAGGGGTCCCTTCTGGTTCTGCTCCAGTGCTCTCAAGCCTTTTAACCAAAGAGAAACTTGATGACTCTGGGATTGGCTCTGTAGCACCCCCTCACCAGGGTAGTCTTGTCCAGTCTAACCATGGTCCAGAACTTCAGCCCAACATGGGCATGATGTTGCAGGGACAAAGCAAAGACCATGGGATGAACCCTGCAATGACAGTGGGGCACAGAATGGATACATCACTCGCTCATGGAGCACCACTGGGAAACCCAAATACGTTGCCAGTTGGCAGTCAGCAGTTACCAGTCCAAGGATTTGGAGCTTCACCGGGCCAGCAAGTTGATATAAACCTGCCCATGCTGGGTGGCCAGCAACCTGTCCCCCACACTCTCCATCCACAGGCCCAGCAGGTGATGTATTCACAAGGGTCCATAGGGCAGCAAGGGCCAAAACTACAGCAGAGCCAGTCAAACAGGCCACTGCTGTTAGATGAGCAACCCCTCCTTCTGCAAGATCTGTTGGATCAGGAGAGGCAGGAGCAGCAACAACAGAGGCAGATGCAAGCTATGATTCGCCAACGTTCTACTGACCCCTTTTTCCCTAATATTGGTAAGACTTTCGTACTATTGCTGTTTAAATGTTGATCATTCATTGATATGTAAGTCAGTGCTATGAAAGTCAGAGGTCTGTAAGACCCCTTTACACCTGGTCATTTCATGCATCTTGTATCTGGATTGTATGCTGATAAAATTTTAACCACATGCATTTACTCTCATAGTAAAATGTGACTCTGTTCAGACGGACTGAAATCCGATTGCTGTATTGTGGTAGCTAATTAGAACACAAGCCTCAATGTTGTTACTCATTTTATAGTTGATTTATAAGTTGGTGCAAGTGACTTTTTTCATGCTGTTTTTAAAGGCGACAACTCAAGAATTTTTGGAGGATGTACATCATCTATTTGGAGGGGTTTTGATTGTCAAACGTAGCTTGGAAAGACTGATGCATTTACATATTTTTTCCATGTGGCTAGATTGTGTCACAGTCCACCACCTGAAATCTGTTTCAAATGCATGTTGGGTTCATTTACACTTTTATTTTTATGTAGATCAAGTCTTGATACACAAGACACATTAAATGATCAAGTATAAAGTGTCTAAATGTTGCACATTCCAGTAACTGCAATGTTTTTGTCTTCCATGTTTTTTTTTTTATTTGTATAGACTTTGATGCTATTACAGACCCGATCATGAAGGCCAAGATGGTGGCCTTGAAAGGAATTAATAAAGTGATGGCACAGAACAGCATGGGAATGACACCCATGGTCAGGTAAATAACCATTCACAAAATCTGTACAGTTGAGGCCAAAAGGTTACATACATCTAGGCTAAAGATGATCAATCTCAGATTTTCATAACTCCACACATTTCATGTTACTATACATTTCTTTTGGCATGTCACTTAGGGCCATCTACTTTGTTCACATCAGAGATATGTAATTTTAAAACAATCGATTAGAGACAGATTATTTCAGCTTTTATTCACTATATCATAATTCTAATTTCCATACAGTTTTTGGAATTCCAGAAATTGATGTGTTGAATTTTAGAAGCTTCTGATTGGCCATCTGTCATAATTAGGAGTTAATGGAAGTGCACCTGTAAAACACCATGCCAACTGTGTATTATGGGGGTGAGAGCATCATGTTGTGGGGGTGTTTTGCTGGAAAATGGACTGGTGCACTTCAGGAAGGTTGATTATCTAGAAATACTGAAGCAAAACCTGAAGACATGTAACACATGGCTTACAAACAACAAAGTGAAAGTATTGGAGTGGACATCACAAAGCCTGACCTAAATTCCATAGAAAATTTGTGGACTGAACATGTGTGTCAGTGCAAGAAGCCCCACAAACCTGACTGAGTTAAACCAGTTCTGTCTGGAGAAATGGGCAAAAACTCTGGCAAAGTGTTGTGAGAAGCTTGTAGAAGGCAACCCAAAGTGTTTGATGCAAGTTCAAATACTAACAAAGTGTATGTAAATTGTTGACCCACTGTCAGTCTTATATAGTAAATAAAATCTGAAATAAATCTTTCTCTTTTATTATTTTGAAATTGCCTCTTATGGAAATAAAGTAGATACCCTAATTGACTTAACACGGGAAGTATATGGTAACATGAAATGTGTAGAGTTTGAATGTCTTTAGCCTAGGTGTATGTAAACTTGTGGCCTCAACTGTGTAATAAACAGCCATTTTACTCTACAAGGCCCAGTAATTTACTACACTGACATTTGTTCCCAAAGGAGCTATTACTGATACTGATATTACTGATATTACTGCAAATGTAATGATGTTTAAGGTTTTTTTTTTTTTCCACGTTAGAGATTTCTTGCTAGAACTACATTTTTACAAAGGTAGTAGTTTCAAAAGTTGGTGTTGCATTATACGTTTGTCTCTTTTGGGACAGAATGCAACAGATGCCCGGAGCACATGGACCAGATGCACTTGGGTTTCCTCAGCATGTTTTTGGACAGGTACATGCATAAGCCTGCATTTGTTATATTTTCACTTGTAATATGGCAGCCGTTAAGCCATTAACACCACTTTGCTTTTAGGATGGGAAGCTAGTACCTCAGCTAACAAGGCCGAACCCTCCTAATTTTGGACCTGGGTTTGTCAGTAAGTGTTTGTTGAATTGTCTTTATAGGTTAGCATGAAGCTGTTTATTTTGAGATGCCTTGTTAATGCAAGTTTTTACTTTTGTAACCCCTTTTTCATATTTGTAACCACCTTTTCAGATGATGCTCAGAGAAAGCAATATGAGGAGTGGCTTCAAGATACTCAGCAGCTTCTTCAAATGCAGCAGAAGTTTTTGGAAGAACAGATTGGGGCCCACAGGAAATCCAAAAAGGCCCTCTCAGCAAAACAGCGCACAGCTAAAAAGGCAGGCCGTGAGTTCCCTGAGGAAGATGCAGAGCAGCTGAAACATGTGACTGAACAGCAGAGCGTGGTTCAGAAGCAGCTGGAACAGGTAGGGTTGCTAGCGCAGTGTTAGACTTTTTTAAATTAAGTTTTCTCCCTGGATTTATTTTTCAGGGAGAGTATTTTTGTAACTTTATTTCCAAAATAGTAGTGACCAGCATTCAGTTTCAAATAAAAGTATTCGTAAGTAGATCATGTATACTAAATATCTGCTAATATACAGAATTTACTGTTTTATGTATAGATTATTTATATATTTTATAGTTATATGAGTATATATTTATAGTCCTATAGTTCTTGCTATGTACAGCTGTTTGAGGAATTTGAGCTGTTTGACATTCTATGCTGGTTTAAAACATTTTTTAACAGGTAAAATCCATACTTGCTCTCAGGTCCTCATAAGACAGTTAAGCATAAGCCTATTCGCTGTTGTGCTGCTTTGACTTCTTCATTTATTTTATCCTCTACATTTAAAAAAAAAAATATTTAAAAAAAACAACCCACTTCACCATTCCTCTTGCCATTTCAGTAATTTAATTAAAGTGACTGATATTTCTAAACTGGTCCACTCCCAGACAAGTGAGGTGATGGATGTTTAACCTTCACAATTCTGCAATTTCCGTTGACTCCAAATCGCAGACTTTGTCGCTCATAATGTTTGGAAAATACAAAATCAACAGCTAAAAACTATTCTTCTAGTTGCATGGGTTCAGTTTGCACATTACAACTCAAAGCATCATTGTTTTGAGTGTGTGTGCAATATCTCACCTCTACAGATATTGGAAAGCGTTGGATTTATTGTTTGATATGACGTACAAATTTTTACCCTTCATGTCAAAGTGAGGCACATCTTTGCAAGTATAGACTGCACTTCTAGCACTTGACATTGTAGTGCCATTCTTCTGAAATTGAGATGCGCAGGCGGCCGGTTGAGTCAGGATGGTTTGGTCCAGTCCTAGATGAAGAAGGAACTGGCTTGTGTATTTTGTTTGAATGCAGAAATGCACCTTATTAAAAATAAAGTTCATATTATTCATACTTGGAGCAATCATAATTACAGTCCATTCATCTATTTTACACCATGCAGGATGCTGATTTTGCATGCTCAGTCAACCTCAATTTCTCTCCATAGATCCGCAAGCAGCAGAAGGAACATGCTGAGCTTATTGAGGAGTACCGCGTCAAGCATCAACCACGCAGTATGCAGTCCTCTATGATGAATCCAATGCAGGCTATGCCAGGAATGGCAGGCCAACCCCCTGGCATGATGCCTGGTGGACTCCATATGGGCCAGCCTATTATGGGTCCAATGCAATCACATCCTGGTCAGCCAAACCCCAACCGCATGCCTAACATGCCTGGCTGGCACCCGGGTGGCCCTGGACCAATTGGAGGATCCAGAATACCATCTCACATGCCTCCTCAGATGCCACCAGCCAACCCAGGCCAGCCACCTCAGGCCCAGCCACCACCTGCTATGGTGCCACCTGGCCAGCCTGGTGGTGTTCCTGTCGGTCATGTGGTTGGAGGTGCCACACCGCATGTGAAATTTGATGACAATAACCCGTTCAGTGAGGGCTTCCAGGAGCGGGAGCGCCGCGAGCGACTGCGGGAGCAACAGGAGAGACAGCGGGTGCAGCTGATGCAAGAGGTAGAAAGACAGAGGGCTCTTCAGCGGCTGGAGATGGAGCAACAGGGTGCAGGCATGGCTCCAGATGCTAACCGAGACAGCCTGGCCCACATGCCTTTCTACAATACCGACCTGCCCCAAGACTTCATGCAGCCTGCCAGACCTCAGCAGCCACAGCAGATGGGATCAATGTTCTCCCAGCAGGGCAGTACACCTCTAGACTTTGGGGGCCCTGGTCCAGCCTTCATGCAGGGTGGAGAGCGACGACCCATAGCTGGGAGTGCTGTTTTTCCAGGCCAGGACATGGGGCCAAATTTCCGGCCAAAGAATCCAATGATGCATGGACTCAATTTCATGCCAGGTCAGCCTCGGCCACCGACAATGCCCCAAGGAGGAGGCGAAGGCTCTCTGTTTGGCATGGAGTCAGCTACACCGCTGCCTCCTAATTACCCTGGCTCAGGCCAGTCTCTCATACAATTATACTCCAACATCATCCCAGAGGAGAAAGGTAAGAAAAAGAGGAATCGGAAAAAGAAGAAAGACGACGATGCAGATTCAGTGAAAACACCTTCCACACCTCATTCAGACCTCACTGCTCCTCTGACCCCATGTGTTTCAGACACATCTTCCACCCCTACACGCTGTGCGGCCCTAATAGGAGACCAGGACTCCTCTGAGCTCTCCAATTCCTTATGCTCTATGTCCGGACTGCCTCCTTCATCAGAGCTGGAGAGGCAGCTGTCTGGTAGTGGGAGTCTGCTCAGACGCCAATCTAGTGTAGGTTCAGAGACTGAACGAGGAGTCTTTGATGAACTGCAGGAGATCAAGCAGGAGAAGCTGGACACGAGCGAGTGCCAGGGGGCTGAAGGGGCATTGGGATCAGGGGCAGCAGGCATAGTAAAGGTCGAGGAGACCCCAAGCATCACTGGGCAAAGTCCAGCACACAGTACCAAGGGCGAGTCTGGGAATGAACTTCTCAAACACCTGCTGAATACCAAGAGCACACCACCTCCTTCAACCACACCACATACACACCAGACATCCAATGATAGCCTGCGATCAGAGGAAGAAGGAGTGGCTGAAAATAAGGGCTCTGTCAAGATGAGTTCTGCTGAGTGTTTGGTAAGAACAAATTTATAAACACTTAGAATCTCAATTCAAAATTGTAAAATGCACCAAAAAAGCTAATCTTTCTAAATACATAAATATCCAAAGCAAACAATTTCATGCATGTTTGTTAATCACTCTGTGCCTGTCTTTACAGGACGGTGGGAATAGCCAGTTGGCTGGTAATTTGGATTCTCTAGAGCCTTCTCTACCAGACCAAGGCAAGAAAAAACAGCGCAATAAGAGAACAACAAAGATGGGGGCTGAGAAACCTCAGTCTCGTTGGAAGAAAAGAAAGAAAGAGCAGGAGGATCGCCAGGTCTTGTATCCAACTACTGATACACTGATGACGCAACTCAAACAGGTAAAAAAAAAAAATAAAAAAAAAACTGTAATGAATTGGATCGTACTGGGTGATTGAGAAACAAAAATCATATAATGTACTGTACTAACTATACATTTCTATAATTTAATAGCAAAACTTTTTCTTAAAGGCACTTTTCTGTAATGCATTACAGGTGTAAATGTAATATAGCTAAACGAGTCTTAAATTATACAGAATGTTGATTTTATTTTATTTTTTTCTGAAAATGTGCCTCTTTAATTACAGTCATCTCAAGGAGTAATTACTTTCATTAAGTCTTAATTGCAGTGCTGGCATGGATAGGTGTGAGCAGAATGCATTAGATGGAGTTCTTGAAAGGCCTAAACAGGGTTTTAAATGAAACATTCAGTGCGCTTACATTAACAATGATTAAGATTACAAGAGTGCTTTTACACCCTGTTGGTTATGGACACACATGTGCTATATATGATAATTAATCTGCAGTTTCCCCCCCTTTAATTCTACATTCATCTTTTCAAACCAGGCTTTGAAAATATTATGTATATTATGTTTTACTTAAGTTCCATTTTATCCAAGTTTCCTGTGCTGTGCAGTTTGGAACATTTGGAGTTTCTATATATTTTTATTTAAAGCGCTGAAGATATGAAATGATGTTTTAGGTAGAAGAAGAGATCTTTTTTTAATACCATTACCCCCCCCCCCCCCCACTTATTATTGTTTGCTCCTGTAAAAGCAGTTACTGATATCATTCATGATAAATGAATGAAAGCAGTAGCAGTGCACCAGAACTGTATATGCTCTCATTTTAAGGAACATGGCCTTTCTTTCTCCCGCAAGCTTCATATTTTTGAGTGCCTGCTCCCACGCTTTCTTTTTTTTAGGTCCCCCTGATGCACACATCTACTTTGAGCCCTTTTTATATATTTTTTTCTGTCTGGACTGGTCAGTTCTCTTATAAATGATGTCCTTTTATTGTTTTATATTGATTTTATTAGGTTCATCAAGTAATTCTTTACATCTTTCCGCTTCTCTACCCATAACAGCAGCTGTCCTTGTTGCCCCTCATGGAGCCCCTGATTGGCGTGAACTTTGCCCACTTCCCTCCATACGGCAGTGGGAAGCTGAACGGAGAGAACAGACTGTCTGGATCTTTTGGCAGTGCATCACTGGACGGGGTGTCAGACTACTACTCCCAGCTCATCTATAAGGTCTCTTGCTACTATCAGATGTGTGAGGAAAAGATGTAAATAAAAAAATATGAGCTGAATGCTTAGTAAATGTATCTTTTGCATTTTATTTCACCGTGCAGCAAAACAACCTGAGCAATCCTCCAACGCCCCCTGCCTCTCTGCCTCCTACCCCGCCTCCTGTAGTGAGGCAGAAGATGGTGAATGGTTTTGCCACAGCAGAGGAGCTCGCCAGGAAGGCTGCTGTTATAAGTGGGCATGAGGGTAAGCAACTGATAATGAATCATTCATTTTGTCATTAAAATATTGTTGGTTTTTTTTTCTTTTTAGAAATTTTGTACACTGGAAGAGCAGTTGTCTGGGAAATTCTGTCATATGTCACTATGGCTGAATTTTTGGCCAAGCTTGGGTTTTTGTGTTTATCTTTAAGAAACCATAGATCCTGTTGGCTAAAGAGCCAGTTAAACAAACACAGTCTGCCTAAACACTTCTAAAACCTCACTAGCTAAGTGTGATTTATTGGATACTTACACAAAAGTTGCAATAGTGCTAAAAGTTGTTTAGGCTGAGAAGTACAGCGATTCTGCAATTTTGAAAGGCATGTGCTGTCTACTTGGCATTAAATATTCCTGTAGTTGAAACGTTTTGCACTTGGCTGTTCTCAGTTTCCAAAAGCTTGGGGCCAAAGCAGATGCCGACCACGTTCAAAAGAGAGGACGACCTCCTGTCTCAGGCTCAGGGACCCAAGACTGTTGACGTGCCTGCCTCCTTGCCAACACCCCCACACACCAATCAAGAGGAGCTCCGGTAAGACTTGAGTGCTTAGCTTTGTAATTTCTGTATTAATGCTATCAATTCTATTTGAAGTTTAAATACTATATTGAGCTAGAGATGCTTGTTTCTTTTGGACTTTTTGCATGCTTACCACCACTGTAATTTTTTTTTTTTAAAGTGGCCAGGACAACTGTGACAGGGACACCCCAGACAGCTTTGTCCCCTCTTCGTCCCCAGAGAGTGTTGCTGGCATGGAGATCAGCAGATACCCGGATCTGTCTTTAGTAAAGGAGGAGCCTCCATCACCTGCACCATCTCCTACCATCCCAATGCTGCCCAGTGCAAGTGGGAAAGGTCTCTTTACCATATTTTCATAGCACATGCAATATAATTCATTCATTCAATATAAATCCACTTTCCCCATGCGTAAAAAAAACCTGACCACGCCAGTGAGTGACAAAGCATCAGGTGAATGTTCATTTTGGAAAAGATCAAAAGATTGGCTTGAATAATTCCTCAGACTAATTCGTGTGGGCTGACGTTTCTTCGGTTCAACGCTCACAACTGTAGTTCCTACGTGCAATTCCCATTTACTGGTTTGGTTTACATAACTTATATCCTTGATTTCATTTTATCATGTTATATATGATCTCTCATTAAATATGTATAGAAACATTAAGAAGAAAAATAAAGCTTTGAACTAAGTAGCAGAGATCGTTGGTGCTAATACAGTTAGCTTGATTTTAGCTTGATGACAGTTAGCTTTATCTGCCAGTGAAGATAGTACAGCATCTAACATGTAAAACAAACATCCCAGTTTAAATGCAGCAACAGTCACTGCACATCCTGCTGTAACACAGTTATATGAACTCTTTTACTAGCTTCTCACTTTACAGATACATACACAAGTGCCCTTTTTAAATAGGGTTAGCTCTTGTATTGGAGCAAATTATTATTATTATTATTATTATTATTATTATTATTATTATTATTATCATTATTAATGGGCAAAACCTCTGGTAGCCTGACCATTAAAACAATAAAGAAAATGGTAACTATAAAATATCTTGCATTTGTAAAATTATTCAGTCAGTTCTGTCCCATGTGTGAAATAAAAAAATGATTTAATGTCTCAGCTTTTGTCCAGAATCCGGTGTCTTAGCTACCAAGTTAGTGATGGTGTCTGGAAGTGTCCATGTTAACAGTATTTACACAGTGTCACAGATTCACGGTTGGTCACAGTGTGTGATTAGTTACCTCACTGTCGATTACGTTCCTTACTCCACTGTCATCACACCGTGTACACTTTCGGAAAAGCCTGGACAACCTGATCTACTCTTTGGAGTGTGTGTGTGAGTGTGTGTGTGAGTGTGTGTGTGAGTGTGTGTGTGAGTGTGTGTGTGAGTGTGTGTGTGAGTGTGTGTGTGAGTGTGTGTATGAGTGTGTGTGCGCGTGCATTACAATTTGCAGTAGCCCATTTGCAAGTGGTCGTGAGTCAGGAGGGTATGAACTGTGTGGCATAAACAACAAAAAAATTAAGTAAATGTTTCTATAAAGAAAAACAAGTGGCAAGTTGATCATTTTGTTTCCTTTTGGTTTTTGTTATATGTATACACAAGGATATGCAAAGAGATTTTATTACAAAGATTTAGTAATAAAAGTTTCCTTTAATTTTCACCACCAGCTTGGTCAGTTAGTTCCATGATACCGTAAAACCGTGATATTGTTAGACTAGGTTCTCATACCCTGAAAATCTCAGTAGCTTGAACTTACTATGAGCTTGTTTGCAAATTTTTTCTTTCATTATTATCATGTGTATGTGTATTCATTGTCCACATTTGAAACCACATCTCACATTCTGTATAAAGTTCCTCACTGACTGAGACTCTTTGATGCAGGCGCTGAAGTAATGCAGTGGGAGGTGAAGAAAGAACCCCAGAGCAGTTTCTTCGGGTCCCCTTTTGATCAGTCTTCCTCCTGCTCCAAGGCCGGTCTGATGTCCGTATCACTCACACTCAATCGAGCTGCAGCAGAGGTAAAATTTAATTTTTTTTATAATCAATATTTTTTACCCAGTCAGCTACAACACTTTTCTGAAGGTGTGAGGCTTATCTCAGTGTTACGTAATACAAATTGTGTTCAAATAACTGTAATTTACTGTCTGAAAAGAATTAGGGCTTGGTGGTTTCAGAACAGGCCACATTCAGTGCTAAAAAGAATTGTATTTTTAAGTGTGCTTTCATGCCTATTAGTCCATTTTCCAAGTCTGAATCAGAGTGACATTTAATAATTTTGGTTTTTTGCTACTTGTTTCAGTGAACCAAAAAGCAAAGATATATTGGCTTGTTGTGTTTAGGGCTGAAAATGTTCTCATAAAACTTTCTTGGTCAAAAATACAGACACATGAAAAGGTAAAATTTTCACCAAGTGTGCACAGAAATCACTAAAAAATCACCCGAGCATGGAGAACACAGGGCCAGAGCTAAATAAATCGTTAGATAATTATATAAATAGCAGGTTTCAAACATTTAGTTTTAAACATCACCGGAACACATGGCAGTGCTACAGCTTTGTCCTTTGTCTCAGTTTGTCTCATGCCTCAGTTTAGCAGAACAACCCAAAGCATGTTTGAATCACTTCCTGCTAGCATTCACTTGGAGGTGGACCGAGACCACACGCTACATTGTGAATAATCTACTACGCGTTTTTTCTTGTCATAGTTAGAGATATTTGTGTTTATTATAAACATTTGAGGACATGGACTATTTATATAAGCAGATTAGAAACTGTTTAACAGGCATACCCAAACATCCAGAAACTAACTTCATGTCTACTTGTACTCTAGAACATTCCAGGAGTGATGGCGGCGGTATCCAACTTGCTTTGCGTCCCTGTACCTGCCAACTATGAGGTATCTTGTACCCTGAGTCCAGAGCCACGCAACTCCCTGGCCATGTTGGCGAGCCTCAAAGTCCCTCCACCGCAAGGCCTCGACCCTCGCCAGGCCGCTCTCTTCCAGTCTGGTATGAGGTTCTCCAGACCTCCAATGAAGCCCTCGACTCAGCACTTCACACCAAACGCCAGCGCAGGTGAGTCAACTTGTTCCAGCTGCAGACTGTGAACAGAAATTGCAGATATTGATTGAGTTTGTCAATAATCACAATTACTGGGTTTAACTGCTTCAATTTAGGTTTCTGATGTTTCTTTCAAGTGGTGTGAATCACAGGTTTTTACCTTAACGTCTTCATTGTGGCTAGAAGTCTTTATTCCTTTTGTTGTGTTTTTTTAGTATTTTATAAAAGACAGCACACAGTCATTGTCATTAAGTGTTTTCCCATGTAGTTTATAAAAGTGAATGGATTTAAAGTTTGGTCAAGACAGCGTAGTAGTGCCTAGCAAGAGAAGGCTTTCTTTTTTCCTCCAGACACACTTTATTATCGATCATGTCTGAGATCTGAGATGTTAACAAAAGCCAGTAATAATTATGGACTTGACCTGCAGACAGTGCCTTTAACCTTTTTAATATTACTTAGGAAATTGGCTCAGCTTCTTCATGCAGTAATTATTTAAAAAATCACCAGTTCTTGTTTTTTTTTTATGGTTTCTCTCCAGATTTCAGCAAAGTGCAGATTTATTTTACAGGTGTCAATGACATGTTGCATTCCAGGTCCAGGTGCGATCAGACCAGAATATCACATAGACGGAAGCAGCCCTGGGAGAAAACTGCAGTGGTGTGCCCAGTGTAAAGTGGTGGTTTTGGGAAACGGAGTCCGAAGGTCTGCCAAAGACCCTTGTGATAAACAGGTAGAGATATAAAGTGGAGTAACGTGAAGTTCTGTAATCTTGTGCCTATCCATGTGAGACAATAAATAGTTTTTAATAGGCGTTAAGGAATATAATTTGTTATTTGTGCATATAGATTACTGCTGTAATCATGGATACTGTCCTGTGCTCATCTCAGGACTCTGAGTATCTTTTCAACACTCTTAGTACTGTTTGTGTTTACACTTCTGCACCTGTGTAGTGTATATCTGGTGTCACCCTCAAGAGAAAAGGTTCCCTGTAGAGTCCTCTCAGGGTTTCTTCCTCATGTTTTCTCAGGGAGTTTTTCCTCACTATTGTCACCTCTGGCATGTTCATTAGGCATCTAAAGGCACTTCTACACGTAATAATCTGTTTGTGGAGTCTGAATCAGAACAAAATCAAAAAACAAAACAAAAAAATACTTTTGGTTCATTCGCTATTAATTTGGTTTGTTTTCTCACTGCACATAATTAAACAAAGCCAGAAAACCTGCGTGTCAGACTGAAAAATGCACATGTAAAATTATTCACTGGTCAGAAATACAGAGACGGAAAATGGTCAACATGTTTACTAAATGAGAATAGAAATCGCATAAATAACCCGAGCACGGAGAACACAGAGCCGAGCATTAATAAATTACTAGGTAATTATATAAGTAACTAGTTTATAACATTTTGTGTGTCGCATCCAGTGTTTTTCTTTTTTTTTTTTTTGTCATCTTTTCAAATCTCCAGAACACATGACATTTCTGCAGCTACTGCCCTGTCCCTTTGACAAGTTTAGCAGCTTACATCTACAACGCGAAACATGTGACATGTTTGTTCATTTCCTGCATTTAGGTTGATTCAGAGTCAAATTGCTTTCTCACTGCAATCAAACCGTGTTAGAGTTCACTTGGATTCAGACTGAGACCACCACACTCAGACACTTTTGGACTGCTTGTTTTGGGCCACACCCGAGTGTGATTGCTGTGTTCTCTCCTGCCTGAAGAACTGCACTGAGGGGGAGAACACACCAGAGTCCCATTCAAACTGACTAAACACTGCATATATGAAAGCACTATAAATCTACGTATACCTGGATTTCTGTAAAGCTGCGTTGTGATAATGTCTGTTGTTAAAAACTCTATACAAATCAAATTGAATTGAGATAGAATAAAAACCCTCACTCAGCCTATTGAGCAGGGCCAGGGCTGCTTAGTGATTCACAAAATTTGATCTCACTGTATAGGCTGTATTACGAGTCTGCATTTGAGTCATGGAGCCTCTCGTTCCCCAAAGGCCTGAAAGATTATATGTGTAACACGAGTGGAGGTCCAGACTGTTTTCTCATGGCTTTGTGCAGCCTGGGTAACTAAATGGCCACCATTAGTGTTTCAGACTGGAGGCCATAGAGCTCTTCAGTGAGTGATCCCTCTTTCCAGCCTTAAAGCTCCTCTCTAGGAGACAGAATTATCTACCAAATTATGTTAAACCAGTCCCTATGGGAAAAGAAAATCTTTCATGCTGCAATTCCTGGGTTAACTGACATTACCCAAGTGGGTATGTGTGCCAGTGTGTGTGTGAATTGCCTGAATCCACAAACCAGTTAACTTGTAAAATTTGTGGTCATTCAAATGAGCAGGTGACTTTGATGTATGTGTCTCTCCGATGATTCCACACAAATGTTTTATTAAATACTTTTGGCATCACTATAGGGTGTGACATAAAACAGCCTTTGATGTCTTCCTTTTTAGTGAGCTATTATCTAGTAATAATTTAAGGCGATGTAGTAGGAAGGTGGGAAGTGGTGCAGTCCCATTTCCCAGCTTCCCTAAAGCATGTGGGGTGGCTGCCCTGACATGTGTTCTCTCTACAGGAGGGCCAGGTTTGGGCTGAGGGCCACACGGTTTTCTGCAGCCGCAACTGCCTTGTTCTCTACTCATCCATCATGCAGAATAAACCTGTAGACAGCAAGGTGAGCCATGTTGTATTGCACTAAGTATGGCATTACTAGACCGGGGGTCTAATTTCATAAAATAATTATAATACGGTTAAATGAGGGTTTGACACTGAGCTTTGCCTGTCCTCTTCTCTCAGCTGAATGCACCCATGCTACCTGACTCTGAAGAGAAATGCCCCCCCAAAGTTCTCCACCAATACAGCAACAACATGTCCACTCTGGACGTACACTGCCTGGCCCAGATGCAGCCCAAGCAGTCTCCACCATCCACCCCTCCCATCTCTTTCCCGTCCATTTTGTTCGAGACGCAGAAAGCTGAGATCAAGTCAGATGCCCTGAAGGTCACAGTCAAACTGAAGCCCCGGCCCCGGGCTGTCCACAATGGAGCAGATGAACCACGCTACCATTCTGCAAAGCGCTGGAAAGGGCTGCGTTGGCGCAAGTGGAGCATTCATATTGTGGTACCCAGAGGAAAGCTGCAGATGCAGAGTGAGGGTGAGCTGGAAGAGCTCCTAAGGAAGCTGGACGCATCACTGCGACCAGAGCCACTGCCCAAAGACCTGCGACGCTGCTGCTTCTGCCACGAGGAGGGTGATGGCCTCACAGATGGCCCGGCCCGACTACTAAACCTTGACCTGGATTTGTGGGTGCACTTGAATTGCGCACTCTGGTCCACTGAGGTGTATGAGACCCAGGCGGGTGCACTCATCAATGTGGAGCTGGCACTGCGCCGTGGCCTCAGTATTCGCTGTGCCTACTGCCAGCGCACAGGAGCGACCAGCGGCTGTCATCGACTACGCTGCACCAATGCATACCACTTCACCTGTGCACTCAAAGCTCAGTGTACCTTCTTCAAAGACAAGACCATGCTTTGCCACCTGCACAAACCCCGTATGGGCAATGGTGCTGGGGGCGCCACATTCGGAGGACTGGAGCATGAGCTGCGCTGCTTCACCGTGTACCGCCGTGTTTATGTGCAGCGTGATGAAGCTCGCCAGATTGCCAGCATGATGCAGCGTGGCGAGCGGGAACACACCTTCCGTGTAGGCAGCCTGGTATTTCATTCAGTCGGGCAGCTCCTACCACAGCAGATGGAAGCCTTCCACTCGCCAGCTGCCATCTTCCCTGTCGGCTACGAGGCCAGTCGGATCTACTGGAGCATGCGCCATGCCAACCGCCGCTGCCGCTACCTGTGCTCTATCGACGAGAAGGACGGCACCCCGGAATTCACCATCCGTGTGGTGGAGCAAGGATATGAGGACCTCGTGTTGACTGGCTCCTCCCCTAAAGGTAAGCACCACAGACAAGAATCCAAGATTTCTTGTATCATTTCACATTTCATTGGTCTCTGATGAAGAATGTATGAAATTGCAATGTATCAAATTGCAGTCCGGTGATGTGTATTACATTGATAGTAAGTATAGTCTTGAGCATGGGCCTAAACGTCTACTACACCTCCAAATGCTAATTATGCA
Source organism: Pangasianodon gigas (assembly GCA_022758105.1). Lineage (NCBI taxonomy): Eukaryota > Metazoa > Chordata > Actinopteri > Siluriformes > Pangasiidae > Pangasianodon > Pangasianodon gigas. Next base: position 30,693,057 of record CM040454.1, on the reverse strand, counting down.
AATATATACATTTATATTGGTGTATTTTCATATATAAACCACTGGGAACCATTTGCATCTCATTTGTTTGATGCTTCCAGGGGAATTTGGCATTATGTAAATCGAATTATTCTTGCAGTTATGTACCATATTTTAAAATGGCAATTTGTAGCGCCCTCTGCAGTCTGCCAAGTGTACTGCTATCACAGTAAATCATTGGCTGATCGCTCCCTCGTTTCCTTTCCTTGCTTCCCTTCCACGCTTCTTAGCTCCTCCCTCTGAGGAAGTGGAGAAAGGATGCAAAAAAAGGACACAAGGATGAGAGGAATCACGAACAAATGTATTTAACAAATGAGATGTTCTTGTTCACTGAAGAGTCACATTAAAGCAACTTCAGTGAATTCATTTATTGACATTTCCTAGCTATGTTAACTGTCTAACAGATAGGTCTAAGCAGAACAGTGTGTGATTTCACACTGAATTATCTTTCATTAAAATGTTATTGCACATGTAGCTACTAATGTAACACTAAAATGTTGATGTTTTACAAGATTCTACTCATCACCTGGCTGTTTTACAAGCATGACATATTAGTTGACATACATGCAAGGATTTATTTGTTCCCATCGTTTATGTAAGATTAAGATTGCTACTTTCAAAAGCCTCCTTTCTCGTTATCCTTGAATCTACTGAGTGGATTTTAAGAATTGGTACATCCGTAAAGGTAGCAGACTTTGATCAAGTCGTAGGATCGAGCAGTCAAAGATGCATTTTAGGATGCACCCATTGACAAGTTTTTCCCTTCCCCCAGTCAATTGCACACTTTTCTATTAATACAATACATATGCTTCGTAAATTACCTTTTAAGCTCTGGTCCAGCTGGAGGCAGGGCTAATTTTTGTCCTGGAAAAAAATGTAAACAGATGCTGTAAATCTCAGCTTTCCAGCTCTGGTCCATGAGTATCCCCTGTGCTGCCAACACACCTGATTCAACTAATCAGCTAATTAACAAGTTGAAGTGGGTGTGTTAGAGCAGGGAAAACACTGAAATGTGCAGGACAAAGGGGTTCTCCAAGACAAGGGTTGGGAACCTGTGTTCTAAAAGATTTTAAAAAATGGCCAGATCCAGTGGACGTATTGAAAAGTACATTTGGAGAATATCTTTAAAAAAGGTCTAAAAACACTTTGAAACATTACTAATTGCATCTTTAATAATAATTAAATAAAAATTTGCCATGAATCAACTTTTCTCAGAAAAAATTATCCATTTAAATTGATACAGAATATCTTGATGATGGTTAAAGATTGCAGTGAATAAGTTGGAATGGTTAACCTGGTGAGAAGGTGTAATAATGTAAAAGGTGTAATAATTAAAGCAGCTCACTTTTAAAGGTTAAACTGAGGCACTTGTCCTTTGTACAGGTGTGTGGGATAAGGTTCTGGAGCCAGTGGCCGAGAAGAGAAATGAGACAGGCACTCTTAAACTGTTCCCCGTCTACCTGAAGGGAGAAGATCTGTTCGGACTGACTGTACCTGCGGTCACCAGGATCGTGGAATCGGTATGACGGACAGTATGAAACGGAATTACACAGCCAAACACAAATGTGCTTGGGTGACATATTAAGATTAGTGAGAGAAGTTTTTTTATTTTTTATAATTCTACCTAATTTATTTGGGTGCATTTGTAATAAATTTAAGTGGTGTAGTTTAAGCCTGAGTGGTGTTGAATGGCTCATAATTTCCATTCCTTTCAAACAAGTAAATTGCTTTTTATTTTGGAACGAATCACAGCCTTTCTATAAAATCTACCCCTTTTTAGATCATTTCCAATTTATGTGTGTGTTTGTGTGTGTGTGTTTCAGTTGCCAGGGGTCGAGGCATGTGCTGGCTACACGTTCCGTTACGGCCGTAATCCTCTGATGGAGCTGCCACTGGCCATCAATCCCTCGGGGTGTGCTCGATCCGAACCTAAGGCTTGCACACATGTCAAGAGGTGTGTGTTAAGGTATTCTGTAGGATTTAAGCCTTTTATTTCTCCATGATTCTTTTGCTCTGCCTTTTTTCCATGGTTTATAAGCAACTGTTTCAAGTCCTGCGTGTCCTCATCTACACCCAGCTGCTCAGGTGCAAACCCCCCGAGATGCCAGAAGGGCTGTAATTTATGATGGATCAGTAAATAGTTGCTCAGTTGAGGAGTGCATGCTCTCAAAATAAACTCGACACGTGTATTTGACATAACTGGCATCTCAGCAGCTTGTAGTTATTTCAGTACTAATTTGCGTAGAAGCAAGAAATATGATTCTCACACATGGAAGACAAATAAGCATTCAAGCTTATGCCAGAGCTCTGTCAGCTTCCTCACCATTTCCTGGGTTCACATAGATCCAAAACAGGGATTAAATCATACACTGATCAACTCCTTGTCAAGGTAATCTCAGTTCATTAGGAGGATCGACCATTTAAGGTCCTACTCACACTGCAGTGATGCTTGATAGAGGCTTGATGGATCATCAGTTAGTTCAGGGGTCGGCCACTGGCGGACTGCGATCCGGATTAGGATCCAGCAAAATATTTCCCTGGACTGAACTGAGCATTCAGAAGTACTCCAGCAGAGCTGATTAATGTAGGCTATGGAAAAAACTTCCTGTAGTTCATCGACTCAGCTTTTTTAAACATGAACCAGTGCAATTTCTGAAGCAGATCCTTTGTAGAAGCTTATCCCTTCACATAAATTTAGGTAATTTATTTAGCTGAAGGCAGCTCATCAGGCCAGAGAGAGCTGGAGAGGTCAGAAAGGGAGGTTTAGAAGAAAACAGACTGGACAGAGACGTATACTGTACATTTGTTCAAGTTCAGACGAGGTGTGCATCAAGATAAACAGACTTTCACTTGCAGCACTAAACTAATAAACTAATTGTTAATGTTTCATGATTAAAAGGTAACTATTGTCACCATTCAGTCATGTTTGTCACTTATCCAGATCTTTATAAGTAAGGAATTTTATTACACAGTATAAATTTTAGATAAATACTCCCAGTTTAGTCTCTTGGCTCCAGTTCTTCAACCCTGACCTGAGTGCTGACGGTCTTGTCGCGTCTCTTGGTACTCTCTGAAACGGGTGAGTGTGTCTCAGCACCAGAGTGTTTCAGTGTGATTGTGTGTATGCTCCTGTAGGCCTCACACACTGACCAGCGGCTGCTCCACTAAAGCCCTGCAGACCAACGGGAGCCCAGCTGAGCTCACCGGTGCTCCCTACAGTAAACAGTTTGTGCACTCCAAGTCCTTTCAGTACCGACGCATGAAAGCCGAGTGGAAGTCCAACGTCTATCTGGCTCGGTCACGCATCCAGGTAAACTCAATCAGCTCAGAGATGGAATCGTAGCTACAGTTTTTTTTATTTATTAGCTATTCTTTACAAATTAGAATAAACCTTTGACTGCATAAAAATAAGGTGGTGTTTGTTGTAGGGCTTGGGGCTGTATGCTGCTCGAGACATTGAGAAATACACAATGGTGATTGAATACATTGGTACCATCATTCGTAACGAGGTGGCAAACCGCAAAGAGAAGATGTATGAATCGCAGGTACATATAAACTTTTTTCCATTTTGTTTCATATTGAAAGTGATTCTTATTTTAGTGCTTTGCTCATTTAAAAAATTTTTTATTTATTTATTTATTTTTTATTTAAGAACCGTGGAGTTTACATGTTCCGTATCGACGGTGAGCATGTAATAGATGCGACCATCACAGGAGGACCTGCACGGTAGGAACGGTTTTGGAGTTTTGATGATGCTATGATGAGTGGATAAACAACATCAGTTTAAAAATCAGTAAAGAATAGCTTTACACTGCTCATTTATCTCCTATAGTAACAATTTAGCACTGGCGAGTCCAGCGCTCTTCAAGCTGATTGGTCAGAAGGTGTTGATTAATTTTCTATAACAGCAGCTCTCAGTAGTGTAGCTCGTTAAATACACTATCAATAGTCTGCCCCATCTCTGATTATTTTTCTACAGCATGGACTGTTTTATTCCTTACTTCTACCTGCTATAGTTGTTTCTTTACTGATTTGTTTCAGTTCTGATGTTTAAAGTTAAATAAGGCTTCAAGCTTGTGCTTCAGCTTTCCCTCTCATTTCCTGCATTCACATCGATCCAAAACATTAACAGGCTGCAAAAACGAGGGTAGAATTGTATAGTGTGCACTCAGCATCATCCACATACAGATCATGTTTCTCAACTCAGATAAGTTTTGGTTTCTTGCGTATCTCGTTCATAACATCACAATTTATTTCCTCAGATACATTAACCACTCCTGCGCACCCAACTGCATAGCAGAGGTCGTGACCTTTGAGAGAGGCCACAAAATCATCATCAGCTCCTGCCGCCGGATTCAGCGTGGGGAGGAGGTACGTCTGCTGGAATAGCTTTCAATTCTGAGGGTTCCTTCCAACATTTCTACAAAAGAACTCATTTTTATTCATTAAAATTTCTGCTTGTTCCTTTAAGGAAAATGGTGATAATCCCCCATAGGGCCTCCAGCGTCAAAACATCATTCTCTTACCTTATTTATTCTGCTAGTTATTATATATTTTTTGCTTAGAATAAGCTCTAAAACCCTGAAACTAAAAGATCCTCTGTTCTCTGCCTTTTTTTGGCAGATTTTTGGCAGTTTAGTATCTGGAAGGCAGTCCTAATTAACCCTGGTGTTAAAGGGATGTGATATAACTCTAATACTTTATGAGCTACTTTATTTCTTGAACTTGAAACTTGAACCTAGATAAATATGAAATACAAAATTATCCAAATGCAAATCAGGTTATTCTGTTACTATGGCGACGTTATTTAGCACGCATTGGCTAAATGAAAGCAGCATGGAGTCACATGGAGCACAATCCTCTCCACATATACAGCAACTGTTCTCAAAATCCTTCATATTTTGTTTAACATTAATGCTGATTAGGTACTTATGCTTGTCATGAACCAGTCCACTCTGTGGCATGTGTTCGTTTTACTGGCAGTGGTTCTCTAAAAGTTTTGGCCCCCCTTTAGTGATCATCTAAGCCAAGTAGCTCTTTAATGGACAGCGTTTTAGAAAACTGTAAGGGAAAGAACATATATGACTTGATGCTATGAAAAGAATATTCAGTGCAGTTTGACATGTTCTAGACAAATACTCTGACAGTTGCGCAATCCTTACATATTTTTCTCGAAACTAGTATTATTTTCACTCGGTAACTCTCAGTAACATTTGGAAATAGTAGCACACAAAATCCATCTTTATCGTTAGAGCAATAATCGTAATATTAGTTTCTAAAATAAATGAATAAAATTTGTAAATCTTGTCACCAAACATTTGGGTACTCCTGTTATAAAACTGTATTTGGTGCTTACTAATTATTATTCAGTTACTTATTAAATCCTGTTTAATTATATCATTAGTTCTAATTATATTAAATTATTTCTGGATTTTTTTTCCCCACTTAAAATGGAATTTTATTATTTCCAAGAACCCCTAGTGGTACGAGAAACACTAGGCTAACATTTTATTTTTTTAAAAATTATTTAAATAGTTCTACAAGTGGACCCAGTGCCGATACGAGTCAGTTATGTTTTAATTTAGTGTTTTTTCTTCTTTTCTTTCTTTTCCCCCTTTCTAGTTGTGCTACGACTACAAATTCGACCTTGAAGATGACCAGCATAAGATTCCTTGTCACTGTGGCGCAGTAAACTGCAGGAAGTGGATGAACTGAATCGGAGCGGACAGGCAGAATGTTCAAACTCCACACATATGCATTCCTTGTGATCTTTTTTTTTCTAGGCCCGTTTCTAAACAGGAAGTGTTGTGTTTTTTTTTTTAAAAAGAACTTATCAGGGCAGATAATAAGACCGCAGAACTGTAAGGGTTGATGGAGACCGGGTTCCAAAAAAAATGGCCAGGTGAGGGAAGGGTAATAATGTGGGGGTGAAAACCAGGCTGTACACACACACAAACACACACACACACACACACACACACACACACACACACACACACACACACACACACTGGTCCCTCTGCAGAAACGGCTCGTGTGGTTTTTACTCTGATGGGACGTTGATGAGAGCTTAAAGAGACTCGGTGAGGAAAATGTGGTTGGGTTTAATCTCACCAGCTGACCAGGAAGTGATCGTGCTGGCCACAGCCTTATTTAGATTATAAAGAGGCAGGTCCTCTGGGTAAAAAAAAATTCTATACAGATATACACATATATAGAGAGATATAAATACAGAAATGTAGACACCACTGAACAAGGAATGTACTGAGAAGACTTCCTTAGGGATAAAGCTAAGGGATTATTAACTTGCACTAAAACAACAACAAAAAAATACGGTTTAATAAAATACTTGATTCCATGAGTCAGTTTATCTTTTTCCTTTGTTTTTGATTTCTGTAAAATAAGAGGTGACTTTTTTGTATTTATTATGAATCGAAGCTATTTTTTAAGAATGTCAACAAAAAAAAAACGAAGAACGTCAAGCTGCTTCAGAAGGCTGCAGGTTGAACAGAACATGTTACTTTATAAAATATGTAAATATCCGTCTAAAATTTGGAGAAAAAAAATTATTAATTAGAAATATTTGACCAAATGCTACCTTAACTTCATTAGAGCTGTTTGTTTGGGTGACTTTTTGTTTCTCAATTTGAAAAATGAAAGAAAAGAGGGGAAAAAAGAGTATTTAAGGATTTAAGGATGCCAGGATATGATTTTGAATTTGAGAGTCTATGTGTTGTATAAAATTGTACAGAATCTGTAAAAAAAAGAAAAAAAAATGAAATAAATGAATTCAGAGTATTTTTGTTGTATTTAGAATGTAGAGTGAATATTGTCTAAAATTCTGACCACTTGAAGAATATTCTGTACCTTAATTTCCTTTTTACACATTTTGATTTCTTGTACTTTTGCAATCAAGTTACGCACCGATTGTGATCATTGTTAATCAGCAAACGAAGTGCGCTGTGAATTTTCTTTCGAATCCACGCAAACAGATTCGAGGAGCTTGAGCTTGAGCAAGCACGAGGGACTGCTTTTTTTTTTTTTTTTTTTTTTCTTCCTTTTTTCTTCCTTTCCTTCAGTAACTGCGTGTAGTGTCCATGAGCTTTGGAGAGAAATCTAAATGCCTTTCACACATTTGCTTTGACATTAAGAAATGTAAAGTATGCTCTTTTTTGGTTGTTTACATTATTTTAAGAAAAATGCTGTTTAGTGTTTGACTAGTTGAAAATCATGGTATGATGTTTTTTTTCTTTTCTTTTTTTTTGAGCTTAATAAAGAATTCAAACCCTGGTCTGAGCACTTTGCTTACCGGTTTGAAATGAAGTTTTTGATGTGTGCACAACTAAAATTTGTTGGACTACATTTTGTTGGTATATTCAAAGTCCTGAGCTTGTAATATAAATGGCATGATGTATTTTTTAAAATCTTTCGAATGAATCAAATTGTACATAATTTCTCAATGACTGGTTGTAATGAAATTTGTTTCTTGGATATTTTTCCCCCCTCTTGTACAATATTCAGACATTATTAACAGTATTTGTCATTTCTCGGTCCTGTACAGTAGTATACAATGTCAAAAATGAAGCCTTTTTTGAAGTATACAAAAGTGTAATGGGTTTTTTGGAGTTTGTGGAATCAGATTTAGGAATATTTACAAGAAATAAATATTTTACATCTTTACCTGGTCTCGTCGTTGTTCATCCTGAAGATGAGGGAGATCAGCAAGTCCAGTGTTTATGTAGTGTCTTCTTGTTGGAACTACACCTCAGATCTGCGTTATGTTAATCTGAATTTTAAAGACTAACCTGAAAAGATGGAACACGTCAGGCTGGTGTTTATAGCGCTTTAACAATCTGCTGTAAATCTACTGGTGTAGAAGAGTAAAGACTGACAGTACTAAGTGTGTTTACAGGATGTTCAGTATGAGCAGATTGTGAATAAGACTCCTGAGATGAGCACAGGACAGTGTTTATGATTGCAGCTGCAGTTCTCAACTCCTTTAAGTGAAAGTTGAGAGCTGACCTGTATACAGTATAGGATCCTTTATTTGTTTTTCTCTGAGGTCAAAGAGTCATTTAAATCGTATGAATTATGGTTAAACCATAGTAAGCACATACCACACCATAGCAATCATGGTTACTATGATGTAGCAAAAAAAAAAAAAAAAATTCAATGGAAAAAAATCATCCGTCAATTACAATACATGTATAAATGAATAATTGTTCTGTGTGCACTTCTCAGCATCTGTGGAGTGAACATCCGATGAGCTACTAAAAAAAAAAAGTTTTCCAAACCAGAGTAAACCTTAGGAGTGCACACCTTACGATATGATTTTGATTCTTTAGGCAACAATTCAATATTTGGTATTAACACTGTATCTGGTACAATACGATACAATTTGATTTCGTATCCTCTGATAAATATATAAACAAATTAGGATTATTTAAGGATATTAGAGTTATGGGCAAATCACCTATCTATCCTGTTACATTATTTACACAATAAGTTTTAATAATAATAATAATCATTGATTTATGATTGTTGCTATGATTTATTTTAAGCATCTTTTAAAAGAAGAAGTTTTAATTTGTCACATACTTTAGAGTTATGGGCAAATCACCTATCTAGCATGTCAAATTATTTACACAATAATAATAATAATAATAATAATAATAATAATTGATTTGATTGTTGCTACAATTTATTTCAATTCTCTTTTAAATCCATGCATTGATCCAAATCCGAAGGTTACGTCCCTTAGTACTGCATGTGTGGTTTAATTTTCCTGATGTATATGAAAGTTTACATTGTTTTTGAGAGGTGTTACAACAGGCTCACATGATGGACTGCAAGTCAAATTCAGGCGAAGTGGTACAATTATAACAAGGGACTCCTTTTGATTTCAGTGAAAATGTACAGAACTCACTGATATGTAGAAACTGGCATTTGATAAAAGATTCAAACATTCAAACAGACTGTATGTCTGATGTATGTAAAGTATGAAATCTGTCATTTACATCATAATTTAACTCAAACCAAAAACAGTTACAGTTGTGCCAGTTCTCTCGTACTCACTTTCTGGCCTTGAGATATTAATTTATGACCACACCTTGTTAAACACTAATCACCATGTCACCCTGATGGCTCTGTATTTAAGCAATGCCTTTGCTTATCTGACTCACTGAAAAGAGTCGGAATTCAACTTTGAAGTTTTCTGTAAGTTTTCTGATTATAGCTGAATATAACATTCGATGTAACTATAAACAGATAAAAAGTATGACATTTTGTTCTTAAATTACTAAAAATTGTAATTGGTAGCAAATTGTTGGCTGTGTGAGGCTTTTAGACCCTTAGTGGGAAGAAGCCTTCACAAAAGAAAGTCAAAAAAGTCAAATTTGATATGCTCTAATCTGGGAATTTTTTTAGTCTTGGTCCAAAAAAGTGATACAATACTGAAAACTACAATGTGTGTAAATTCTGTAGCAGACATGTCATTACAAAAGATTATATAATGCTATGTATCTTCAGAATCACCTAAAAACATGATTGCCACTGCCATCAAGCAGCTCCCGACCTATTCCCCGCACACAACCTGCCATCATGGGTGTTTTTGTGGTGTGATTGTAAGTGTTCTTGTGTTAAAGTGTTTGTGTTCAGTTCATGATTGGTTGCTTTACAGAAACCTGCCGTCATGGTGATGTCCGAGTCATTTACATGTAAACATTAATGACGCTCAACACCACCACTCTTTGGATTTAAGTGTTTTTTTTTATCTGTTCTGGGCAATTAAATTGTTAGCCAAGATTTCTTTAATGGTAATTTGTGATGTGAAAAGTAAAATCAATAACGCACAAGCCTAGTTTTGTGCTGTTCCTGAGGTGGGAATAACACTGTGTGCTATTTCAGTTTAATTCCAGATTTATAATCATGTATAGATTTCTTATTTTCGCTAAATGTATGTGGTTAGAATTATAGTTAACGGTTTTGTCCGGAGTGATAGAATACTGAAAGCTACAATGTGCAGCGTGCGGCACGAAAAGCGTGATTGTAATGTTTAATAATGTAATATCTGTAACCACTGAGTCGAGTGAATTTGATGCGAAGTCTCCAGAGCTATCAGTTCAAGAACAGCGATGAGAATTTCCGCAAAGTTAGCTCTGAGTGTGTTACAGTGATGTCCACTCTTTGAGCCGTCTCTTTCAGGTGAACTTTGAGATCCGACTTCCATGAATGAGCCTGGGTTTTTTTTAGACAGTATTTGTCGAGGCACATTTGTAGTGTTTTGCTGATTTTATAATTGTTTAAATCCGTTCAGTAAAATTCAGTTTGATGCTTTTTTGTTCATTTGAAGGTAGAGTAACATTTCATTAAACAATTTCAGCCATAGTCATGCAATCACTGAGTAAAATATTGTCAACTTAGTCCGGTTTAGGCAAAAAATTCTTAGCATTGCTGAGTCTACGAGTCTAAATGCCTGTAAAAAAATTGACTGAATAAAATTAATTTTGTTTAAATGATGGCATTGAGAAACAGTATCATTCAGGAAAAATATGAATTAATGAAGAGTATAATGTCTAATATCTAGTATAAGAGTATAATATCTAATTCCTTCTGCCTTTTAGAAGTAAACAATAAAAGCCAATCTACTTCATGACTGCAAACTTTACAACTTTACATTCAACTGAGCCTTTTTTTTCCTCATGAAATATTGCATTATTTTGTGGAAATGTAACACGGTTTTCCTGAATTTTGTACAGATCTGAGGAAGGGAACTGCACAATATCCAACAGGATACATTTAATTTCATCATGTGATTTAGTAATTGATAATTACTTCATTTGCTTTGCTTGAAGTTATTAATTTCTAACAGTGCAGCAGTCACCAGCAGAACGTTCATCAGGACTGGGATCACATGGAAAAAAAGGTTTTTTACTTTCATGCAGGCAGAAGCAGGCAGTCAGAGATGAAGCTCACAGGATAAAGAAAGGCCACATTCATTAACACAGGAGCGTGATGGATGCGGCAGGTTGCTCATGTGATGCTGCGTGACATGATCATTCATTCATTCATTCATTCATCTTCAGCAACTGCTTTATCCTGGTCAGGGTTGGTGTGGTTTAAATTACTGATTTTTTAGGGAAGTTTGAGAAATAGAACCAAGTAAATTCATTAGAAAATATCACAAGCAGATATAAACAAAAACAGTAACTGCAGGAGAGGGTGTTGTTGGTTGGAGTTTGTGGGATTGGAATAAAACAAACAGTCCTGTAGTTGATTATTAAACATGTACTGTCTAAGGAGCAGCACGTCTCAGGAAAGCTTAAATAGACTGGTTATATTCTCCATCAAGTCCATCAGAGCCCAGAGTTTGGGATTAAAGAACATGATTAATGACTGTGCTGGAAGGAAATCTCATCAGATGGGTGAGTGACCCAACTGGCTTTGCTGTTATTTGATCATGGCCTCTGTGCCAGTGTTTGCATGTAGCACTGTGATTTTTTTTAAAGCTTTGAACACAATTGTGCAGTGGGTGTAAATGTCATTATTTGTGTATGTATGTATGTATGAATGACTGGTTGCTTGCTTTTGGCTTTGCGATGATGTTGTGCAGGATGTTAGGCAGGTGTAGGCAGCACTGCTGGCCTCATCAGGGCTGCCAGGTGTGTGTTATTGTGCACATACAAACACTTTATTTGGAAAGGCACCATGATGTAATGCTTGCACAGGGACACATTGTGACAGAGTTTCAAGAGCCAAGATTCCATTGTCAAGATTCACTGCTCCAAAAAATAAACATCCATTCTTTCACACATAACTCACACATAACTCACACACTTCCACATAGATACAGTCGCAGTGAGAGATAATAATAATAATAATAATAATAATAATAATAAACTTTATTTTATATAGCTCCTTTAAAAAGGCCTCTCAAGGCACTGTACAAAAGAGTATATAAACATGGATCAAAAAACAGCTAATAATAAAATACAAGTCTATTATTAATAACAATAATAGTAATGATAATTAAATAACAGTGAGGCTTAGGCAGTCTACAGCAGTACAATAATAACAGAAATAAATAATAAAGGGGCAAGCAAGACAGAAATTTAAGAGACAGAAATGTAGAATAATGATTACAAGAGATTCACAATACAATACAAAAAAAAAAAAAAAGGTGCAAAAATACAAATAAGGTGCAGGTGCAAGGTTGAGGTGCAGATTTTGCTTTGAGGTAGTGTAATGTAGTTGTGCAAAGTATGCAAGATTCAAAAAAAGACATGATGTTTTTTAAGTCCTTGATATGATTTTCTAGATTAGTAAATACTTTTGAATGTAAGGTCAGAGTTTTCGAGTTGAGCTGCAGCTCATGACAACAATCATGACAACGGCGGAAAGTTTTAAGAGAGACAGAGCTCGTCAGTGGGTTCAACAATGCAGTTCACGTTACTGCTGCTCCTGCACACGCGAAGCATAAACCAGGCTCCTCTACTTCACATCAGGTCATTTCACACCACCTCAGTGTGCACTATTTTCGTCTAACACCACAACACTTCTCCCTAGACTGTTAAGTCAGTGCAAGGAATATTTCTTTCGGCTTTTAGTCACTTGTGTCATACATATCTATGTTCCTGACATAATAAGATGTTTAATTATTAAAGTAGTCCTATATCATGAATTTGAATTTGAAAAAAAGTACAGTGGTCAAGGCTCGGGTTGCAGAAAATTTATAATGTTCATTTGGGGTCATTTGCTGAAAATGTTTGTGAACCCCTGCCCTAAACCAGCTCCTGCAAACTGATGAGCAGAATGGTTCAGTTGGAAATAGTAATTAGAGCATGTCATTAGCTCCAAAACTAGCTAAAAAACACCTTTGTATTTGTAATGAAAATGTAATAGATTTTCAAATAATTATTAGTAATTCATACTGATTGAGAAATAGAAAAAAGAATATTTAGGTAATTAATGTATAAGGGTAGCTGAGTAGTTGCTATTATATCATAAATTGTCTGCTAATCCCATGTCACCATCATATTATCTGCAAAGTACAATGAGTATTTATTGTGCATCTTTTCTAGATTATACGTCACTTCTGTGAATCTGTGGACATTTTCATGCCTTCTGAATCTCTTTTGTGTTGTAGGGACTTTGTTAAATAGCTGTAGTCATAACTCAGAACATAATTCTCTCTCTCTCGTGCACACACACACACACACACACACACACACAGTATTCTGATAAATAATTTGCTCACATTTGTATTCTTGTGTTGTTATGGCTATTCATTATAATGTTTACTTTTTTCCATTGCTCATTTCTCTCTGTCGTTCAGGTTCTGTGCTTTAGTTACCATCCGTAAGAGTTGACTTTGTCTCACTGTCTCTTTCTGCTCAGAGAATACTTGCTGTTCTTTATAGCTACTAGCTACTGTTTTGTGTTATAGCAGCCTTGCTTTTTTTTGGTTGTTGCAGCTGTAAATTGATGTCATGGTAAATGTAGAGGACCCAAATAATGGTTCGATCCCAGGAGCTCCCAAAACCCTACGTCCACTGGTTTTCAGTCTCAGTCTCGCTTGGTCCTGACTTGGTCTCGGCTAGTCCTGGACTTGGACTTGCCTTGTACTTGATAGTGGTGGTCTTGACTACAGCCCTAGCTGTGTGTCATCAGCATAGCAGTGAAAGCTAATGCCATGCTTGTAAATAATTTTACCCAGAGGTAGCACACAGAGAAGAGAGCAGTGGGCTTTGTGGAACACCAACCTTTACTTTAGTATGCATACAGACATCACCGTTTACATTTACAAACCGATATCAATCAGATAAGACCTGAGCCAGGATAGGGCCGTTCCCTTAACTTCAACATTTTCTCCTCTGATCTAAGAGAAAGAAAGTTCCAATTTTACGCAGTTACTGGTGGAATTAGCTGACAGTTGTTGATAAACCATTAAAATTAAAACTCAGATCTCAGTGTGTGATAGGATGAAACTTTAATTAAAAAAAAAAAAAAAAACTTCTGATTTTCACCACCACAAATTCGCACTGCTGATTCTGACATCGAGACATGAACAGGAGCTAATTTAGTTTTATCCTGTCATGTTCCAAAGCTGAGATCTGATACTCCAGTTTCCAGTATTCCAGTGAGTTAAATACACAGGCTTTGGTCACACTGATGTAAACATTTAATGTTGATTAAAATGAAACTAAGTGCACTCCTGTTTATGTCTTAACCTCCCTAACACACACTGTGAATTTATTGAAAATCAGAGAATGTCACATTTCTGGTGGGGTGAAAAATTCGACTTTGTCAGAGCTTCACCAAATTCACGCACCACTGCTTACTGACATCGAGACATAATCATGAGTGCACTTAGTTTCATCTTATCACACTCCAAAGCTGAGATCTGAGCCTCTCCTTTCCAGGTTCTGCACAGACACATTGTGATAATTTGGTGGTTGATATTGAAAAGTGAATGAAATATGTGTGTGTGAGGGATCTGTCTCAGCTTTGGAGTGTGATAGGATCAAATTAAGAGTGCTGTTGTTCAAGGTGGACATGCGGTACATAAAATAAACACCAGCTTGCCAAGAAAAGTCTTTTACTTTTGTGTTTTTACTGTTTAATGTGTTCCTCAATCTCACCACAGTATTGTAGTCAAAGCTAAAATGTTCAGTTACAGCACAAAAAGGACTGAAGTCCACAAACAGGAACCTGGCACATGTCTTAGTGGAGACCAGATGGTTTGGACAAATATTGACAGCTTCCTCTGCTAAACGCTTTTCCCTGTAGGATCATTTGCAAGACGTGTACATACAGGGATTTCAGATGATGACTGAAATTTCCTCTGAGGTGTAATTATATTGCTGTTTCAGCATTGCAGGAGGATATAATATGCCAGCTAGTCATGCGATCCTTTTATGTAGTACTCAGAACTGTGTTTAAGAGCAGTATAAAGGAGTAATTAGTGAAATGGGCATTTCAGACTTCACAACTGGAATAGCAGAGTAGCACGCTTCAGATCGATGGTTATATTTACCACCAAGTTGCTCTAGTAGACTTTCAAAGGGAACGATTGTCCATTGTCCACCATTTTCCCTGCTACTTAACATCCACTACAGTTCTCCTGAACTTGTTCAACATGCTAGCAGATCAGCGCTTAATGGTCTGTGCTCATGACCAGAAGGTTGTGATTTCATGTCGTCCTCACTGCAGTCTTTTATTATTTACATTTATGGCATTTGGCAGACGCCCTTATCCAGAGCGACTTACAATTATCTCATTTATACAACTGAGCAGTTGAGGGTTAAGAGCCTTGCTCAAGGGCCCAGCAGTGGTAGCTTGGTAGTACTCTGATTTGAACTCTCAATCTTCCGAGCAGAAGTCCAACTTCTTAACCACTGAGCTACCACTTCCCTTTATTATTATTATTTCTTGTCACACTGTACACATGAGCTTAATAAAACCTTTTCTGAATTCTGTATCAGATTATACAATGAAGATCCTCTAACGATAGACCTGTGATTAAAGAAAATCACTGCGTTCTGCTTAGCTACGTGCTGAAAACCTAAACTACGTGTCTCGCGTGTAAACACAAACATTCCTCAAAGTGAGCTTGAGGCAATAAGGAGATTTCTTCTGTCTATTTGCATGTTTCATCATCGCCATGATCGGATTTGTAGCTGTCCTGTGAGTTTGGCAGCGTCCTATTGGTGGATTTTAGATGAGCGTCTTAGCAGCACTCACACTCATCTTTCTCACAGTGCCAGAACTTTTCGTTGGCCGTCTTTGGTCGCAGTGGGACTTTGATAGAATTATTCTATGACATGCGATTTTTGTCCGTAATGGCAAAATCAGGCAGAAAACTACAGTGTAAGCCACTGTTTTGAATAAAACAGCCGCTGAAGAGTGAGTGAGTGAACAGAGGTTTATCACACTGCTGCCCCCTGGAGGCTGAAGGTGACATGACCACCTGTTGGCTCCGTTTTACTCTTTCACTTACAAATAACTTGTGGTGATGAAGAGCTGGGTGATATGACCATATAATATCAATCTCATGATAAATTATGTCACGATATGCTTTTCTGAGATGAAATATGGATATTGTAAGATCTTTTTATTACTTTCTTTAAACGTTTTTCATTAAAGCTGACTGGAAGCAGTTGATTTGAAGTTAAAAGTTTGTAATCTTTAAATTTGATTTTTTTGAACTTTTTTTTTTGTTTCTTTTCAGTGTTCATTTTTTTTAAAATAAAAAAAGCTAATTTTATTTTAAGACATTAAATAGAAGTGTTTTTATGCAGTGCTACTGTATTGCTGTCAGCTTCTTAGCAAACCTGTTTATCATGATATGTCTTTTTTTTTATCATATGATATGATATTTTCATCATATTGCCCACCTCTATGGTGACATCACGTGTAATGAAATTGTTTGAAAAGAAATATTTAGGATGTCTTTATTGGTTCCATCATTTACAAAAGAGAACAGAGGATATGAAAACAGCACTTCATATTTAAAATCAAACCACCTACTTTCACAGCAGAATGGAAAAAAAAGTATATAACTGACCTTTACTTCAGACTAGAGCTGTGCACAGGACTGTTTTTAATCCCACTCCTGCATGTATTTTATTGTTTGTACCCACCCACGATATTTCTAATAAACTTGGTTGCTCTGCATTCCAAAATGAAATCAGACATTCAGACCAAAGCAGTTACATCACATGGTAAACTCATCGTGAGCACCATGCAAGCACTCCACCACGTCTAAACTTACATCCATCGACATGACTGTTTTCCCCTTCAGTCCTGATACACACCTCTACTTCATACTTCACTGCTGTCTTGATCTGTCCTTTCAACTTAAAGGGCTGTGTCTATGGTAGGCTTGTGCGATAATGATTTTATCGTCCCTACATGATTTTACACTTTTCCACGATATTCAGGAAGGTTTATGCTGATTATATTATATTACCAGACCTGCCAACTTTTACGCATTCTGTGATTCTGTCCTCAAGTTACGTTAGTACGAGCGATCACTCAAAAATACGCCAAAAGGGCAGTCTTTTTCTCCACAATAAACCAGGAGATGAAATAATTAACATATGAATCTGGAATGATTCGTGAAGGTGTATTGAACTTCGTTTATTACACCATCTTACACGCTTTCTGTCACGGTAAATAAAGACTGTTTAGAGTTCATTAACATGAAATAAAATCCATCACTGTGTGTTCGACTTAGCTAATATTAGACAAGAATATATAGCTAACATCAGTTAAATACAGCAGAAAAAGGCTGAAGATTTTTGACCTAAAATAATATTCCTACAACAACATGTCAAATCTAATATTTTACAAATAACATTAATAGTAATGAACACTAGAAAGTGATTAAGTACTGTTGTTTTTTTTTTGGTTCAAACACACAGAACAATGGAGAAAATGTCAGCCATTTGGACATTAGACAAGTGATTTTATTGATCGGAAATGTACTTTTTTTTTTTTTTTAAACTGTTCACTGCAGAACAATTAAAAAAAAAATTCTAATTTTTTTTTAAAAAATTTCTAAAAATTCACCACTGAGTTTTCATGATTTCGCAACTCCCGACTGCAAAGCTGATAATATTATTATTATTAATAATTATATAATATTATACGTGCCTTAAACGTGAACATGTGGAAATGCTCTTTTTCTTGTGTGTTTTATGCCTGTGGTTCTGTGAATCATGAGTTTTTGTTACTGTAAATTGTGAGCAGGAAAAATCAATATCGCACAAGCCTAGTCTGCGTTATATTTCTTTTTATCTTTATTAATTTCTATAAGCACATCATGAACTAAAGAGTAATTGTGTAGTGCAGTAAGATAAAAGAAAGTCAAATGAAACACGACTGAGATGTTTAACACTGCTGTTACATGTTCTTCTTTTCTTTAAAGAAAATGAATCTTGAAGCAAAATGCCACGCTCAGTATAATTAAAAATTAATATCAAAGTACACAAATCTAAAAGTCGATACACTTCAATAACATCTAAATTTACATTTTACATTTCTGAATTGTCTCTGCAAAAATCACTGTGCAAACAGGTTAAGATTTCAACAAGCCGCTTGAAATTATAAATTAAAAAAGGACTTCCACTGAAGTTGTAGAATACTGAAAAAAAGAGAGACGTCTCTAAAGAGCGAACACTTCACTATACGAGCTCAGTGATGTGATTATCGCCGTGACGGCGGATCAGAAAGACACTCAGACCCACACGGCTAGTACAGAAACAACGCTAACCCGCTCCGTCAGCCATACTGACAACAGAATACGTGCTGCGTGCTTATTGGTCCATTTCTCTGCCATTTATCAGCTGTTAGTTCACTCCACAGGCTGCAGGGGGTGACGTGTGTGTGTGTGAGTGTGTGTGTGTGTGGTCAGAGCCTTGTCGAGCTTCATCATCCCTCTAGCTGCCACTGCTGGCCCTCGGAGCCATCGCAGATCGCCATGGCAACGTAGCCCTTATGGCTGAGCGGGTCGAGGACGGCCAGACACTGACCGACAGACACCTGGTACAGACGATTGTTCTTCTGCAAAGTAAGGTAAGAGAAAAGATATTCAATGTTTATTTATTTACATATCTATTCATATTTATCTTTAAAAGTGTAAACAAGTCAAAAATATATCTACCAGGTGTGAACCACGCAGAAAACCAAGCACCTTTATTTTAATCTGCGTGATTAAAACAACAGCTCTGGCACATTTCATGAAAAAAAATATTACAAAAACAGGATCTTAAGCTGTTTACTCTCTATTTATTTTGTTCATTCCTAAGTAAATAAAAGTAATGCTTCATTAAATAGCGTATTATCTGGAATTCAAAAAAAAAAAAAAAAAAGGGATTGGCCATAGGTGCGAGTCGAAAAGCGTGACATCACTTTGTACAGGGGACAGAGCTTATTTCAATTCCATGCTGGGAAAATGGCCATCGATCCTACACTAGTGAGAGATCAGACAAAATCAGGCTGGTTTTATTTTTTTAATTTGCTTTCATAGTTTTCTACAGGTTTACTTTGAACAATAAGCACATTTAACATCAACCGAAGTTCAGTTCAGCGCTAAACAAGCAACATTAATCCTTCCAATAATGGAGCGTCATCTTTATTTACAACATACAGACATTTACGTAACCTTTATGGAAGGAGTCTCCAGTATCAGTGCTTTGTAACAGTCACAGGTAAAGCTGTAACTTTTTTTAAAAACGCTTTTTTTTTCCTGACATGGGAAAGTCTTCAAGACGAAAGAGTTTGCAAAAAGGTTTTGCCATCTCTCTGTAACAAGCTACATGTTTCTTATTAAAGTGAAGAGAAAGCGAGGGGAGGACTGTTTATAGCTGATATAATATACAGTGTACTGTGCAGAAGTCTTAGGCACATGCAAAGAAATGCTATAGAGCAAAGATGCCTTGAAAAATAATGCAATTAAATGTTTCTACATTTAAAAAAATACTATAAAGAGCAGTAAACAGTAAGAAATGAAACAAAGTCAATATTTGGTGTGACGATCCTTCGCTTTAAAAAAAAACAAATAGTAGTCTCAGGTGCAGTGTGTGCAGTTTTATAAGGAAATGAGCTGTAAGTTTTACTGAACATCTTGCAGAAGCAGCCACAGTTCTTCTGGAGACTTTGACTGTCGACTCGCTTCTTATTTCTGCAGCGAAACCCAGCAGCCTTCATTATGTTTTTATCTGAAAAGTGTCTCTTATGGAATCTGCTGCTTTCTTTACTGACATACAAACATTTTTCTGTAACATTTCATTTTGTGCTGGAAAACTAATGTTTGGAAATCTAAAATGTTTTTGTACTGAATCAATAACGTACAAGTCATAAAATAAAAATCTATAACAAAGTTTGTACTAAAAAAAAAAATGGAGTGCCTAAGACTTTTGCACAGTACTGTAAGTAATAAAGGAACTAACGTGATTCGTCAATGTTCCACAACATTAAATATAAGTATAAACAGATAAAAGTGTGACCTTGTTCTGCTGTAACTGCCCCAGAGTTGATTATTTTCACTAAGTGTGCAGGCTGATTCACTGCCGCGTCATTTCTCTGCTTCTTCACTATGTATGAGTAAATATATCCTGCAAATGTTCTATATTGGACCATCAGTTTATTATGAACATGTGTCACTGCTGTACATGATCAAATCACGTTAATTAGCTTGATGAAGTGAGATTAGTGTTCATGAAAGTGCTTACTGCGTGGTAGGTTTAAAATGAGCGCTTACTGAAGCAGCGCCGGTTATAATGCTTTAATGAGCTTTAAACTTAATTACAGAGTTTCATCGCCTCACATTTAAACACAACATGTCATGTAAAAATAGACATTAGACACACAAAACAGCAGTTAGGTTTCATCGAAAGTGCAAACACAACAGGATTTATAAAGTGGTGATTGGTTCGTGAGAATTAATGGACTCATTTCTGTCGAGAGATGTGAAAATGACCAAAATTACACACACACACAGATCAACTGGTAAATCAGACTGAGCTGCTGTCTGTGGCTGACCCCCGCGGTGAAGCTGTTTAATGACCAGGGACGCAGAGCGTGTAAAGAGTGTGATGTGTAAGGAAACGAAAACATGACAGGGCATGCTGTTACAGAAAAATAATCCACGATATCACTTTTTCCATACCGTAGTTGATTGTTTTCCTGTAACAGCACATTCTGAAGATGTTTATTCCTCTACTACAGCAATTTGCCAATGATTGCAGTTTTATTAATTAAAGAATGAGAATTTTTTTTATCCGTTTATAGTTAACGGTGTAGAACATCCACAAGACAAGTTAGTTCCTGTTTATTTACTTTATAGCAGCTGTAAATGGTCATTCCCTCACCAGCCTCTCTTTTGGAAGTTAATAAGACAAAAAAAAAAACAAAAAAAAAAACATGTCATGTTACAGAGAAACTGCAAAGCGTAACCTCCTCCTTTAATGTTGTAGAACATCCTTAAGCCCAGTTAGTTCCTCTTATTACTTACGTTATGGAAGTTACAAACAGTCGTTCCCTCACTCACTCTTAAAGTTAATAAGATGAAAAAAAACAAACAAACAACAACAAAAAAAACACACAGCTTGTCATGTTACCGAGAAACCGCAAAGCGTAAACTTCTCTGTCCTGAAGATGTCTAAAACTTCAAGTTACAGCTTTACCTCTGCCACAAAGTGCTGACACTGGAGACTCCTTCCATTAATGCTAAATAAACATGTCCTTACATTAAGAAAACTTCAACACATCGAGGATTACGCACGTTTTTTAATCCTTTATCTACAGTAACGATAACATGTTAGAACGAGTGAATAAATATGCTGCAGCTGTAGATAATTAATATATTTTACACTAAGCCAAGTTTCAGACTTTATTCAAATGTTAATTAAAAGGGAATCTGCATTTTTGTGTACAGCAACATACAACGGCTGTACTGAAGCAGAAGACCAGAATGTCTACGATAAAGGAAGTAGAGAGGAAGTGAAAGAGGAAGTGAGGAAGTCTCACCCCGAGACTCCACTGCTGAGAGCCGCCCGAGCCGTGACACTTCATGAGGCGAGGAGGATCAGCCGAGCGGATCTCTGACATGTCCAAACACAGCAACCCGGCCAGGATCAGCTCATGTTCCTCATCATACGCCCACTCCTGTACGTGTACGTACCCACACACACACACACACACACACACACACACACACACACACACACACACACACACACACACCCAGTTCACATTTAGCCCTTACTATCATTTGTTATTTAAGATCAAGGACACAGACATTTTTCTCAAACCGCGTATTATTTTCTTCATGTCTAAGGATCAAAGCTGAAAGGGTTCAAAACAGCAAAGAAAATAAAACCTTCACATGCTTTAGCACATTCCATGTTTGTGTTATAATTTCCATTCTGTTATTTTAAACAACGGTTTTGCATTACTCAAACATATGTGGATTTATTTTACTACAAAAAAAAAAACAAAGACATGCACGAGTGGAATGAGATGTAATATTTATGCTTATTAATAATTTTCACTAAAGAGTCTCATCTATGGCTCATTAGTCTCTGAATCAGAATAAGACTACTTCATGAGTGTGACTAATAAGTTAAGTTTTAGTGTGCAAAATATGAAATATGAAATATATAACACACTAAGCCAAGTTTCAGATTTTATTCAAACGCTAATTAGAACACACTACATCAAAGTATACGCAATCGCAATAATGCCTGAATAAATTTGAGACATAACTCGAATTAAAAAAAAAGGGAATCTAAATTTTTGTGCACAGCATTGTACAAGGCTTGTAAGAAATTAAAATGCTAATGCAAAGCCCATCTGATGTTTTATTTTCGAGGTCTAAACCGGTCTGATTCTGCCATATCACAAACAAAAGTAATATTAATCCATCTGTTTCTGATGGATCTTTCTCATCCTCGCACTAAAACCCGGCCAATAATTAAAACACCTTTGCAGATGTTGTACATGACTATACACAAAAAAATGCAAATATATCTACTGTAACTGAAGTTTAACTGAGTAAAGTCAGGAAAATGCTGCCATACAAACAGAATGAATGAATGATTCATTGATCTGTCCATCGATTGATCCGTAGATTGATTGACTCATTTGTTCACGCATTGATTCATTTATTCATTCATTGATTCCCTGATTGAATGATCTGTAGATATTTTCATTATTTGATTGATTGCTTCATTCATTTATTTATTTAGTGCATCTATGAATCAGTCAGTCAACAAAACAAACAATAAATCAATTAATCAATCTATAAGTAATATATATATATAGCAATCAATTAATCAGTCAAATAAATATAAATATATTCAAATAAACTAAATCTATGAATCAATCAAGGAATTAAGGGAGCAGTAATGAATCTATGAATCAATCAAGTGGTGAATGTAAAACTCCACCACTGTCTGTAACCATACAGACTGTAAAACAAATAAACGAGCAGCTCACAATATATTGCACCAAAGATGATAACACAATATCTAACCATAATCATTCGTCTTACATCGCCTTACAGTTAATTTTTTTAAGCAATTAAGAGGCTAAAAAAAAATACATTTAATTGTACAGCACTATGATCATGTAATGAAGGCGTTTCACAGAAAGGAAAGAGGTCATGAAGAAAAGGCAGAGAGGGAGAGAGAGAGAGAGAGAGAGAGAGAGAGAGAAAGGATAAGAGCATGGGACAGAATGGCAGAATGAAAAGTATGAAATAAGAGACAGATGCAGAAATAAATGGAAAGAGGAGAGAGAGAGAGAGAGAGAGAGAGAGAGAGCGTGCACAGTGGCATGAGTGTCGTCTCAGTGCAGCTGCTGCGTGACTCACTCGGCTTTTTAAAACCTCCAGAAAATGGAGTCTGAAACCAGATGGTCTAACCAGCAGAGGCTCCGAAAAGCAATTTAGGCAGCGGAGGAATAGACGAACGAAATTTAAAATTAAAAATAGCGTTACAGACGGGGGCAGGGCTGGAGCGTGGAAGCCACACGAGTAAATGGAATTGTTTTCGCCACAATATTTTTTTTTATGGAAATGAAGAGCAGTGGTGATGAAGAGGGCTGTGAGGTCACAGCGAGCATCTCCGAGCTCTTTCACCCATGTGTGTGTGTGTATATGTGTGTATATGTGTGTGTGTGTGTGTGTGTGTGTGTGTGTGTGTGTGAGTGTGTGTGTGTGAGAGAGAGGATGAGTGGCTTCTGCTTTCGTCTCTTATGTCCAACACACATGCTAAGAGTGACCATTTTTTGCTGATTCTGCTTTTAAACAGGAAAGAAAAGAAATAAAAAGTAGATGATGAAAAGACGTGTACCTGTTCAGGGTCCTGAGAATCGCAGGGTCTCACCACGACAGTGCCGCCCTTCTGGCTGGGACGCCCTTGAGCCACCAGACACTTCTCGGCCAGCAGATTACGCAGCTAACGGACACAAAACCAGGAATTAAAAAAAGTAGAGAGAAATATTCACTCACCTGGTGATTGTGTAGAATTGTACAGAGAGAGCAAACTTGTAAGCAAACTTGTAAACAAACTTGTAAACAAATGATAAGCGTGAGTATTCGAGGGAAGCGTTAACTGTACGAGGTCGAGACAAATTTATTCATAAAGCACATTTAAAAACAACTGCTGTACAGAAGTAACTTAAAGACTAAAGATTACTGAGATTTTAAAAGCTTATACATAAAATAAATCACACTGAAGGGAAAAAAATAATAGAATCCATAATACAGAAGAACTTATGAAGATGAGAGAGTAAAATAATAGAAGATAAAATATTAAAAGGGACCAAAATGCTATTATTTGAATAATGAAATCGCTTTTCCAGTATTCCTGTACGTCCACAGTAAGAAATGTAAAAAAAGAAAAGGTCCGTCTCAGTACTGTCACGGTTAGGGGTGGGGCGATATTACAAAGATATCACATCACGATATTTCCAGACATTTCTACAATACACGATATGTATCACGATATATAGTTTTCTTTAAAAACAGTAGTGCTGCATTAAAAAAAAAATTGAAAAACTTTTGTTTTATTTTACTAAAAAATTTGTTCGATGATTATTTTTCTACACATTAAATAAAAGTAATAGTGAAAAGAGGGGAAAAATAAAAATCTGCAACATGTTTTAACATGTAAAATGTTTTAGAGATAGCAGCTAAACTATCAAATCTGCTTCCAGAGTTGTTGTTATTTTAAAAAAATAAAAAATAAAAATTTATAATCTCAGAAGTGTATCGTGACATAATTTATCACAATATCGATATTACATCGTCATCACACCCAGCCCTGTCATGGTGCGCTTTAGGGATGAGCAACACCACTGATTTATTTATTTATTTATTTTAATCCAATACCAAAGCTTTTCTCTGAGATCTAATCATCCTTTCAGCTACCAGATGGCTATATGTACATGTTTAACACCAGAAAATCCTTTTTAAAGGAATAATTTAGACAAAATGAAATGAACACAACTAAATGTAGTCGATCATCTAACTATTTGGTTTCTGAAATCTGATTCAGTGCTATGAGACTGGCAGTTTAGCATCGTCTAAATCATCGCGACGGCTTTATCGAGGTGTTCAGCGTCTCAAACAGACTTGCGGTTGTGGGTTAAGACTCTATACAACACAGAGTCATCTTTAAACATGGACAAAAGGACAGGAGTAAGTTAAAAACAGTCGTAGCTCGATCAGATTGAGTCTCTCTAAGACTCAGGTAGGAGGCGTGGCCTTAACTATGGAAGATTGGAAATCATTTGTAACGTGCACAGTGTTCCTGGGATAGACTCCAGATCCACCGTGACCCTGACCAGGATACAGCGCTTACTGAAGATGAATGAATGAATGAATGAATGATTATCTCCAAATAGGGTTACTGAGCCAAATGATACCTTTTGAGGTAAGCGCATGATGATTTAGACATTTAGTTTATGCAATGCTAAACTGGTGGCTATAAACTTTCATTATTTCGGCTAGATTAGCCTTGTAGCTTCAGTGCAAATATAAAGAGTCAAACTTCAGACAGCAAACATCGACTCCATGGAGCTGATCGCTGATTTGGTTAAACTGTTCCTGGCATGCTTCACCTCTCCAGTGAATGATTAAACTCTCTCTGGAGCTGAATCGCATGTGTGTGTGTGTGTGTGTGTGTGTGTGTGTGTGAGAGAGAGAGAAGAGAGGAGAACTTTGTCGTACCGAGAACTCCCACAAACTCAGTATGAAAGCTCTAGTTCAGGTCATTCATTTGTGAGGCAAATCCCTCGAAATGGCCTGAAACGCATTTTCAATAGCGTTTGTGGTGAGTGCTCATTATCCTGACAAGCCTTTACAAGTAGCAGTGAAGTATTGTGGTGGATTAATGGCCTTTATGTCTTAATTAAGACTAAATCTGACAACTCTCCCTCCTGCTGATTTACACAGTGGAAAAATACAGGTCAGTACCCATGAATCAGCGCTCCTGCAGTACAGAGCAGCGACACGCTCGACCACACTGCCCCCTGCTGGACCACTCCGCTAACTGCACTTCAACTTCGGAAAGATCTCTCGGCTTCTACTGAGGGACAAACACGAGGTCCATCACAAGTAGGTGAAATGTTTAGGGTATTCAAGATACATAAAATTCAAGTATGGATAAGTAACTAACAAGACTAATTACAATTACAACAATTTGTTTTGTAGTATTTTTACACACTACCACTTTTTTTTTTCCCCCTCCATTTTCTACCACCTTTAGACTAGCGTCCCAGACTCTGAACAGTTTAGACGTCTGTTTTGAATTGGACATGAGGAGAATACGGCATGCTTCTCTTTCCATTTGTCTTTAAATTCATCTCTGTTTTCATCATAGACTTCTTTTTAAACAGCCCACATATGCTGTCAGTTCGCTAATCAGACCAGAGAGGGGAAATAAAACTAAATGAAAAAACTGTGCGAACTTCTCCAAATTTTCCGAGCTCTTGTCTGACGAGATGCTTTGAGGTGCGTGTGATTGGATAAACCACAGCACAAGATCTGTTAAGATCTGTTACAGAAGCCATGCTGGTTCTTGGTTAAAAATAAATGTGTTTTTCCAGCGTTTATTGGCTCTACTACAGTATTCTTCCAAGCTCCCGTCAGTTGGTGACCCCTGGTTTAGGTTACTGCACAACTGCAGTGTGTTTACTTCATTAAAAAGGGATTATTTCTATTGCTTTAGACCATTATTTAAAAAAAAAAAAAAAAACGCAACACTGTACAAAATAGCAAAAACAACAACATGCAAAATATTGTTCCTTTTTTTCTTTCACACGAGTCTATATAAGTCTCTTTATTTTTTTCTCTAGCACCTGTAAGAACTAAAGAATGCAAACTAAGTATTTCATTGTAGAAGGAAGGCTGTGCATATGACCTCATATACAAGTGCTGGAATCCTTAAAACAGTCAGAAGCATTTTTATATTTTTCGTCTGGCTCCTCACGTTCACAACCTGTAAACTGGAGAAATCATTTGTCAATCATTGTGTTTTGGGGGTGTGGCTTTGGAGGGAAGACTGAAAGGGAGGGGCTGTATTAGAGTATGATTTGTAAAAGAGCTAGCATCAGCGAAATTCCACCAAAATCGCTGAGTGCTAAAAAGGGAGTGTAAAAGGGGAAGTGAGGGGAGAGACGGAAAGAGCTGGTTCAAGAAGCCAAACACCCAGAGACTCACTTTAGCAAGTCATAATTCATTTGCAAAAGATTAAGGAAAACAAAATGTCAGTATAGAGACTGTGGAAGAGAAAAGAGCTGAATGCTTATTTATAAAGGGTTTTATTTCTCCTGTGTGTGTGTGTGTGTGTGTGTGTGTGTGTGTGATGTAGAGGGCAGTGGTGAGTCTCTTACCCGGCCACGCTGCAGCACTTTGGGCCTTTTGACGCCGCGGTTAAAGAAGACAGGTGGCTGTGCTTTATTCTGAGGTGAAGACAGCTGCATTTCTGGGTAAACGTGATCTAGATACCACTTAAAGGAGTGACACTGCAGGTGCTCGCGCACGGCCAGACGGTCACTGATGTCCCCAAAGTCACGGTTCCTGAGCTCAGGACGCAGGGCAAAGTACTGCTCCTGTTCACAAACAACAAACACACTGTCACTGGAGTGGGGTTTTTTTTTTTTTTTTTT
>CM040454.1:30639689-30650630 GCA_022758105.1 Pangasianodon gigas | reverse complement strand
GAAGGCGAGAGGAAGGCGAGAGGAACATGAGAACCTAAAATTTATAGTGAAAGTGGTTTTGTAACTCAATAGTTGATCTACAATAAAGAGCAGCAGGGCTCTGGAGCCGGAAACACACAGGACACACCACACACACTGCTGAAATAATCTTCTCCTCCGTCTTTGTGTTTACAGTTTAGAGTAAAATGTCACTGATTTATAGAGAGACACATTTTCTAAACTCACTCCATTAAGATCAGAGACGTTCTTGCACATGTGTCTGATCTACAAACCTACAATTCTGCCTGGTGTGAAGGGGAGACTGAGAGAGTCGTTTCTGTTAATTAAAGCGGCGAGTTTACAATGTGACAGCTATAAAAGAGTCAATCTGACTCGCTGGAATAAATACGGTGCAAAACAAACCCATATGTTAACTGCACACTGGTCTGAATCCTGAATACTGAATTAAATCCCACTTCAGGCGAGACATTACAGACAGAAATAAGGATTTTGGTGATTTTTTCCAGATTTTTAAAAGATAAATTGCATCTACAGAATGTCTTCTCTTAAACTGTAATAATATAATAAACAAAATTCAACAGTAATATGTTTATATTTAACTGTTTTTCCAACTTTGAAAAAGTTTTTAAGCCCCGCCCACTTCACAATCACCTAACAATAATTTCATTTATAAACTTCATAAAATCACACTAACTGCAGTGGAAACGCATGGAAGCACATTTGTAAAACATTTTCCTGAAAATCTTTTTTTTAAATATATATTCAGAAACAAAAATCTCAAATTTTACATGTTCATTCCTATCCATTAAGTAGAAATCTATTACACAAGAATTTATCAAAATATTTAGATTTATAAAAGATTTTATACTGAAAAAAAAAAATGGTTTAAAAACTATTTTAACAACAGTGTCTGTTTTTTTTTCTCCTTTCTGCATCATGCTGTTAAAATAAGACAAAATATTTCAAACTTAAGTTTTTTTTTTTTTTTTTTTTTTAGGTTAGGTTATGATAAAATTTAGAAAATAAATGAAATCAATTTTCATAATAAAGTAGGTAGAATTATGCATATTTAATTAGATGAACCTTCATTTGCATAAATAAGTTTAAATACTTTGGAAAAGTCCATATTGCAGAAGGATCTCTCAACTGATCATAAAATCTAAAAATGCTTTAAAAATATTTTCCCATTATTATGATCTTCTTTATTAAACAATATTAAATATTTATTAAAATTTTTTTGGCTTTGTTAGGTATGCAAATATAATTTAAAAATTATATTTTTAAAGTCCATATTCAGAAGGATATTGCAGAGGGATTTGTTAATTTCGAAAATAAAAACATCATTATTATTATTATTATTATTATTATTATTATTATTAAAATGATTTTCATTAGTAAACAATAAATTAAGAGGATATCCTAACAATGTATTGCCAAACAAAACCTTTTCCTGGAGAGTTTATTTATAGAGAGAAGAAAAATAATTTATTTTTTTGCTGTTTTAATTGCTATGCAAATTTATGCATTTTTAATTAGATGAACTCTCATTTGCATAAATATTTTTTTAATCCCAGGCCAGAAATACTTGTAAGAATTGCAGCAACCAACTGGCAAAGATTGTGATATCTACACTTAATAATAATAATAATAATAATAATAATAATAATAATAATAATAAATTGTCCTAGGGTCTTTATTCAAGCAAAATAAACCTAATTAATTAGACTACACTCCTAAAAACCTATTTACAAACCTCTAAAATAGTAGTAAACTCAAATCAGTTGTTACTCGAAAGCTAAATAAACTAATAAATGAAGTAATTTGAATATTTTCTTTAAAACAGCATATTAATAACCATGATGATCTCCATAACAACCAAACACTGCCTCGCTAGCTAGCTCGCTAAGTCGCACCTAAACCCTTTATATTTCATTTATTTATTTATCACACGCGTGCCAACGTCTATCAAGCGTCTGCATTAGTTACTACAAGCATGAAAATGTCGCTGAAGCCTGCTGCAGTGAGGTTTAAATATCTCTAACACATATAAACACTTACTTGGTAATGGACATGGTGTGTTTTGGCCTCTCCGCGCAGGCACACTGCGGCTCCTTCTTCTCCACATCAAAGCACCTCTCCGATTTCTGTATTCGTCCACCACAGACCAATCAGAGCTCAGAGATTACAGACAAGGCGTGGCCAAAACCCGGAAACGTGCTAGGGCAACATGCGTGCGTTCCTCTACGTGACCTCTCTTTCCAAGGCCCCACGTTGGTAGCTGTCGTAATCGCCTGATTAAAAAGTCACGCTGGACGTACACTGAGTGGGTTTAAAGTAATGTCCTTTACCTGAAAAATACTAAAAAGGTTCTTTAATGCTTCTTTGATTAATTAACGGTTTTACTTGGGACACTTTCTTATAGGAAAACACGTTTTCTACATTTAAGGGTTCCTCCACCCTGCTGAAAATGTGATCAGTTTAGTGTGATCAGCTACTCGCTGCTAAAACTGGACAAACTGTTACAAAGGAAACCAGCACTAATGCTACACCATAGACAAGATAATTTTAAGAAAATAACACAACAATAAGGCAATTAGCATAATATTTCCAAACATTTATTTATCATTTTAGTTAGTTGATACTGAGTTTGTTAATGTTAAAAACTGTTGGATTTATGTTAGATTTTATGATGAAAAATTATGTTCTTTGTTAACTAATAAAACAAGAGGATATTCTAACCAACCTTTCTCTGAAGAGACCACATCTAAAGACTAGATTTTTGGTTTTGTTAGGTATGTAAATATGTGCATCTATACATTTGCATGTTCTCCCCGTGCTTCGGGGGTTTCCTCCGGGAACTCTGGTTTCCTCCCCCGGTCCAAAGACATGCTTTGTAGGCAGATTGTCATTTCCAAATTGTCTATAGTGTGTGTGTGTGTGTGTGTGTGTGTGAGATTGCGCCCTGCAATGAGTTGGCACCCTGTCCAGGTGTCCCCTGCCTTGTGCCCCGAGTCCCCTGGGATAGGCTCCAGGTTCCCCACGACCATGTGTAGGATAAGCGATACAGAGAATGGAAGGATGGATGTGTGCATATTTAATTAGATGAAGCCTCATTTGCATAAAATAAATAAGTATTTTAATAGAAACAATCCTTGTAAGAAAACAGTAAAGATTAATTGTAATATCTGTTTTTTTTTTTTTTAAGGCTTATTCTAATGTTGTGTCTTGATGTAGGATGCCAGAGGAACTGGGAAGATTATATCTATTTATACTCAAACCTTATCAGTAATTTAGTTACTTTAGCAACCCCTGCTTCTCAGTAATGAATAATTAGACAGGGCTGTATATTAACTCTGAATGTTGACCATTACAAATTATGCTGGCATAAGAACTTTATCAGGAATAGATCAATCCCAGTTAACTTGGAGTCCCTCATGTTTATTACTAGGTTAATAAAACATTAACATACTGTATACTATGGTGGCTCAGAGATTAAGATTCATTTACCTTTCACATATCCTGGTAGAGGTTGCAATGGCAACAGGCTGAGAAGCTCAGTTTTTCTTGAGGGAAGCTCACTCTTCCAGGAGAGAACCATGGCCTTGGACATGGAGGTGGTGATTTGCATAACATCTGATCTACAGACTCGGTGTTATTATATGTACAATATGTGTACAGGTTTTCTGGTTTGTTTTTAAAAATAGAAAAGAAAGAAAAGCTTCATTACTGTTCAGTTTAATTATTTAAGCTACCAGATTACTTATATGTAAACTTATATGTAGGTTCATCTCAGCTGGTGAAAAACAGAGAAGTAATAAAATACTGTCATGTTGTGGGACATCTGATTAACCAGAACAAAGCATTGTAAAAGCAAAACTTCTTAACTTTTATCATAATCTCTATTAGACAAAGGAAGACACCAGAGTTTCAGCTGTTCTTTAAGTAGCGCTGTACAGTAAAAGTTCATCTTGTCCTCATAATCCTTTGTGTCTGAGACTCAGAACAGATCATAATGTCCTGAACCTGTAAAAAAGGAGATTAGGGCAGGATAATCATATGCTAATCACACTCAGTCATCACACTCCTCACAAAAACAATCCATGTAAACGAGTGTGTGAGTGTAAAATCTTTCCCATATATTCTGTGTATAGACAATAAAGATTCCATACTCACACTTACTGGCCACTTTTCTAGGAATACCTACTAATACTGGGTCTGACCCCCCTTTGGTCTCAGAAGAGCCTCCGATCTTCATGGTATGGATTGCACAAAGTGTTGGAAACTTTTGCTCCATGTTGACATGACTGCATCACATAATCGCTGCAAATTTGTCAGCTGTACATTCATTCTGGGACTCTCTCATTTTACCACATCCCTAAGGTGCGCTCAAATCTGGGGAGTTCAAGGAACCAGTCTGAGACGACTTGTGCTTTGTGACTGGTCCATTTTCATGCTGGAAGTAGCCATTAAAAGGAAGTGAAGTGAAGTGACTTGTGGCCAAGTATGGTGACCCATACTTGGAATTTGTGCTCTGCATTTAACCCATCCAAGTGCGCACACACAGTAGTGAACACACACACACCGTGAACACACACCCGGAGCAGTGGGCAGCCTTTTTTGCTGCGGCGCCCGGGGAGCAGTTGGGGGTTCGGTGCCTTGCTCAATCAGTCGTGGTATTGAGGGTGGAAGAGAGAGCTGGTCATTCACTCCCCCCATCTACAATCCCTGCCGGACCTGAGACTCAAACCCACAACCTTCAGGTTCACCTTCAGGTTGCAAGTTCGACTCTCTATCCATTAGGCCACGACTGCCCTAATGGGTAAAAGATGGGTAAATTGTGGCCATTAAGGGATGCACATGATCAGCAATAATACTCAGAGAGCCTGAGGCATTCAAACAATGCTCAGTTGGTATTGAGATGTCCAATGTTTGCCAAGAAATCATTCCCCACACCATTACACCACCACTGGCAACCTGAACTCTTGATAAAAGTCAGGTTGGGTCCATAGATTCATGCTGTTAATGCCAAACGCTGACCCTAACATCTGCAGCAGAAATCGAGATTCATCAGACCAGGCAATGTTTTTCCAAACTGGAGAAACAGAAATACAGAAAACTGTCCAGTTTCTGTCAGCCTATACCCACTGTACCCTCAGATTCCTGTCCTTGGTTGACAGAAGTGAAACCCAATGTGGTCTTCTGTTGTTGTAGCTCATCCACCACCACCAAGTTTTGAGGTGTGGTGTGTTCTGAGATGCTTTTCTGCTCACTATAGCCTTCCT
Organism: Pangasianodon gigas; assembly: GCA_022758105.1. Taxonomy (NCBI): domain Eukaryota; kingdom Metazoa; phylum Chordata; class Actinopteri; order Siluriformes; family Pangasiidae; genus Pangasianodon; species Pangasianodon gigas. The sequence continues at coordinate 30,645,348 of CM040454.1, read as the reverse complement.
GTTAGCTCAAAACAGTCTGGCCATTCTCCTCTGGCCTCTTCCATAAAGAGAGAACTGTGGCTAACTGGATTTTTTTTTTTTGATTTTGCACTATCCTGAGTAAACTCTAGAGAATCATTAACTGAGGCTCTTGACCTGCACCTGCATGATTGTAGGCATTGCATTGCTGCCAGGTGACTGGTTGGATAATCGCATGAATGTGAAAGTGTACAGGTGTTCCTACTAAAGTGGCTGGTTTTATATGCAGGATACTATACAAAAACTCACTGTAGTGTCTGCAGTTTAAAGTGTGGATCTTTAAGTAGATCGGAAAGCAGTTTCACTCCTGATTCTTCTGTTTTATTATATTTTAGATTTAGATGCAATTCTATTTCACCCCTCCTAACAGTGAGGGATTGGTGTTTAACAATTACATACAAGCCATCCACAAGTCATCCATTGTCAATGGCTGCCTGTCCCTTTATATTTCTTGCCTTGTACACAGGCCAGAACTTTTTGTATGTCTCTCTGCACAACAGCTGTGCATTTCTGCCTCTACCACTCAACAACTGATTCTGCCAACATCGCACAGAATTCAGCTATCAGACTACAGAGTCCTGCTTTTGGCACCAAATGCCTTCTCAGCTTCTTCCTCGCTCAGATCTGTTGTCCCAATCAGACAGGATGATTTGGCACCCTCAGCAGCATTACCATCACCTGTGGGTTTGGCCTCTAAAGAGGAATTGCAGGCTCAGGACTGTGACCCAACAGTTCAAGAGATGCTCCTGAATGCGGAGACCCCCAGTACATTGTATGTACATAGTACAATTTCTTAGAAGGAAACTCTTCAATTAATGGACCCAGTGCACTGTCCAGTGAATAATACTAGTTTTCTGTAGGGAATCTATTGACCTCATAGTTTTCCGTGAAGGGGAACCTGCGGGGAGTTCCTTGTTATGCCCAGTGCATGCGCTCTTATGTGGAGTGGACAGTGGCAATTCAATCATCAGATCAATTGTATGTCTATGGGAGGAAGGCATGGGAAGTACCCCTCTCTAAGCAGAAACTGGTCCACTTGGTGGTGGATGTCATCATATCAGCCTATAATCAGTGTCATTGCATGAGGACCTTCTCCTCATCATGCATAACATAGCATGCATAGTTAACATTGCCTCTTCCAGGCCCTTCTAGTGCAATGAGTATGGTGCTCATATCCAAACCTTGCCAGTCAGTCATAGGTTAAGTCAGTTCCTTGTGACATTGTGTTATAGGTTATACAGGTGTTATACCCATCCCTGGCAATAAGGAGAGGTGAAGTTTAATGCAAGTTACATCTGTTACTGTGGTTATGTCAACAACAAATAACCATTTGGGGATCCCGTCCCCTATAACTAGCGCTGACCTAGCAGAAACTCTGCAAGGTTTCAGGCAGAGATTGCTGTTGACAGTGGTATTTTACGTTGATGACTGTCACCACATGTTTTTGGGGTAAGGTCTTGGTGCACACACAAAAACACACACATACAAATTATGCTCCTTAGTCCATGAAGTGCATGTAAGAATGCAAAAAAAAAATAAAATAAAAAATAAAAAATCCAACATGCTGTACTTCTATTTCATTGTTTGTCACTTTTGAATTATGTAAAACAAAAACACAGAAAGCAGAAATATTTTATTTATCCATGTAACAGGCATATAACAGAAATGCACAATGTAAAAGTTTGAAGATGATCTCCAGTTTACAGTGTGGATTCTCCAGTCCAGCAGAGAGCAGCATCACTCTTGTATCCTGCAAGTTATTGTAACTCAGGTCCAGTTCTCTCAAATTGGAGGAGTCTGAGCTGAGAACTGAAGACAGTACTGGGAAAGAAATGATGATATGTATGATGATCAGTAACATCTGAATGAGTGTGTGTGCGTTGGGGTGGGGGTTAGTAAAGTTTTTATATCATGATGGGAACCAGATGTCCCCACAAGGATAGGAATGTCTGACAGTCTTTACCTCATGGGGACATTTAGCCAGTTTTTATTTAAAAAACCTTTCTAATTACTGATATACAACTTTTCTTATTTACTTACTCTCTGAAAGTCTTGGGGATCTCTCCACTCTCTGCTTCAGGTGTGTGTGATTATTTTATTGGGCATGGTCTGATCACTGAACTCTTCTTTCCGAGGATCACTGAACCCTCGTACCTCTGTTACCTGGTATACACACTCAGGAGGGATTTGATTGGCTGCTCCTGGTCGAGAGGTTATCCAGAAGAGAGCAGAGGGAAGCAGATTCCCCTTGATGAGGTTCATCAGGAGCACATCTACTGAGGCTGACTTTGTTACATCTCATAAACTTTCATTATTCTGGAAAACTAGAGGAAGCTGAAATTCATCTAGACCATTGAAGATGAATTAAATTCAGCTCCCTAAATGGAAGTGGAAACATGAAGGTGACATCCTGTTTTGCTTTTCCTTCAGTCCGGTCCAGAATGAACTTCTGCACAGAGATGGTTTTTCCAACTCCAGAGATTTCTTTAATCTCCTCAAGACAGTTGAAATACAGATTTGGTTAATAGTTATGGTTATGGTTAATTAGTAGAATTAACCACATTAAATCTGTGATTCCTACAGGTTACCCATAATTAACCATAACGCTGATGCAAGTAGATAAAATAGATAAAGCAAAAATACAACCTTCATCCTTTTACTATGTTGTCTAATTTTTGGACATTCATTAGACATAACATATAACCACCTTAAATACAGACTCTAACTGACTTGTTCAGATTTTACTTCTTTAGGGGTCTGAAAACAAAGAAAGCCTTTAGAAAGCTATATTGTTTAATCATAACTGCACAAAACACACCAATACATGTACAAACAGATGTTTAACTCCATCATATTATAATTAAAATATGTTGCCAATTAATTATTATTTCAAGTCGAGTCGAGTGGGTTTTTATTGTCATTCCTCTATAAAGCTTGCATACTCCAGGACCACAAGGACTACATAAAGTGCACATACACAACAGTGTGAGATGAGTGCAGGACAATAAATACACAAGACAATAAATACACAGGACATGGGCTGTAAATTGTAAACTATTTGTAGGGTAGTGTTCCATAAAGTGACTGATGCAGCTGTGTAAAGTGCAGGTGTGTAATGTTTTTGAGTCGTACTGGGTTAGGGGTTTGACTAGCCCAGGTGAGCGCTGGGAGGCAGCAGGGTGTTGAGTAATCTGACTGCCTCAGGGAAGAAACTGTTGTGGGGTCTGCTGGTGGTGGTAGCATGGATGCTCCTGAAGCTTCTGCTAGATGGCAGGAGGGTGAAGAGTCTTCGAGAGGGGTGAGAGAGGTCGTCCGGAATACTGGTGGCTTTGCGGATGCAGCAATTGTTGTATGAGGTGTCGAACTACAAAAGTCTCCATACATAAAGGAAATTAACCCTTTTAAGCAAAATATAACTTTATTTACAAACCATCCTCTACATGATTGGCATTTCTTTGTAAACACACACAGAGTCGTCTCTCCCACTCATGATGAACTCGTGTTCACACATCTGGTGTTATGCATGTAACTGCATGTCCATCGCAACCTTGCGACAGCTTCCTGATCCAGCCATGAGAATGATTTCAATACCTTCTTCTTTTGTCAAAGGCATTCTTAAAGGCTAGCTGAAAAAATATATATAATATAAACTAAGTATGAAGAATCTTGGAAGACATTTTGCTAAAGTGTTAATTTCTCTTGTGTATGCAGACTTTTGGGACACCCTGTAATTTGTTCACAGATATGATCACACATCTTATATCAATTGTTTCTAAGCATTTACAAAAGAATAGGATTAAGGGTCTCATGTCTCCCTCTACTGGCAGGAATAATCAGTGCACTTTTGGATCCCAACATTTTTAGTGGTTCAAATCTTCAAAATGTCAGTGTAACCTCCAGAAACTGCCAAAAAATTCGACAAGCAGTCTTAAAATAAAAAGAGTTTATTGCATGACAGAATTGAAGCACACAGCAGGGCAAAATCATTGGCTGAGATACATTATCATATATTATTCATTTAATGATGGTACAGGCTACAACTCTGTAATGAATATTCATGAAATTAGATAAGACACATCATCTTGTTTTTATTATTTTGTCCAAGTGAAAGATTCAAATCTTCCACAGACCCAGCACAATTTTAAAGGGGTGTACTCATATTTACATTGTTTTTATGCACTCAAACCTTTAGTAAATCATGGCATTAGAAAGTTCAGCGATCTTATGTCAGTAATGTTGATCTTGATGAAGAAGCAGGACGCAATCGTGTGAGATTGGCACTGATTTTAATATCACAGAGTCACAGTTTGAGGCATTGGTCATAACAAAGGCAGACAGGATTAACACAGGCATACCCATGATCATAAAACTAGAAACAGGCACGGGTCAAAACCTGGAACTAGGAAAAACCAGGGAAAAAAACTCAGACTTATTAGACATAAAGCCTTCATGAAGGAACTAGGACATGTGAGGATATAAATACTGTATGCAAACTGATCAGAAACTAATACAAAAACAACAAAAAAAACCCCACAGCAGCACTGATTTGTGCTGGAAGCCGGGCAGCGTGCAGGGGAATTACATGGCAGGAGCTTGTCTAGACTTCTCACTTGTCTTATAAAGACAAGTATTTTTTTAATCAATAATCTTCCATTACTTCCCTCATGATCCTCTACATTTTACAATACTTAACAACGTGGCATGGATTGCTACCTTCCTGATTTTTCCCTAATTTCTTCACCAGTTTTATCTCTTTCTTTCTTCTTGGTCACACCTCCAGTTGTTCAGTTGTTACCTCAGTTTATAGTGTGCCATAAACTGAAAAGAGGCTGGTTGTCCATTTTTTATGTTTTCTAGCTCCTAACTCTAATTCATCATCCTCTGTGTTTTAGGAATTGACCCAAGTCGACTTTGAAGTAAGGAATAAAACACTCTGTGTCATGTTGTTATAGGAAAAAAATTCAACTATGGTATAGTGGGATGAAGTGGAGGTACCACCCTGAAGCTGATTATTTTCTTTTAACAGCACATCCTGAAGTGTTTTATCCGTTTTATGCTACAGCTGTATATCTTTTCAGGCTAAAACGGCAGAAAGTAGTGATGCAGCAAATAAACTCTTCGATGGCCAGCACGATCACGCTTTTTACTTAATTTATTCTTACTTTCTCAGTGAATAAATTATACAGGTTAATTAAACATCATCAGCTAAAAAATTCTTCCAAAGAGTCCATCATTTCATGATTGCCTTAAGCATTTAGAAAAGTTGTATGCTGTATCTTTAGCTGTATCTTTTCCATGGGACGTGCTTGATAAAATTTTTGTTGCCATCATCATTCATATGCCTGAGGGGATTTAGAAGATGATCAATTGTTCATACTTTAAACAGGCATTGTTGCTTGATATGCTAAAAACTATCCAGTTTTCTTGCCTTGTTATGATTTTAACTTGTCTAAGCTTCTCTCGGTACTGATTTTCCTCAGTACATTTTTTTCTGGACTCTGCTGGAAATCTATTCAATGCACCTCTCTGTCCTTCTCCCTCTCTACATCAGAGAGATATTCTCAGGTGTGTATCGATGTTCTCACTAATGAGGCAGGAGGGTTTCAGTGAACAGGATGTTCAGATGTGTGATGTGTCTGTT
>CM040454.1:30592103-30623340 GCA_022758105.1 Pangasianodon gigas | reverse complement strand
AAATGTTTGTATGTCAGTAAAGAAAGCAGCAGATTACATAAGAGACACTTTTCAGATAAAAACATAATGAAGGCTGCTGGGTTTCGCTGCAGAAATAAGAAGCGAGTCGACAGTCAAAGTCTCCAGAAGAACTGTGGCTGCTTCTGCAAGATGCTCAGTAACACTTACAGCTCATTTCCTTATAAAACTGCACACATTGCACCTAATTGTACTCTTTATAGTATTTTTTTTAAATGTAGAAACATTTATTATCATTATTTTTGAAGGCATCTTTGCTCTACAGCATTTCTTTGCATGTGCCTAAGACCTTTGCACAGTACTGTACATGGATTTAAAAAAAAAAGCATGTAACTGTTGATATGGTGACATTTTCTGTAAGGAGATGTTTGTTTAACATTTATGGAAGGAGTCTCCAGTGTCTTTATAACAATTCTTCCATGCAGTCTTCAGGACAAGCTGGATTTTGTTTTTGCGGCTTATTAAGTTCAAAAGAGAAAAAAGAGAGAACAGCTTATATAAATGGATATATAAATGGATAAAAAGTAAATGTCGTTCTGTAATAAATTTAAAAAATGTGTAATCATTAGCAAATTGCTGTGGTATGAATGTATGTTACACAGGGTTGATAACAGTAACCCAGCTTCATCACACCACCCTCTTGTTGATTATTTTCCTATAACAGCACACCCTGTCATGTTTAATTCCTTACTTATATTTAGTGGTAAAACCTTAAAATGCACATATTTGAGCAGGACTGGGTCTGAGTAAGAGATCTGAATAATATCTGTCTTGTTTATATAAAATCCGCTGATAATATAAGGTATTTAAAAAAATGTTTTATTTACTCTTTTTTTTATATCTTGGTCTTTTCCTTTTTGCAGATATCTCACTTTACCTCACTGTCCAGGCAGGAGGAGGTGCAGAAACACACTACTGATGGCCTCCCGTTTTTCTCCATCACCTATGTCCTTGCAATTGCGTTTTCCGTAATATCATGTATGCGGTAAGTAGGTTTTTGAGAACGGTTCTGAAATCTGTCCAAATCACCCATGACCAAATCAGTACACGAAATGTTAATGAAGCACCTGTGTGCTGTTATTTAGAAGGAAAAAAGAGAAAAAGAGCCACATTAGAAACACATACAGACCTGCATTAACATCATGAGTGGCAAAACAATTGTTTTTCACAATGTCTAATAAAACTATAAGATTATGTCTCATTAGATTATGTCTCATACTCTTCCCAACACATATTCACTTCCTTTGGTCCAGAATAGATGTGGAACAACCCCAAAACAAGTTCATTTCTGTTCTCACTTATATGATAGCAGCTATAAAAAGTCATTTCTTCACCACCATCTCTTTTCTCTCTCTTGAAGGTAATGACAAAAAACAAAAAAAACAAAAAAAATCAGCTTGTTATGCTACTGAGAAACAGCAAAGCATAAACTCCTCTGTCTAGAAAATATTGGACAACATACAGCTCTACCTCTAACACTGGCGACTCCTTCCATAAATGTTAAATACAGAAAACTTCACCATTTCAATGATTGTATGTTTTCTTTGTTAACTAATAAGAGGTTTTTAATCTGTTTATTATTAGCGTTGGATTACATGGAGCGTCCACCAGATGTTAGAAGTTGCTAAGTAATTTGTTAGCTACAAAATTGTAAATTGTTACTATAGAAAAAATAACAAATGAGGACGAGCGCATTAATATAAACCTGAACTACCGTCAGAGCTGCTCTTACAGAAAATCAATCAGCACCTTCTGACCAGTGAGATTTGAGAATTCTTCATGTGAATGCAGCAATTTTAATGTTTTCTATCTGTCTTTTAGATTGGATAATGTGAGGAACAGGCTGTGGGTGGCGTTTGTGGGTGTCATTTCTGCTGGACTGGCCGTCATCAGCAGTTTTGGCCTGTTGCTGTACGCTGGAGTGCCGTTCGTCATAACTGTGGCTAACTCACCTTTCTTAATTCTGGGTAAGATGTACAGAATACAGAAACATTAAATATAAAAACACCAGGTGTGCTCATATTTAAAATAAAATAAAAACACTATTTGAAAAAAGGTTCCTCATGGGTTATTTGGATAGTTAAAGGTTCCTAAAGAGATTCTACACAGATCTCCTTCTGATAGAGAAATACACTGTTGTAGTGTTCCACATACAGTGGGCTCTTTAGGGGGTCTACCAGAGGGATAAACTGAAAAACCCTTAAAATGTCTAGATCAAACCTGCAATAGCTTCTGGTGACAAGTCATAGACTCTTTAAATTCTTCTTCTTCTTCTTCTTCTTCTTCTTCTTCAAATCATTCCAGCATACTTATGGTTTCTTAGGTTTGTTCCTCTTAGAAAATCCTACAATAGAAGGCTTCCTTTCCAGAGAGGGTTTTAAGCAGAACCCCTTTAAAAGACTCAGAACCCTTAACTAAGGCACTTAGACTAACTTAGACTGAGTTTCTCAGGTGAGACACTCACTACACTCTTTTTTCAGATTTTTGGATAAATTGCATCTATGTATATATCCATTCACTTACACTGTCATAATAAAAAAATGTCACTCTTTTTGTCCACTTATGACCACCATATTATCTGAACCACATCACAATCACATCATGTGATATATCCCTGGAAAGTGTTTCCTGAAACACACACAACTTTTTTTTTTGTGTACAGTGCATTGTATTTTCTTGTTTAAACAATAAATAAATGATTTTTAAATAAAATACATTAACAGAGTAGAACTTTGGTTTTGATAATTATACACATTTATGCATGTTTAATTAGAAGAAGCCTCATTTATATCAACAATCAACTGATAAAAGACTGATTGTGATATCAATTATTAAAAAATTACCCTATTGACCTGTAATGTCTCACCTTAAAAAACATTTTTTTCATAGTGTTAAAAATGGAAGATGTTATAAATAAATGGAAGATGTTATAAATAAAATTAGTTACTGCTTGAGTAGAAGGAATGTCAGAAATAGATCATGCTCCAGATTTTTTTTAATGAGTTGTCCTTGAACCACACTTGGTTAACTTTTTGAGCTGTCTCTGCCTCACAGGCATTGGTGTTGACGATATGTTCATCATGCTGGCCAACTGGCAGCAGACCAACGTCAGAGACAGTGTTGAGAAGCGAATGGCAGACACTTATAAAGAAGCCGCCATGTCCATCACCATCACGACGCTCACCAATGTGCTGGGCTTCTACATCGGCCTCATGAGTGACTTCGCATCCGTCCAGATCTTCTGCCTCTACACCAGCACAGCCATTATATTCTGTTTCCTGTACAACATCACCTTCTTTGGAGGCTTTCTGGCCCTCAATGGGAGGCGAGAAGCTGGGAACCGACACTGGCTGACCTGCTTGAGTATCCCATTTGAGAGTCCGGTGGGTAGATCCAAGGCGTACGCCCTCTGCTGCACAGGAGGAGACTATGACCAGCAGACTGGCACAGAGAAAGAGCAGCCAGTTAATCATTTCTTCAAAAAGTACTACGGCCCCATTCTTACAAAGACACCAACCAAGGTGTGTGTGATATTCCTGTATCTTGGGTATCTCGCTGTTGGGATTTACGGGTGCTTCCTTTTGGAACAGGGGATCGAAATGAAACATCTAGCAGCAGACGACTCCTACGTAATCAAGTTTTATGATGACGAGAACAAGTACTTTTCTAGTTATGGCCCAAACATCATGGTGGTAGTGACTGAGGAGTTTCCGTACTGGGATAAGTGCAAAAGATCTGAGCTAGGCCGCTGCATGGAAGACTTCAACAAGCTCCATTTTGTCAACAAGGATCTGTATACCTCTTGGCTTGACCCTTATGTGACGTTTACTCAAAACACAGGACAAGACGTAAACAATGAGACCGTTTTTAAAACCAATCTGCCAAACTTCTTCAACCTCCTACCTGAGTTTGAGCAAGATGTGAACATCGTGAACGGTACAATCATTGCCTCTCGTTTTTTTGTGCAGACTATAAACATTGTCAACGCTACTATGGAGATAACGATGTTTAATGAGCTTAGAAACACAGCTGAATATTGTAAAGCGGCAAAACTACTGGTGTTTCATCCCATGTTCATCTACTTAGACCAATACACCGTGATAGTGAGCAGCACTGTTCAGAACGTGGGTGTCACTGCAGCGGTCATGCTGGTCATCTCACTTATCTTGATCCCCAATCCTCTGTGCTCTCTCTGGGTCACGTTCTCCATCGGCTCGGTCATCACCGGAGTTGCTGGCTTCATGGCATTATGGAAAGTCAATCTAGACTCCATTTCCATGATCATTCTGGTCGTGTGTATTGGTTTCACTGTTGACTTTTCAGCCCATATTTCCTACTCCTTTGTCTCCAGCAAGAAAGAAACCGCCAATGAGCGGGCTATCGACGCCTTGTTTTGTTTGGGGTATCCTATACTGCAAGGCGCTTTGTCCACCATAATAGGAGTCTTGGTGTTAGCTGGCTCCAAGAACCACATCTTTCGAACATTCTTTAAAATCATGTTTCTTGTCATGGTGTTTGGTTTGCTGCACGGCATTGTGTTCATCCCGGTCTTCCTCACGTGGTTTTCCTGCAGCTCGAACAAACGTCATGACAATAGTGAGACGTGCAATGAGGAATACTCGACACAGAGTATAAGGACAACACAGACTCAAATATATGCCACTCAAAATTCTAACCAATGGTCAGGAGGAGTGCATGACCCTGACTGTCCATGAAAATCAAAACAAAAGTGCACAAACTTTATTTTAGAAATACATTATCTTTACATTGCACTTCTAGAAACATTATTGTACATACTGTATGTAGAATATTTTTGTACTGTAGCTAATTTTGGTCAGTAGTGTTGCTACAAAAGTAAAACTATTTAACTGCAAAAAATCAAATAGCTTGTAAATAGTTACATTTATTTTAGCATTCAATTGTGGATTAGCATAAAAACAGACTTCAATGTACTTTAATGCAGCTAAACTATACTTTTTAAAGCTACGCTTTTACATGGATAACACTGAATACACTGAATACTGTATTTAGAAAGATGTTTTTAAGCTGATATACTTCAATCTGATATTTCATATAATAAATGAAAGGAACCAAGACTAACTCTTAACTAAGTTTATTCTGATGTCTAAATTCATTTGTGGAAAAAAACAACAACATAATGCTCCTCACAACACAACCTCCTTACCTTTAACATTGAAACATTTACATATAAGCTGGCTTTACAAAGTTTCAATTCATAGATCACAGACTCAGTGTCCCTGGTTTTATACTGTCTGTGTCCTCGGGTTACTGTCTGTGTGGAATTTCATGTTCTCTCTGTGTCCACGTGGGTTATCTCCAGGTTCTCCAGATTCCTTCCACTGTCCAAAAATATGCTGCTAGGTGGATTGGCTGTGCGAGATTGCCCCAGGTGTGTGTGAGTGTGTGAATGTGTGTGTGTGTGCATGGTGCCCTGTGATGGCCTGGTGTCCTGCCCGGAATGAATTCTCCCACCTTGTGCCCAGTGCTCCCAGGGCAGGCTCCAGATCCACTGCCACCCTGCCCAGGATAAAGCATTCTCTCATGTCTGAAACCTTGCTAGCTAAGTGTGATTTCCTCACACAGTGAATGTCAAAATGTCATCAAGCTGTTGGATATTTAGGTGTTGTAGTGAAACAGACATTAAGCCTAATCAACTCAGTTTGTGATCAGATAATGGCTGTCAAAATGTCTGCTCCGTCACATCATCATCAAAACAGAGAAGACACAGCGCTCATACACTCTGTAGAAAGTTTTAAATTGTTTAAAAGGCCTAATAAAAAGACATCAATATCAACAAATTGAGGCAATATAACAGAAGTGAGTGAATGAATCAGTGATTATTTTTCATTTTGTAGTTTATTTAACCTTTATTTAGCCAAGTATATCTCGTTGAGAATAAAAATCATTTTTTCAAGTGAGCATACAAAGTTTCATCAAGCAAACAGACAAAGCAACGATACAATTCAGTTAGCATAACGTCTTAAAAATGTTGTACTATTTCCCCACCAGTGTTAGCATGAGATCAGTGGAGTGAAGAGACGACGAAGAGGCTCGTGTTTAAACACAGGGAGTGAGTTTTTACCTCAGGTGATGAGACAGAGACTGGTGCAGAAAAACAATGCTGATAACAAGTGAGAACTCATTTCACATGGTAAATTTAGCTGTAATGTTGTTTTTCCATCAGTAGATTAGGTGACAAATGTAGAAGTACAGTATGTGTGGCGTTTTTCAGTGGAACTGAAATGAAATCTTTAAATGTGATTTTCTCCTGAATACTTTTAGGGGTAATCAGAATGTTAAATGCTAGAACTTTACTTGTGGTTGAGAAATGTGCAATAAGAAATCATATTTCAGTTCAGGAAAGCCTGTATATAGTAGTAAATGTCAGAATTTGACCATGTGAAGAGTTTTTCCAAGCCACCACACATTACACATTACACTTCAAAATTAGTAATTGTGCCCTCACTCCATTTTTTGGTCCATTTTTCAGTTTTGTATTCGCGCATCACGTCACAAATGCTTCAATTATGGTTTCGTAAATTGGAGAAATAAACAGCCATCAACAACCAACCAATCAGGTCAGTGAGGTCTCTACTTGTTTCTACTGCATTAGCATTCAGGTGTTGTAGCCTAGGTGAGTGTTTTGAGGCATGGCTTTAAAGAAAACACTGAAATAGGGGGCATGACTTTATTAGTGGTTAAAATTAGCAGCATGCTAGGGATTTATTTCCGTATTAAAACTTTACAGAGCATAGTATTGGCATTGACGTTCTTATTTCAAACCTACATTAAGAATTAGATTTCAGCCTACACTCTAATTTGTGAAATGTGGAACACAATGTACATGACATTTCTTTTCCATAGTAACCTGAGGAACATGTTGTTTCACCACCAGAGGTCACCATCTCCAGAATCCTAACCTGTTCCCATGGTTACCACTGATCAATCTTCTCCTGTTTGCAATTAACGCTCATTAATCATTTTATTATCCCTTACAGAAAAGTCACGTGTGAATGATCACACATGAAATTCACACATTTTAGACACTTAGATCATTAGAAGATGCCAGATAATTCGATGCAGAGTTGGTTCAGGACTTTTCTTTTGGGAAAAAACATTTAAACATTTTAAACATCATCATTTTTTGATATCACACACAGGTGTAAATGCACCCAAGCCTTTCAATAAGATTTAAAGCTGACCACATAAACCACGTCAGATCTGATGTTAATGTTAATTAAATAAGTGCAAATCAATCTGTCTAATAAACTAAAACCCTCTCTCAATACATCATGGCATTATGCACATAACCCATGACTGCCAAAATGGATGCCTTTTAAAGGAATTGAAAAACTGAACACAAGGAACAGCACAGGAAGTTGGTTGTGCGATGTTTTGAGTTTGTGTGTACTGTATATTAACATGTGATACAACAATTCGATTTCAATCATCTCTGGTTAACCATCAATCTGAAACAACCAGAAAGACATTCCAGACACCAGAAGTATGAAATGAGGAGGTGTTTTTCAGGGTCTTAGTTGTTTATGTATTCTTTAGTGGGAACCTGAGATCCATACCTGATATATAATTTGAGTCTGGTGAACGATCTCTGATTGCTAGGCCACGAAAAATCCAACCGCTATTTTGTAGGACAATCTGATGCTGATGAAACTGAGACCTCTCTGGGGGAGGAAGGAATCGAGTAAAAAGCAAGATTAGCTCTTTCTAAATGGATTTTTTGGCCATATAGTCCTCGGGATCTGCTGTATGGAATGCTAAAGCACAAAATGTGTTTTAAATATTCATGAATCCATAAACGTTTATGGGCACCATAGCGACAGGTCTGGGTTACGCAGCAGCCGAGGAGAGGAAGGAGGAGATCTGCAGGAACGTACAGTACTTCAGGATCAGATCAGGACAAACGTCACCCTTTTCATTGCAGCGATGAAGGAAACTAACCTGAAATGTTTCCACCGCTAACTAAGGCATGGAGTGTTCAAAAATAAAGACATGTACAGTATATAACCACGAATAAATGCTAAGTATGGAATAAAACACTCTGTGTGGTGCTGTTGTAGAAAAACAATCAACGACGGGTGACGTGATGAAGCCACTGTTACCATTGTTACTCAAAGCTGATTATTTTTTAATAAAAAGCAAATCCTGAAGTGTTTTATACTTCCTCTTATACTACAGCAATTTGTCAACACTTACAGTTTTTTATTTATTAAAAGACACATCACACTTTTTATCCATTTATAGTTACATTTAAAGCTGTCACACAAGTTAGTTCCTGATCTCACTTACATTATAGCAGCTACAAACAGTCATTCCCTCGTCAGCTCCTCTTTTGTTCTCTCTCTTGAAGTTAATAAGACAAAAAAATCAAGCAGCTTGTCCTCTGTCCTGAAGATGTCAGAAAAAAAAACCCTGAGACTGGAGACTCCTTCCATAATGTAGAATTCATACAAGGAACTATTTTTTTTGCAGATGTTCCACAATATAATTATAAATGTACTGTGTGTCATTCTTTAATTCATAAAAATATAGCTAATTGTTGGTGACTTGCTGTAGTATTTGAGGAATAAAACACACCAAGACATTCTGTTCTAGGAAAATAATCTATTTTGGGAGGGTAACAGTATCTCAACACCATCATACCAACCTGTCATTATTATTTATGATTATTTTTACTGTTTTATTTTCCTATATCTATTATTTTCCTCTAAAAGCACAACACATAGTGTTTTATTCTTAACTTTCACACACACACACACACACACTGTAGTAAAGTATATGTAGCGAGAAAGTCCAGTGTATTTCAGTAGGTCGTATCAATTAGCTGTATATACAACAGATATTGATAGCATCACACACTGTTTTACACAAGAATTTATGTAAGGTCCTGAGTGCTGCTGATACTCTGAGAGAGAAAAAGGAATGTGTGGGGTGTTGTGATAGTGACATTATTGTTCCTGTACATAAAAGCATTCGTGAGATGATGACTCACTGCACCATGATTCACAACTTCAGAGTGGCTTTGCAGTGCGGATGCCAGCAACATGTCAAACAACTGCTACACACCCTGATCAAACTGAGTACCAGGTTTCACATGAGAAGACTTCTTGTGTTTTAATGACTGAAAAATGTAATACACTAGATTATATTCCTGATGTTTGTATGCTTCTCTGTATCGTGATTAGAATTTGGTGTAGAATATTGGCTCCTAGCCCTGCAATGGATTGCTGTCTCATCCAGGGTGACTTCTCCCACCTCACACCCAATGTTTTTCAGCTTTTCAGAATTTCAGCTTTCATTTCCTTATATTTATATCTAGAGGTGTTAAACAACTTAGAACATTTTATTTGAACCCACCCACTTTTCAAGTGATCAAAAATATTGGAACATGTGACTGACAGGTGTTTCTTGTTGCCCAAGTGTGCCCTGTTAGATTCAATGTTTAAACGGTTAATAGCTCTGAATGTCTACTCTTGGTTTGAGCCCTGAGTTTCACCTACGATGGCTGCATTTGTTGCTAAAAGGATAAACCAACATGAAGACCAGAGAGCTGTCTATGGGAGAAAAGGAAGCAATTTTGAAGCTGAGAAAAGAGGGGAAATCTATAAGAGCCACTGCACAAACATTGGGCATAGCCAATACAACAAATTGGAATGTCCTGAAAAAGAAAGAAACCACTGGTGTACTGAGCAACAGACACCGAATGGGTCGGCCAAGGAAAACAACAGTCAGTGACATCATCAATAACCTCCACAGGGCAGGGATGGAGGCGTCACAATCTACCGTTCGAGGAATATAGAGTATATACCACAAGATGCAAACCATTCATGAGCAGTAAGAAACAGAAGGTCTGATATGAATTCACAAAGAAATAGGGAGATGAGCCACAAAAGTTCTGGAACCAAGATTAACCTCTACCAAAGTGATGGATACCAAAGAAGCTTATTTCAAAAGGTCAAAGTGTGGAGAAAGAAAGGATCTGCTCATGATCCAAAGCATACAAGCTCACTGGTCAAGCATGGTGGAGGTAGTGTCATGGCTTGGGCTTTCATGGCTGCTTCTGGAATGGGCTAATCACTAATCTTTACTGATGATGGAACTCATGTACTCGTGTACATTTAGTGTTTATCTTTTACATGGAAATGTGAGTGTAGGGTACCTTTAGAAATTTCCAAAGTACACAGCTGCACGTTAAGGACCACTGATGTACTTTATAATGTATAGTGAATAGATGGATGGGGTAGACGGGTGCCAATACATTGTGCAGTCAGTAATTTTACACATACAAAGCATGTCTATATACATATATAGAAGGTCCATATAATTATATATATATATATATTTTTTTTAAAGTAATTTTATTTTCCTTCATTGCATTGTGCAATTTATTTATTTATTTGTTTGTTTCTATATTCATTCTAAGTTTTTATCTGACTGTCTATCTATCCTCTTTTTTAAAAGTTTTTATTCCTTTATTTTTCATTTACTGCTCATTTATTTATTAATTTTATTATTATTTTTTTGTTATATATTATTATTATGTTTTTTAGAAAATGTGTGTATATTATAATAAGTAATGTAATGTATAAGTATGTAATGTATATAAAAAGTCATGTATATTATAATATATCCAATATACATGTATATATATATATATATATATATATATACATATTTTTAAGACTTAGAGTTCAGCACGCTCCTCTGCTGGACAGCGCCTTGGCGCGTGCCGAGCTGAGGTAATTGACAGGTGAATTATCCACACAGAAATCAAGGAGGGAGCGTCTGCACTAGCCAATCAGATCACTCCGGGGGCGGGGCTTACACAGCCAACGGTGTGTGCTGCCGTTTTCAGTGCTTTAACTGAAGCGCTGCTCGGAGGAGGGCGGAGTGTGTTTGCGAGGATACCGAGCCAAAAAAATTGAATTATTTCTATATTTTGTACCTAGCAGAAGACAGAAATCCGTTTCGACGCCCGCATGGATTGGATCTGTTTATCAGAATCGGAGGAAATCTGATCTAAAGAAAGCGACGAAGCGACAGGATACTGTTGTAACATCACACACCATAACACAGCAGCGAGACAAATGTAACGGTGTGTTAAGGAAAAACAACAACAACAAACCAGCAAAACAGGAAGCAGGAGTCAGGTGGGACTGCAGCCTCTACAGGTGCAGGAGGGAAGAGGATGCTGTGAGATCGGTGAGGCTCAGACGCTGAAGCTCGCGCAGGTTGAAGGATATGGCGGTGATCAGACTGTCGCTGCTGCTGCAGGTGGGCTTCGTTGTGGGCGCGCACTGCTCGGCTCTGGCACCGAGAACGGACGAGCATCATCAGCTTCATCATCAGCATCAGTATCATCATCAGCATCAGCTCCAGCATCAGCATCAGCAGCTGCCGAGGGTCGTGGCTGCGTTTCTGCACACGGGCGACCCGTCCGCGCTCGAGCGCGCCAACTGCACCGGGAGGTACGAGCTGAGCGCGCTGCGGGCCGGGACGCGCGCGCACCCGCACCCCGCCGCCCGCCCCGCGCTGCACGCTCTCACGCACGCCGCCAGCTTTCTGCGGGCGCTGCTGAGGGAGCGGGAGCGGGAACGGAACCTCGTGCGCGACCTGGAGTGGTGCCGCGCGCTCGTGCGTAGCGTCGTGGACGGCGACGCCAGGATCTTCCGCGCCGCCGTCGTGTTCGACTCCGCGTCCGCGTCCTCCGCCGCTGCCGCCGGCTCCGCGGCTCACCCGCCGCGCGTCTTCCTCCAGGCCACGCGCCGCGGCGGAGACGTCGTGCTGCAGGACCTGTCCGCGTCGGCGCGCGACTTCTTCCGAAACGAGACCGCCGACACCGAGTGGTACCACGCGCACAGGCGCAAGACGCGACACGGGGAGGAGGGTCACGTGGATGAAAGCACGCACGTGAAGTGGTCGGCTCCGTTCCTGGAGTGCGAGGCCGGGAGTTTTGTCCCTCGGTGGCTCCTGAGCTTGTCCACAGGCTTTCACGGGCTGAAGCCGAACCTGACGCCTGAGTTCAGGTGAGGAGTCACGTGATGTCATTGTGCATTTGAATTCATTCCTGAACCACTGCGCATGCTCACAAATCTCCTAACACACCTGAGCCAGGTAACTGATGAGTCCTCACTACCTTGTTGACATCTTGTAAAGGAAAACTCCACACTGAAACACATTAAATATGTTTATATTCACATATCTGTGATGTGTATAGTGATTTTGCAGCTAAATTGTTGGTTAGTGCTGTATTTCTGTTATTCCCGTGAGAAGTTAGGGGTTGTGTGTTGCTCTGACGTCACAGGGGGGCGTTGTTATTGCTAGCACAGTTATTTCATAGGAGAAAAAAATATCCACAATAGTCAGGTTTCTCTGTTAGCTCTTAAAAACAAAAGAACAGCAGACTCTTTTCTCATGCACCATTTTCCACATCATATTAATGACAAATCAAGCGTAGAAGTAGTGGAGTCGCTGGACTCAAAGTCCCAGGATGCACTGCACTTATACAACGCAGAGACACGGCTCGGCTAGTTAGCATTCTACGAGATGATGAGTGTGATGGTGTTGATGCTGATATTAGCGTGAAAGTTGAAGCTTTGGAAGTTTTGTTTGAGCAGAGTGTGCAGATGTGGAGGTGAGAAACCTGGACAGACTAAAGGATTAAAGCGCCGCTGCATCACTGCCTTTAAGTATTTAAGTGATGGAACGAGGGCTAAATCCCACTGCACCACTATCATCAGGTAGTCGAAAAGCATTGTGGGTAAAAAGATGTTTAAACTCAGAATTTCATCACAAAACAAATTTTTCGATGCTATTGAAGATCATTAGATAATTATGAAGATTAATGTGCAAGTCATTCAGGGTGTGTTTTCTCTTTCCCTTTTCCAGCCAGTGGTTTTGAGAAGAGAAATGACCAAACGGTGCTGGACTCTTTTTCCTCCAGGACAGAAATTAGGGATCCCTGGTTTAGTCTGGTTGATAATTAGCAAAGCAATGTGACTCGACTTGAGGTTGAAGGAATTCGATTCTGCAGATCTTTACGTTTTCTGCTAAAGCCGAATGTGTTCCTGTTAAACCTTGTGCTCCAGGTGGCCGCTCACGTGACGTAGTTACGAGTGTGCCGTATTGAGAGTTGTAATAAAAATGGAGCCGAGATCTCAGCAGGCTTCCAGGAACTGAGAGAGTACACAAAAGCAAAATAAAACCTGGATTATATTCCTTGTCAGATGAATTCCAGTGAGACGTGAATGCGTAGGTTGAAATGCTGTGATGTCTTTTTAACTGTGTATGTTGATACACCTATCTGCTCATCCATCTTTCTGCTGTTTATCGGGTGGAGGATGTTTCTAAAAATAGCTGCAGATGTGCAGATGAAGCCGCGTGAGGAACCCACCGGCACCGGCTAATTAATTCCTGCACACATGACCTCATTGTGCACAGCGTTGTCTTGTGGAGATCATGTCAAATGCTCATTTGGTTCATGGAAAGCCGGGAAGACGTTTTCAGGGAATTCTGGCTCTGGGGTCACTACACAAACTGCTAGGTTTATAATAAAACGGTTATGTTTATGACACAGACAACAGAAAGTTTGACGTGGAAGTAAAGAGATGGTTCTGTAGCGCAATTATCAGTAATACGATTCCAAACTGAGTGTCACTTTGAACACAATTTCACTGTTTTGTTTACTGCTGGTGTTTTAGATTTTAAATATTCACAGGAAATGCCTGTGTATGAATCAAAACAGATTTAAATTTCCTAAATGATTTGCACGTAGCATCTGTTCCTTGGTGGTCTAGCGGATAAGGATCCTGCCGTGGCCCGGGTTCGATTTCCGGGCAGGGAACCAACCCAGCCACTGGGAATGCACTCTCAGTGCCGGTCCCAAGCCAGGATAATATGGGAGGGTTGCGTCAGGAAAGGCATCCGGCGTAAAACCTGTGCCAAATCAAACATGCGGGCCAATGATCCTGATGTGGCGACCCCTAACGGGAGCAGTCAGAACAACAACAACAGCATTTGCACTTAGCATCTTTTTAAAATGTAACCATTTTCCTGAAAATAGAAATAGTTGTTCTACTTAAAACATGAAAAAAAATTCTATCAATAATAATAATAATAATAATAATAATAATAATAATAATAATATATTGATAACAGGATAAGCTATACTTTTAACAACACCACAAATGTCTTTTTAAATAGCAGGTTTAATCATTTTCTGAGATATGCTAACTCAAAGAACATAAAAAAGTAAATAGTACTAATACCACTAAAAAAGTATTAGCAGTATTTACAGATGAACCATTCTTTAGCCTGAGAATCTCTTAACTTCATGCTAGTCTTTATTTAAGAGTTTCTTTGGGGGCCTCTGCAGTTTTCTTCCTCTTATACCACATAAATTTACCAACATTTCATTGTTTTATGAATTAAAGCATGGCACACCATACAGTTTATCAGTTTATAGTTACGTGTAATGTTGTGGAACGTCTGTGAAAGCAGTTAGTTCCTGTTCGCACTTATGTTACAGCAGCTATAAACACTCGTTCCCTCACCAGCCTCTATTTATTCTAAAAAAACACCCCTTGTCATGTTAGCAAGAAACCACAAACACAAACTGTAACAAAGAAAACTTAAAGGTCCAGCTTTACCTCTGACTGTTACAAAGCACTGACACTGGAGACTCCTTCCATAAGTGTTAAATAAACATCTCCTTACAGAAAACTGCAACATATCAATAATTATATCAACAAACAGTTTTTAATCCAACTATAGAAACGATAACATTAATATAAACCTGTGATTTGCAGCTGCACTTCTGTCAGAGCTGCTGTTATAGGAAATTAATCAACACCTTCTGACCAATCAGAATCCAGCATTCAGCAGTGCTGTGGTATCATGACTGTTCCGACCCATATCAGTCGGCCACAGCATGACTGGTGTCTCTCCCCAAGCCAGACCCAAAACAAGACACGCAATACAACATTAGCCAATAATTTATTTTTGAAAGCAGAAATTTCAGGATTATTAACTGCCTAAAACAGTCTAACTGTAACTATAAATGAATAAAAATTATGACTTGCTACTTTTTTAATAAATAAAAAACTTTAATTGTTAGCAAATTGCTGTGTTTTAAGAGGAATAAAACACTTCAAGATGTGCAGTTAGAGGAAAATAATCAAGTTCTGAGGGGTATCAGTAACTCCAATCCGTCACACCTATGATTATTGTCCTGTAACTGCACAACACAACAAAGTTCCTTACATATATAATGTATTTAACGTACACAATACTGTTATCATGTACACTAAAAATATCTATGTTTTAATTCAGGAAAGACGGTATGGACAACTGTCTTCTATTTTGCAGGGAAGGTTTCATGTATCATTTTTTTCTCCAAGCAAATCCAGTCCCAGAATTCCAGTTAGCAAGCAGGACCTCTCTGCTTAAATCATGACATCATGATAATAATTCAATCTGTGATAACTGGTTCAGCAGCTATTGAAATAGAATTAGCACTTGTGAGTCGATTTTAATAATAATAATAAAACCTTAATAACTAACTAATAAAAACTAAAATAAAACACTAACCTAAAAGTTTGTGAAATGAAGAAATGGAAATATAAGTAACATCAGACGAGATATATAGTGCAGTAAAAAAAAAAAAAGTGCTACACAGTTATCAGAGACGGACAGGATGTTTAAATTCTGTACATAATGTGATGATTTGAAGGCTCTGGTGTGTGTTTCCAGGAACGTGGACTCGGCCTGATGGTTATAAGACAGAAAGTGTGGTAATGTTGTGCCAAATGTTCTTCCTCTACGCTGTGTGTTCTCCATGGGGAGTAACCGTAACACACCGGCTAACAATGGAACAATACGACTGCTTCCTCCACACACACTAATTAATCCCACAGGTACAGGCGACTGTGGCGCAGGTTACAGTCTATCTGCATTACACGTCCTTAAAAACTAGCACTGGACTCCGGATACAAACATAAAGCTTGTGTTTGTGTATTAATCTGGGTCTTTCTTTTTTTTTTTTTACATTATTATTATTTCAGATATTGATTTTAAGATGTTTTCTTACAAAAATAATCATTTTTACTTATTTCTGTTTACATTGTAATTGTCATAGTTCAAGAATAAAACACTTCAGGACATGGTATGATAGGAAAATAATCAACGACACGGTGGTGTGATGGACCGGAGTTACTGTTACCACCCCTTAAGTTGATTATATTCCTATAACGGCATGTCCTGAAGTGTTTTATTCCTCTTATACTACAGCAATTTGCCAATCTTTGCAATATTTTTATTTATAAAAGATTAACCGACTGTTTTATGTGTTTATAGTTACGTTTAATGTTGTTGAACGCCCTAAAATCAATCGTTCCCTCACCAGCCTCACTGTTTTTCTCCTTCTTGATGTTAATGAGACAAAAAAATCACAGCTTGTCATGTTACCGAGAAGCTGGAAAGCTTAAACTCCTCTGTCTGAAGATCTCGGAAGATCTCGGAAGATCTCTGAAGAACTCCTCTCTCTGAAGATCTCGGAAAAACTTCAAGTTACAGCTTTAAGTGTTGACACTGGAGACTCCTTCCATAAATGTTAAATAAACATCTCCTTACAGAAAATAACGACATAGCACTTTTGCGGTTCAGGGCTTCTGTAAATTTTGGACTATCTTGTAGCTTTAGTTAACTGAAAAAGTAACGTTTTGCAGCAAGCAGCAGAGCACATTAAACGTCGTCGAGCCTGCTGTGTGTTGAGCTACAGTACGTTGTTCCATGCACCACCTGGTGGATATTGTGTGAAGCACAACAAATGAATTTAAATTCTAAGAAGCGTGCCTGCAGGGTGCCGCGTGAAACCACGTGAAAAAAACACACATTTGTAAAGGCCACATCTGTAGGTGAAATTAACACTTTTTAGCAAAATGTCTTCCAAAATTTTTCATACTTAGTTAATATTATATATATATTTTTTCAGATAGCCTTTAAGACAAAAGAAGAAGGTATTGAAATCATTCTCATGGCTGGATTGGGACGCTGTTGAAGGTTGTGTTGGACATGCAGTTACATGCATAACACCAGATGTGTGAACACGAGTTCATCATGAGTGGGAGAGACGACTCTGTGTGTGTTTACAAAGAAATGCCAATCATGTAGAGGATGGTTTGTAAATAAAGTTACATTTTGTTAAAAAGTGTTAGTTTCCCCTATGTATGGAGACTTTTGGTACAATTATGCCCTCTTGTATAGAATTTAAAATGAAGACAACTACTTTATTTAAATTAGACTAATAGAAGACAGGCTGCAGGTTGCAGCAGCTGAACAAAAGCTCTATCGTAGCCTAGTTTGAATGTAAATGGCCACTACGTACGAGTTTACAAAATGCTAAAAGATGAACAGTTGCATTCAGCATCATAGTTTTTAATGGAAAAGGAATACTCTTACTTAATTCCATTTCCAAGAAACAAAACTTACCTTTTACTCCTAACATTTTTATTTAGACTTTCAAAGTACTTGATACAAATCACAAATGTTTTTTCTCAGTTTAGCATCCAATCAGGTTCGTCAGTGTGAAAAAAACGATCATGAATCATACAAAATCAACTCCAGCTGTGACCTTCTCATGCTACACAACATAGTTAGCGCTATAGCTATCTGTTTGTGTTTGAATAGTGATAATCCAGCAGACTGCAGTGTTGAATTTGAGGATGTGCGCCCCTGGCCCTACCTCAGTAAAACATTTCAGTATGCTGGAGTAAACAAAGACTTGTATAAAATAAAGCTTTGCCTCCCTAGAAGGCATAAACTCCATCTCATTTGAGGTATGTTTTGCTAATTTTGCTAACACTAACTGGTTATATTTTACGAAGTTAGCCTGTGTTCTATGCTAATGCCAGGTTAGACTAGCGTCAGTTCCTGTAGCTAACATAATCAGCTAGGCAGCAAGCCAGATTCTAGCTAATGGTAAAAATTATAAACTTACAGAGATTCAATGATGTTTTCAGGCAAAGCAGTGCAGTTGTTATAGAACAAAAATCTTCTAACAGGTTTAGATAAATAATAAAAGTTACTTTTTACATGAAAACATGACTTTAACTTAATTTCATCAGGTAAAAACATTTACTTTTTAATACCTGAGTAGTTTAAAGAGTAGCAACATTTATGACTTTCACTTAAGTATATTTTGTGCCTTGGATACTTCCACTGTAAACTGAGTATGATTTCGACATATTATCTACTGTATACTTTCACGTAAGTATAAATTCTCAGTACTTTGTCCACCACTGTTGGCAGTTACGCACTACGTAATTTAAGTTTTAAACTCACTTCTCTCAATGTATAGTTTAGAATCGACTTCAGACCCTGAGTCATGATCAGACTCTTTCTCAACTGGTGCAGTTGACTCTGGAAGTTGTTATGTGATAAAATGTATTCGACAAAATGTTAGTCATGTCATACTAGTAGATTTATTTCAGGTCTGTTTAATTTGGCCTCCTCATGCTGTAACGCTTAACCTCAGTGTTTAGATCTATATTTAGCTGGCTCTTCTTCAAATGATTCCACTATACCTCCTTTGGTAATGAGTTAATCCGAGTTTGGGGGTTATGACGTTACAGCCTGGTTGTGTTGAAGACTTCCTTATTAACAAAGATGTCCTTAATCTGCTGCGTCCAGCCCCGGGTCTGAGCTCCGAGCTCCGAGCTCCGAGCCTCCGTCCCAGATAACGCTGGTCAATACGCCGATGAATAAATAATGAAAGATGTACAACAGCGACCGGGGGCCATCTTCATTATGGCCTTCTAATGCAGCGCTTGACACCTTCACATTAATTTTTGCGATTCTGAACATTCCAACATTCCAAGCAGCTTATTCTGGCAGATAACCTGCAATGATATTTCACTCCTGAAACAGCCAGCGGCGACGAACGGTCGGTTGAAAAGTTAATTGCTTCCATTACAGTCGTTTTGCTATCTTGACAACTCCTATTATGCAGCGTTTTCTGAGACGATCGATGCCGTAGATCATCCTGTGCGATAACACTGCGGAGAGATGGAACCATAACACCTGTACAGGCAAAGCAATCAGAAAGACATAACGGGATGGTAAATGTAGGAGGAAAATCTCTCTCTTTCTCTCTTTCTCTCTGCCTCTGGAACAGGATCTATCCAGCAAAACAAACGTCAGGATGATGATGATAATAATAATAATAATAATAATAATAATAATAATAATAATAATGACAACAACAAGGGTAAAATTATTCTGTTTAAAAATTTACCTATCTTTATCTATATTTTAATGTAATTTAACAATAAAAACACTAAATAATACTAAATAATACATATTTTTATGCTAGCACAATGATTATCCTTTAATTTAAGATTTGGTTATAAAATATTTAATATTAAGTAAGTAATATGCAGTTTACTAATTAAAGATTAATTATTAATTATTCATTAATGATCAAGTCATTAATAATCAATGTACACAATTTAAATACATTGTGTATAGTGTACTAATGTTGAGGTATCAGGTTAAAAACCTTAATTAATGTCTAATAATAAATCTTTAAAAAAAAGAGTCTGCATTCAATTATGATTTCATTTTTAATTTATTAATAATTGACCACCTTGACAAGCTGACCTTCAAATATTTGTTGAAAATAAATAAATTAAAAAAAGGTTGGAAACAACCTTTAATTAGTAAGCTATGTATTACTTGCTTGTAAATGGTTCAGTAAATAAAAATGGCACCAAAAAAAGAGAAAAAAAATTATTATCCTAATAAGTATGTAACACTGTCCTATTGACCACCTCGATGTAGCTCTGTAAGTCTTTTCTATTTAAGAGTGAAATGGCCCTGTCTTGGGAATGGTATTAATATAAATGTATAAAGGTAATAAAAGTTCATTTATGAGGCAGCTGGGCCGTATTCCTACTCACACAACTACTTCAGTTATTTCAGAAATTTCTAGCATGGCCTATTTTGTTCTTATATTTAGCTGAATTGGCCATAGTGGGATATTTCAGAGAGAAAAACAATGAAAAAAGCTGGGTCAGATCTTGTGGGAGAGCTGTAGGGTATCTAGGTATGAGAGTAAAAAATGTTCATTTCTTACTGATTATTTTCAGTAGAGTTAGAGAACTGGAGATCGTCCCTCACTCAGCATTTTGTTCCAACCCCTGATGTGATCCGGCTAGTTGTGTCTACAGGGACCTCTTAGTGTTACTATCAGGGGTGTATGATTTAAACTGGAGCTAAATTCTATATGAAAGCAGGACACTTACACTCACAGATGCTACACGAGATTAATTCAGTCCACTAAAGGCTCATTTATGCTTGATTTTAACTACGTGTATACAAGATGGCTGCCGTACGTGTCCTACTGTTGTTTGGAGTATCGCTTGTGCACATCCTCAGAAATTAATGCGATGAGTCTGTGTGGTGCAAGACCAGTGTAAACAGGGGGGGTGGTATATTACCATGTAACACTGTGTCTACAACTGACTAAATAAACTAGCACTGTGTCTCAAATCACATACTTACGTACTGTTCCAAACCATTGAACAGTTAGTGTATAAATTTTAAATACCTCTTATGTCTTAGGTCTGTTTTGTGTACCAGCCTTAGAGATTTTTTTTGAATGTATGATAAGGGTTTTGATTTGAGATGCAGTTCATGACAGCAGTCATGACGACAGCGTAAAGTTTTAAAGAGAAATAGAGCTTGTCAGTGTATTTAACATCGCTGTACATAAAAGCGCTAAACATTAAGGTTCGACTTGGAAACCTGACGAACAGGGATGGTTTGGCTTCGATGTGCCATCTAGTGGACATCGCCTTTAGTCCTCCAGATGTACGTAAGATATGCAAGCGAGTGTGTGAACAGTGCCGCTCGTGCTGCCACTGCTTCTGCATGTGCACACAAAGTAATGTGTCACGAATAAACTAGCTGTAAGTTCTGATTAGCAGTTATCTGTGTTTGTGGATGCAAGTATACTGGACAGTGCTGAAGGAAAAGTGAAAAGGCGGTGTAGAGAAAACGCAAGAATAGAAAAGATGGCATATGCAGCAAAGTTTTTTTTTTCATTTTTAATGAAATTTTCAACTCCAAATCGCTGGAGATTGAGAACGCAACATATTATGTTCACATGAGAACCCTTTCTCGTTTGTTTTCTATTATATATAAATATATATTGCTATATAGATATTAGATTTATTTATCTGCACCTGATCCGGAGTGTTCAGATGGCAAAAGTCGAAGGCTCTGGTTCTGAAGAAGACATTTTAAATAAAAAATATCTCTCATGAGCACACAGATGCAGTCCTGTCTGACCTCGCTGGAGAAATTCAGTCTCCTGGGAGAGAAATCCATCCGCCTCCATATTAGCCAGATTTAGTATGACTACATCTCTCCGTCTGGACTGAATTTAAATCTGAAGATTCAAAGTGTGTTTTAAAATGCAACTCTCTCTGAGCAACACGAGAAGAAGAGACGATGTGATGCTGAAACCGTGTGCTGTCATTCCTCTGTTCAATCTCAGGACAGCAGAAATGAACTCATATTCAGTTATTCTGATAAAGAAATAATCTCAGGTCCACTTTAACTCAGCTGGGACGCCGAGACGCTCGGCCTTAGCATGATCACAGCGTGGAGTTTAGCGGGTGGAGAGAGAGAGAGAGAGAGAGAGAGAGAGAGGCAGACGTAATGGAAATGCATTAAACTGACAGAGCTAATGCACCTCTGTCTCGGAGATGCCGAGATCGCTTCAGCTTCAGCTTCACTCATCAGAGCACACAGCAAGCCCGAGCTCCTTTACTGCCTCAAATACACTCCCATTTTACCTCCTCTCACACAACCACTATACACTTCCATCCTTTCTTTCTTCCTTCCTTCTTTTCTTTTTCTTTCTCTTCCTCTCGTTCTCTTGTTCTTGCTTACCCTTTTTACCACCTGTCACCCAACCATTGTACCATTCTTTCTTTCTTTCTTTCTTTCTTTCTTTCTGTCTGCCCTTCCTTCCTTCCTTCCTTTCATTTTCTTTCACTCTCTCCCTCTTGTTCTCCTGTTGCTCAACCATTATATGCTTCCTTCCTCTGTCTCTCTCTTCGCTCTCTCTCTCTCTCTCTCTCTCCCCCAGCTCAGCCAGTCTGCATTACCCGAGCTTATGGAGCATCGCTGTTGTTTTTCCCCTGTTCGTTTCCGCTGGCCGCTTTAATGATGTGCAGTTGAAACAATGTGAAGTGCCTGATTGCTTTTCCAAACTTCTTCTTTGATGATGCTTTTGGCTTAACTGAGAGACAGGATGAGGATGAACAAAAACATCATCAAAGCTCTTCTTTTATTATCCAGGACTTTTAATGAGAGCTGAGCTTACAGTATTTCTGGCACTGGAATATTGAGGTTTGCTGATCTAGATACACTGACCTCAATATAAATACAAAATAATATTTTAAAATATTGAGCTAAAGCGGAGAGGCAATCAGAACTGAATGGATACATGACTAGAAATCCATTGGTGTGAAAACCCTGGGTCGGGTCAGGTTTGGATTGTGACACTGATGTGACACTGATCTGAGATGGAACAGAGATTGTCTTAAAGCATACTGCTATCACACCTCTGCATAACATAGCAAGCTAGCAGTGGGTCGGTTTAGTGGAATGTCAGTATTGGGTATCTTACGATACTCAGAGCTCTGATACTACCAAACATTAAAAATTTAGTTTGTGTCTAATAGTCTGATGCCACATGCTGTGCTTATTAAATTATTATTATTATTGTTGTTATTTTAATTTTTGTGCCTGTTAGTCCTAGTAAAGGAGGCATGGTCTGTTTACCTGTCAGTCTTATTGAAGAAGGCATGACCTATGTGCCTGTCAGTCTCAGTGAAGGAGGTGTGGCCTATATACCTGTCAGTCTCAGTGAAGGGGGTGTGGCCTGTGTACTTATCAGTCTCAGTGTAAGAGGTGTGGCTTATGTACCTGTCAGTCTCAGTGCAGGGGTTGTGGCCTGTGTACCTGTCAGACTCAGTGAAGTTGGTGTGGCCTGTGTACCTGTCAGTCTCAATGAAGGAGACATGACCTGTGTGCATATCAGTCTCAGTAAAAGAAGGTGTGGTTTGTATAACTCTCAGTCCCAAAGGAGGAGACATGGCCTGTGTGTATATCAGTCCCAGTGAAGAAGGCATGGCTTCTGTCAGCCTTAGTGAAGGAGGTGTGGCTTCTGTGCATGTCAGTCCCAGTAAAAGAGGTGTGGCCTCTGTGCATCACAGTCCCAGTAAATGAGGTGTGGCCTCTGTGCATCACAGTCCAAGTGAAGGAGGTGTGGCCTCTGTGCATCACAGTCCTAGTAAAAGAGGCGTGGCCTCTGTGTCTGTCAGATATGGTCAATTTTCAATACAATGGAACTGCATTGATTCACATTGCATCACACTGTATCCCATCTAAACAGATCTAACTCATTCTCTACTTTGAAAATATCTTTTATACATCAGGCTGTTGGTCACTTATTAAAAAACCCCACCTGTCAGTGAGCACATGGGTGTCTCACTGCTATTCTGCTCCATCCCTCTAAACAAGATTACAGGATTCTAAACCCAGAGGATAATCTGAGTTAGTAAAGCTGATGATCTCTCTCCAGCATTGATCCTGCGTTATCTCTGTTATCTGATATTATCACAGACATAATCGCTCAGATCCACAGCATATGTCTGATCTGTCACCTACTGACCTCTGCTGCTGAGCCTGATAAGAGTCAGAGCCGGGGTTTTAGCCTCATCGCAGCAAAACAATGAACAACATAGAACAATTTATGAAGTCTGTGGATATTTCACCATTGTCACTGTAGGAGAAAGCTGGAGTCGCTGGTCTGAAGCTTCCGAGGCCTCAGTGCCTGCTCTGAATGAATTTTGGGATGTGACTGTAGACCGTATCTTTCTGCTAAGGTCACTTGAGGACATCCAGTGTTTTGCCTGACTGGGCAGGCTTTATATTTCAAATCTCTGAAAAACATGTTTTCAGTTTTGGTCTTAAATGACATTTTATATACAGTATTATATCAGGGATGCATTTCTGAAGCTCAGAATTGGTTTCCAAAATGTATTGCTGTAGTTTTTTTTTAGAAACACAATTAACCAGAGCTCTGGTGATAAATATCAGCCATGTTATGTTATGTTATGTTATGATCTCTTAAATACTTTTTAAACAAGAAAACAGCACCCCATGTATTTTCAAGAGTAATGGCAACTAGTACTGTTTAATTCTGAATTCTGATTGGTGCAAATAACAGCTTTATATTACAGTGTTTGTTCTAATGCATTATCCTTTCTGAAGTAAGAGCTTACATAGGATACTTGTATAGCGGACACTTCACATAAACATAGTTAAAAAAACATGTATAATTGTTGATATGGTGAAGTTTTATGCGAAGAGATGTTTATTTAAAATGGAAGGAGTCTCCAGTGTCAGGGCTTTGTAACAGGTAAAGCTCTAACTTTAAGATTCTCGGTAACAGAGTCAACTTTATTGTTATTACTTCTCATATCAGACGTGTTGAGTGTTGAGGAATGAAATATAGTTTCTCCAGGACATGGTGCTACATTTACCATGAAACAGCAGCAGACAACAGTGCAAACAGTCAGACAATAGACTATACACAACACTATACAACTATTAAGAGCAGGGCAGTAGAGTCTAGACGGTAGACAGTGGATAAATTACCACTGTACATGTACAGTATTATTACAGTGCACAGCAATAGGGTTAAGTATCTGTGTGTATAAAGTGAACAAAGTGTTCCTCAGGTGTAAAGTGACTGTATGCAGTAGGCAGTGCATTGACGTCCCTCACTGAAAGCACAATCAAGAAAAAAAAATGTGAGTGTTTCAAATCAAATTGATGTGATATAAAAGGAATAAAACACTTCTGGATGTGTTGTTTTAGGAAAATAATCAATTTTGGGATGGTAACAGTACGCTGTGAACTGCGCTTCATCACGCCACCCTGTCATTAATTATTTCCCTGTAACAGCATGCCCCATCATGTTTTATTCTGTACTTAAATGACCCTTGACAACAGGAGTCCATGGCAGGAAGCCATATATCCTACCATGTACCTGCCATCTGTGCTTTGCCTGCCTTAAAAATCTCACAAAAGACATAAAGTAAAGTAATAAACATCGCCCAGTCATACAGAAGATTTCTTTTTAATTTCTGCCAGGTGAAAGATGACAGTCCAATGTCACATCCAGCTAACTATATCCATCAAACGTAATTGCAGCCATTTTTGCATGAAAGGCAGCAATTATTTTTCTCGCGTCTAGCCTAAATGATATGACTGCTACCAATCACGTCGCGATCTTGTGATTTGACGTCAGGTCCGAGTGACCTTGGACGATTCAGCGGCGCGGCCGTGGCTTGATGAACGCAAGATCTAAAATTAGCTACGGACGCAGAGCTTCAATTAAGGCGAGTGGGGGGAACACACTGATGTCAATCCTACCTGCGTGTTCTTCACGTCGTAATGAATGAAACAAGTGTGGGAGAGGGAAAGACTGTGAGAGAGAGAGAGAGAGAGAGAGAGAGAGAGAGAGAGAGGAGAAAATGGAAAAGCAAGTAGAGAGATGGCTGAAAATGAAAAACACTAAAAGACACAAGAAAACACGGAGTCAGAAGAGGCTCCTTGTCTCACACAAAAACCATCTGCGCTTTCCCTGTCTCAGGTTTTTATTGTTGAAATGAATGATTTGAAATTTTTGTTCTGCCTTTTTTCTTTTGTGTTGTAGTTCTGAGGGACTATTTTCATTAACAGAAAAACTGGTCATAAAATCATTTTAAATCAAAATCCGTTGTTGAATGGAGGACTTCTTTTGTAAGTAGCTGTGGAGTAAACAAGTCAATGAAGAGCCATTTTTTCAAGGTTTATTTTGTTATACCACAGCGCTGTTTAATTCTCTATTCTGATTGGTCAGCAGCTCTGAAAGTGGTTAGCATGTCTATGGTAACAGCTTACACAGGGACTTGTATGGGGGGTGATACGCATAAACAAATTTAAACATAAACATGCGCAGTCCTTGATATGGTAAAGTTTTCTGTAAGGAGATGTTTACTTAACATTTATGGAAGGAGTCTCCAGTGTCAGTGCTTTATAACAGTCGCAGGTA
The DNA here is from genome assembly GCA_022758105.1 of Pangasianodon gigas. NCBI lineage: Eukaryota > Metazoa > Chordata > Actinopteri > Siluriformes > Pangasiidae > Pangasianodon > Pangasianodon gigas. The sequence goes on along the minus strand of CM040454.1, from coordinate 30,597,110 downwards.
AAGCTGTAAGTTTCTGTTTTCCGACTTTAAGAGAGAAAAAACTTCCAGATAGGCGAAAAAAGAGACACTCTTGCTCCCCTGTCAATCATAGCGAAACTAGCCAATCATAGGCATCTGTGAGCTCATGTATGCAGAAGAGGGTGGATAGCGCTTTCCTCCAAGTGTGTTATGCTGCCCTGTGATACAGCTATAAACTATTGTTTATAGCTGCTATACCGCAAATGATAACAGGAACTAACTTGATTTATGGACGTTTAACAACATTAATGTAACTATAAATGGATGGAAAGTATGATGTCATTCTTTTGTAAATAAATAATGGTAAAATTAATCAAATTCCCGTGGTATAAGAGGGATAAAACATGTCAGGATGTGCTGTTATAGGAAACTTCATGGTGGTAATGGTAACTCCACTTCATCACACCGTGTTTGATTTCTTAGATTTTAGTACAACAGCACATCCTGTCATGTTTTATTCCTTATATTATGTCTGTCAGGCAGTCATTTTATATTAAACTCCAGACGTCTTGAGGATTAATACAAGCCCAAAACTCTCCTGCGTGAAGCACTACGCTCTCTTGCACTCATTTCCCACATGCTAAACACGGCTGCCGGAGTGTGGGCTTCCCCGCCGTCTCCTCACTCGCCCCCGGCATGGGTACCATATGCCCACTCTGGCTCGCTGGCAGGGAGGAGGCTCTCTGAGGGTAAAGGGAGAAATGGATGAATGAGTCCAAAATGAACCAAATGTTGGGTTTTTAAACATGGCAAGTCTGCAGGGCGCTTTCTCAACAGAGAGCGGATGGTGGCTTCGAATGATGCTGGACCACCTGAGTGCAAACGGAGGTCGTAACTATTATTACAAAATTCAGTGCAGAGCACATTAACGGCTAACGGCCTTTTTTTGTGATGAACTTTAAAAAGAAAAAAGTGAGAAAGTAAGAGTATGTAAAGTCTGTCTTTTTCCCCCTCCATTTTCTAACATGTGCTTCCTCCGGGACATGATGAAAGACTCACAGGACAGTACTGTCTGCCATCTTCCTCATACATGAGCTCACAGACACCCACGATTGGCTAGTGTCACTGTGATTAAGAGGAAAGAGAGAGTATGCCATTCTTCCCACCCGATTTTGCTGTTTTGGACTCCTGGCCATGGATGGCTGTGGCTTTGCACCACTCAGGAGTTGGAAAAGTCATTATAAAAATTTTCTTTTGCTTTCAATAACCGTTATTACTTTCATATCACTTCGCATGAAGTGGAGAGGTGTGTGTGAGACCGTTTTGTAATCTCACTCCCGCCCACTTCGAATAGAATTCCTCTGCAGGTATATTTTTTGTCGTTTAAAGCTAAATAAAATTGAAATGTAATCCTTATGCTGTGACAGAGTGGATTCCTTCGTGACCAGCGCTGGGTGAAAGAGTGCTTTCTGAGCCACGGGTTGCACATCACTATCCAGTCCCACTCAGCTATTTAAGAGTCAGATCAGCAGTGCATGCTGGCTCAAAGAGGCTAATCTTAACTTTTTGCCTTGAGTTGAACATAGCGGAAATACGTCCCGGACACTGATGTAGACAAGCATCTTTAACCAGGAAAGGTTGCTTGTTGAGCTATGAGGATGTCTCTGTTGATGGACCTGAGCTTCCATGCTGCATGCTCTCAGCTCCAGATGAGCTGAGCCACCAGAGCGTCCATACAAGTGCATTTTAAGAATTGGTGCATCCTTAAATAGTGTAACATGATACACAAATGTATCATTTTGCACATTTATTGCACTTATTTATTTATTTTCATCATTAACAGCACATCCTAAAGCAGCACGGAAGCTGAAAATATAAATGAGCAATATAAAAGAAGTCGGATCTTGTGTTATGTTGTGGTCTTCTTTGAGAATCGTGATATGATCATATGTCTCTCAATTATGAATCCAATGATAATTTCACACAATTAATTGCTTGAAACTTTAAGCTAAGAAATGAGATGACTGATACTTTTACATTTTTATACTATAAATGCCTAATAAAATGACTTGTTTAACACTGAAAAGGAGTAAAAATATATAAATATAATAAATGACAATGTTATTAAAAAGATATCATAATCACAAAAAGATATCACACTATCTCAGAAAAAAACCATTGTGACATAATTTATGATGATTTTAATATGATGTCATCGTATCACCCAGTGATAAAGACATAATATTATTATATTATATATTGAGGTGAGGTGAGGTGTAAGTGGGGAGGAAAAGTTCCCACTGCTGCTGTTTCTAACACCTGATTTATCTTTTGAGCTAGCTCTTACACCCTTCACACATGAGAACAGATGCTCCGGAAGCAGGAACGCTTGGAAAGTGTGTGCCGCAGTGAGCCTCCAGCAGTGCGGTCAAAACCAAATAACCGAAGCCCACACAGGGGACTTTGCTTACGGCAGCCATTTGTAGTCGTTTTAGCCTGAAGTGCTGAAAAACAGCTGCTTTAAAGGCTCTTTCTTAACAGCCAGGACTGAAGGGAGCAACTTCCACAAGATTCTGTGCAGTGGTTTTGTTTGAAATGGGAAGAAAAAAACGCTGATGGATTTGAGCTCAAATAAAAACGTAGGTCCAGTTAGATTAGGAATCATATTAATAGTGCATTTGGTAATAATTTTACCTGCATACTGAACTACAGCATTTAGCTTTCTGACATTTTAGCAAATGTTTATCTTTTCCAGATGTTTAGCTAATGTTAGATAGCTAATATTTTAACAATAATCTGTTTATTACTAATTTCCTATACTGGTTCTTGTTTGCATAATTTTTAATTGAAAGTGTGGCAGTATTAAAAGAAGATTAAAAAAGTCATATTGTTGAACTATTTTTATTTTATTTATTTATTTATTTATTTTAGCATTATGAGATATTCACTGGTTTTCAATGATAAGTTTCAAGTTGATACATGAAAGATATACAGTGGGGTCTGAAAACCTGAGAGCACTAGTGAAAATGCTTCTATTTTCCATTCTTTTCTAATTTAATACAACAATTTTCATTACAAATTATGATATTAACAACAACTTGAGTGAAAAGTAGAATCTTTCAAATATTTACATGAATTTCAGAGTTTCTTAGTATTTAATATGTCTTTAATGACAGCTTGCACTCGAGCTGGCATGGACTCCACAAGTTTGTGCAAAACCTTATGATCCATTTTAGATCAAATCCATCTGAGTATCATCTGATCACACGCTTCAATAGAAGAGATTAGACATGAGGAAAATCTGACCTTTTGTACAAAGCCGTTAACATGCTCGATATCACACATTTGCTTACATTTAAATAGGGACCTAGAAATAGTGCAGAATCCTGAATATTAAATATTCAAGATATTGATTATTTACTTTCTTTGTTTTAAATATTTCAAAATTCTAAAACCTTCTGTTTATTTCTAATTTTAAATGAAAAAAAAAATCCAAGTTTTTCAATGTGGTCTCAGACCTTTGTACACTACTGTGTGTGTTTGTGTGTGTGTGTGTGTATATACATATACAGTATATATATATTTGTATATGTATTTATATATGTATTTATACATGTAGTGTATTTGTACCACAGTGCTGGCGAATCCTGGATTCTGATTGGTCAGAAGATTGATTAATTTTCTATAACAGCAGCTCTGTAACATGACATGCTGTGTTTCTTTTTTTTTTGACTTCAAGAGAGAGAAAATAGAGAAGGTGGTGAGGGAAAGACTGTTTAGAGCTGCTATAACGTAAGCGATAACAGGAACTAACATGTTTCATACATGTTCCACAATATAAGTAAATAAGTAAAAAATTTAATCATTGGCAAATTGATGTGGTATAAGAGGAATAAAACACTTCAGGATGTGCTGTTATAGGAAAATAACTCCAAGCTGGATTAATCAGTTTGTAAGGCATATTTGGTATCACAGTGTGTGTGTGTGTGTGTGTGTGTGTGTGTGTGTGTGCACTGTACAGTACAGAAATGCACTGGACTCTATTAGACCATTCTGTAAATAGACACAGAAAGAAGGTAAGTAAGGGTAATATAGTCGAAGAGCCCCTCAGATTTACTCTCTGCTCTATTCTGTACTTTAGAGAGCAGAAAGAAAGAGACTGGAAGTAAAGTAAGGTCAGAAAACCCTCAGGCAAGGCCATGCTCAAAGTTATTAATAAGAGCGGGTGCAATGAGGTCTCTCTCTCTCTGTGTGTGTTTCTCTGTGTGTGAATGAACACACACTCCTTAAACCTCTCTCTGTGATCTAGCTTGTGTTTTTGAAGTGATATGTTTGTTTTATACCAGAGCAATTTTCCAGCGAGTACCACTTTAATTTGCAATTTTTATCCATTTTTAGGAACATCTGTGAAACAAGTCCGCACTTACCTTACAGTAGCTATAAAAAGTCATTTCCTTACCAGCTTCTTTTTTCTTTTTTTTTGTGAAAAAGCGCCAGAAAGGTTATAGCTCGAGCCCTGACTAAGGCTGGGTAATATGATATGGCGAAATGATCATATCATGATTCTCAAAGACATTTCTACGATACATGATATGTATCACCATATACAGTATACAGCTGGTTTGCTAAGAAACTTACAGCAAAACATAAGCATTGCATTTATAACATGCAGCACTTTGTTTGATGGTACGTATACTTAATGCCTAGAAAAAAAATTAACACTGGAAAGGAGGAAAAACAAATTCTGTAAAAAAATGTTAGCATTTTACAGTTTTAAAGAAATTTTCTAATCAGATCAGCTGCTTCCAATCACTTTGTAATTATCCTTAAAAAAAGAAAAAATATACAAATAGATATCATGATTTCTATGATATCTCAAAAAAGTGGCGTAAGTTATTCTACTTCTGACTGGTACAAATGTTAAGCTGAGCTGAGTGCAGTGTGTTAGGTATATGATGTGTAGTGAAGCTGAGCTGAGTGCAGTGTGTTAGGTATATGATGTGTAGTGAAGCTGAGCTGAGTGCAGTGTGTTAGGTATATGATGTGTAG